>KK499766.1:1692319-1733750 GCA_000688715.1 Glossina pallidipes
TTTTTTTTTTTTTTTTTTTTTCAATTTTTTTTTTTTTTTTTTTTTTTTTGTTTTGTTTGCAAAAATCCCTTCTGTCCATTCCATAAAAACGTGTTAACACTCTTTCCCTTTTTTAACGTTTAGACACTCTTGCTCTTCGCAAATATCCACCCTATACGGAGTCCTTTCGAATGTTGCATAATAAAAAAACCCTTTTCCCCAAATGACTTAAATCTGTTTCTATTGTACATAGAAAAGCCTAAAGGATATTATTGCTTAGGTTAGAGCGTTGCAAAATATTAATGATTGACATTTATATTCAGTTTTTACGGCCAAAATATCTGCTTGTAATTGTTTATGTTGCGACGAGATATGTTTGAGTGATATTATTTTACAAGCTATAGTGCATAAGATAGTAAAGAAGGGTATAAAAAAATTACAAAATATTTATAATTTAATTTTGTTAAAAAATTAAGAACTAAAAATATATATTATAGTCTAACGTGATTCCGTGTTGTAGTTTGAAGTAGCTTTTCTATTATAATGTATAAGGACAGACGGGCAGACAGCCAGACAGCCAGACAACCAGCCAAACTTGGATTGATTCAGAAGAGTGTTGCTGAACAAAACAGCATAATAACAAATAAGAACATTATAATCGAGCAAGGACGAGCCTTAACTATCCGACATTACTTCGCCTAATAGAGTTATTCAGTATACTAAAATTTCCATATTATTTACGTGTATAGGTAGGTATACTCTGCATGAAAGCCTGCATATTGAAGGGTGCACAAGCCATCACATGGCGTTATCGTAAAAGTTTTGTTTATTTGCATACCCAAATTAGCTTCACAACTCAGAATATCGTGGTCCTATTTATGCAATTTTCCAACATTTAATGAGCGCATCTCCCAGTTACCTTTCTTAGTTTTTTACATATCAAATGACAGTTGTATGTTAACAGTTTAAAAATGACATAAAATTATATACATATAGCAAATTTATTTCCCAATTTTTACTAAAGCGACCATAAATCTCCGTACGACGTATAATAAAGTGACCGACAAAGTTAAAACGACAAAACCTTGCAGTGATCGAAAATGCATTAGAATACATTAGATTTTCTGGGCGTTAAACTGACTGTGAGCATAATATAGTACGTTGTTCTCCAGACATTGCAAATATATACAAAACGATTTCAGACGATATTTTCTGGAACCCTTAGCATTTTTTCATATAATTGTTAAGAAAGTTCTATTCGCTCTATTATGAAACTTGCATTGTAAGAATTGCCCGAAAGAAATCCATCTATGTTGAACGAAGGAAGCGATTTTTGGAAAGCATACGAAGCAAACAACACCGTGGCAAGAAACGAATTTTAAATTTGTGAATATAAGCCCAAAGGTAACAGACAACTATACATAGGCTTTCCGAACCCAAATCCAAATCTGTCTTTATTGAAGAACTGAATAAATCATTGCGATGAGTTTAAACAATCAATTTTATACAAGTAATTACTAATCAAAAATCGTCGAGGAATCGACAAATAAATGAAGCCTACATACATCCACATACATCGTAACATTCATAGCTGATTTTTTAAGCTCTGAAAATGTTCAACTACTAACATATCTGCAATCTATATATAATCAAAGTGGAGAACTAAATGAGTTCGTTTTGTTTTTAATGAAGAACACAATTTTTTATTACAAAAGTGCTTAAGAGAAGAATAAAAGAATGTTTTCAATATTTTCAATAGCTATTTTTATCGCATGGGATAAATACTTGTCTTTTTTCTCACCTCACCTCAACTGATTGTCATTTACTTTTATTACAATCTACGTTTTTACATAATATGTATGTATATATATGTATATGTATAAGATAATTTTTTTTTTTTATAATATTTCTACCAACATGTATATATATATATAAAAGAATATTCTAAAATCACATCTGTTTAAGAAACTTTTCCACTTTTCAGTTTTTATCAAACGGACATAAATTCATTAATGCACCGAACGACCCTTGTCGTTTATAAATTAACAAACAATATTTAATTAGACAAGAGAGAAAAAATTTTAAATTAACACAAATGTAAAAAAGTAAAAAAGACCAATTTAAACATGGGTAACGGCTTTCCTGAAAATGTGCTTTAATTATTAATGTTGACACGTACTTTAACAGGTATTTAAAAAAAGTGACAGCGAGTTTTTTTTTTCTTCTTCTTTCTTTCTTTCTTTCTTTTCTTCTGTTACGTGAAGAGAAAAATTAGAGGACAAGTTTTTTTTTGCTTTTTTTTTTTTTAAGCGAAAAACTTTTAAGCCTTTTTATTTGTCCCTTTGAACGGCATACTAACTTTATCATCGCATTGGACATGTTGGAATCGAAAGAAATGTCACTATATGTTTTAAGATGTCCAACATACTTTTGTTTCTTCTTAGGCTATGCCCTAAAAAATTGTTGTATGTAAATTGTTAAAATTTACAATATAATCAAGGATGAATTCAAGGGCTCAACATTATTTTCACGATATTCAAAGGTTTTCTTTTCAAATGCACACCGATCAGAGGAGATTTTACAGATGAATTTCAACTCACGGTGTTATAATCGAGGTTACGAATGGCCTTTTGAAAAAAGAAACTCCCTCTTAGATGCGCAAAGAGTAACGGCAACATTCCACCTGTACTGAAGAGATTTTACAATGGGCCAAAATACTTGATTTTCACTAGCTAAGCATCTATGCAAAGAGTTTATGGCAAAAAGTTGGGATAAATTGGAAAAATCGGATTTCTTTCACAATTTTCGATTTCAATAATTAATTTTTTAATTGAGCAACGCATACCCCGCATACAACGAAATCAAATCTTATTAATGAAAGTATATAGAGGATGATTAACTAAATAGTACACGCCTGTGCTTAGTATATAATACGAAAAACATTCAATACACAGGGCAGCAGTCCTAGTAGTAATCCATTTTATCACAAAAGAAATCTTAATGCAATCTAGTATGGCGTAGTGGCTTTAAATTTTAATCATGTTCCGCTGCATTTGGAACTCCCTTCGTTAAGACGAATCCGCTGAAAATGAAGCTCTATAAGATAATTTTTTTTACACATGTTTTTAACAACACGTTGCAGATCCTTCGAGACAATCGAATCATTGAAGCATAAATTGCGGCGAAAATCATCAAAATAAAACAAAAGCTTGAAGCTTCAAAATAAAAGCAATCCTTTGTGGAAAGAGAAATTTAATAACTCTGCATATGCCATGCAAGGAGCTTGTGTGAACTATCGATTACCCCAATGGTCAGTGTGTTTTCGCCTTTACACCTATGTAAATCATGGCCAGGACATTTCGCAATAGATTATCATTTGTATGTGCATGTAAGTAAGTATCAAGAGATTCGCATTAAGCTGCATCGTTGAAATCCGTTCGAGCTTTCCTCAATAATTTACCTAAATAGCCAACTTTTTTAACCATTTAAAATTTAACTCAATTTAACTTTGTGCCTGATTTCAGGGCGTACTATTTGTCTATTCGTCGTTCATTTCGTTTTCCATTTTTTCATTTTTTTTTTTCTTTTCTTGGTGTTTTTTTCCCTTCGTCAATAAAATTTTGTAATTGTGGTCACAGGTGTAGTCTTCAGCAAAATGTAGTTACTTTTATGAAGGTATTTATCTTGTGAAAGTTGTTTTTTGTTGAAACAAAAAGAAAAAGTGAAAAAATGAAAAAATGAAAATATTTGTATTTGTATTCTTTCCTACCAAGATATGTTATTAGTCAACAGCGCTAGGATGCGAATTGAGGATAAAGTGGAAAAAGAAAAATGTTAATTTTTACGTCCTTTCATTATATTTGCACTTAAACAGTAAATGACAGCTTAACAAATAATTTTATAGATATAATCATATTGAATTGCTTTGAAAACAAATATTTATCAACGCTTACCTTAAAATTTATTTTGTTTATTTTTTCCCTTTAAATGGCAAAAGCAAAGGCAAAGGCAAAAAATTGCTACCATTTTAAAGGATTTAAAATGCGAAAATTTTATTAACACGCTAAGCCGCTTCTCGTCAGTTTGCCTCCCATAAATATATTTTAAATTATTGTTAATATCAGCCAACCCTTGCGCTATATTATTACTTTTGTGCTACATATATATATATATTAAGAAATTAATGCTGGAAACCTGATACTTTTTTTGCATAAGGTTTTCTCTTCAGCATCCGTCAATTTTCATAATTTTTATGTGATTATTCGATATTTTTGTTTTACTTTTTATCATATCTCAATGCACTAACACAAAATATCGTTGGAAAAGGTTGGCGAAAATTAACTATAATGAAACGCGTACATATTGTTTCATGAGAAATAAATATATGACCTGAAGGTAGTTAATAAAAATTAATTAGTCTTTCCAACGCAGACCATTTCAATAATTTGATAGAGTTTTTTTAATTAACGTGAAAAAAAAAACAACAAAAAAAACACACACACAAATAAAACTAAAAATATTTAAGAAATAATTTGTTTTAACTCACGATTTTCCCCAATTGCTTTTTGCTTAAAGATGTTTCTCTGGATGTTGATATATGTTAATAATAATTAGCCACAAAGGCCATAACATGCATCAGGAAATTTTAATTCTGCAAAATACAGCAAAAAAAAATAATCAAAAAAAAATTTGTTGTTTTTTTAATGTAAACAATCACTACAAAGTCGCTGATCGCGTAGGAATGCGTACAATTGGGCTCAATAAAATTTTATATTTCGTCCTTCACTTGTCGCATTAGAGCAACGGCGTTATAAATTTAAAATGATTAATAATATTAAGTAAGAATCTTAACGGACTATTCCTTCCACTTACTCAAAGCTCTGGGTTCAGAATGCGTCGCAAATTTTTGGCCTCTTGTGACGAACTTAAGCATTAATATTTTTGTAATGACCTCACGGACGCAGCATGCCTGCAACCGGTCTTTTTTAACTTATCGGATGGAGGGATTCCCGTTATCTATCTCAGAGCGGCCTGATCTTCCAACAAAGATATCCATGCTGCGACTATCTGACTATCTAATCTAGCTGCCTCGTGGACGGCAGTGATGATGTGGGATCCCCCCCTCCTTTTTAATATTTTTCGAGCATTTAGTGAGCACTGCACAAGATGGCAGGTTTGCATTTTAAACTCTAAAAATGGCAGTCTTGCCCTGTATACCGGAACTTCAAGGTAATCATTATTCATTTTTGTAATGCAACTCCTACACACTTCGAACGAATCTAATCTCTAAACGAGCCAGTCTAACAACAGCGGATGAAAAAGAAATGTTCGCATCGACGGACCTGATGGACTTGATTAAATTAGAAACTTAACATAATTTAGAAACTTAAGTTAATCAAATTTAAGATATGTATGTGCGATCGTTGGTCGTGTGCTTCTTGATGCATAAACGGCATAAAATGTGAAATTTCATTTAACCTCATTGTTGCACCATTAACTTAGGTTAGGCAAAGTACGAAAAGAGTTTTTTATTTTCGCTTTTCATTTCTACGGCCAAATTGCGAACAGCTATGTGTTAAACCGAGCGATTAGTGAAAAAAAATCCGAAGTGTAGAGAGTTAATTCAAACTTTGTCAAAATCAGACCATCATCAGCAATCGAAAAAGAAGAGGAGTTAAACAACAACTAAAAACTCATAATATTTCTTTTTTTTTTTTTTGCTCTCGTTTTTTGCTTTACACTTTAGCATAAATGTTAAGTGTCTGTCACTCTATGAATGTTACGGTCTCTTGATTGCTTCTATCATCAGACGTTTGTTTATTATGCTTGCCAGAAACACATATATATGCTTACGTAATTAGTAAAATTCAACTGTGCTCAGAGATAATGGAACAAATAATGTCATTATGCCTTATTGTCTGTGTATATTCATTACGGCCGTATGTGTTTGTGCTTGCAGCCATATTAACATCAATTAAATATATTTTCAATAAAATTTACACCTGAGCTCATTCTAATTATATTAACAATAGAAAGAACGAGAGCCTTGACTATTTCTTGTTACCACTGCGTCATTACTGTAATAGATTTAATTGCTTGATAATTAAATGAAAAACCTTAAGAAACTGAAGTTTTTTTTCCTTCATCTTCATCTTCCTCTTTTTCTTTTATGCGGCTTAACAGATGTCATTTACAATTCTCATAAAAACTTAATGAGTTGAAAAGTAAAATTTAAACAAAAAAAAAAAAAAACGAAGAAAAATATTCACTTAAAATAAAGTTTATTGTTTGATTATAACCAACCAAAAAAAAAAAAAAAAAAAAAAATTCAATATATTTATTTTTGTTTTTCTTTCTGTAAGGCATGAATGAAGGAAGAAAAAAAAAAAAAACAGAAAAATTTGCATAATTTTAAGAATTGCTTTTTGTCGCTATTATATACCACTTGGTTCTGTTGTTTGTTTTATTGTCATATATATGCACATAAAATACACGATTTGTGTTTGTTGGGACGAACGCCATCAGCACGCATTCATTTCTTTATATATATACATATATATGTGTTATATGTATGCTTTTTGTTTTTTTTTTTTGAATAAACACCACCCCCAGTCGATTATTCGCAGCCTAGAGTGTAGTCACGAATACGGGGGATATATGATCTGGAAATAAATGGAGCGTATGCAGATTTGTAACTTGATTTCCTAATTTGCTAACAAATTATTTTTCGTAGCTACATATTATTTTCAATTTCTTTTCTCTTCCTTTTTTATATTTTATTTTTTTTTATTTTATTTGATTCGTTGCTTTATTTGTTGCGAAATTCAATCATTGAAAGGGACTGCATTCTATTTATAATTGGCAATATCCTGAGAGCTATTTATTATTATGTTGTATGGAGATAAGGTGAACACTTTTTTTTTTTTTTTTTGTATTAATATTGTATTCATTGATATTTTTTTTTTTTTTTTTTTTTTTTTTTAATATTTACAACGATACTAAACCTCCGTTATAAATAGTGCAGGCATTATATAATAGACATTGAATGAAATCTGTGAAGAGAATAGACGAAGAAGAAGCTTAGGATAACGTCTTTCTATACATCGTAGGAGTATCTGAAGTGCTTGACAATATAATCTAACGAGTTAATTTCGATCGTTCGTCTATGAAACTCTTAAAATTCAAAGTAACGAAAACTCTAAGCGAAGGAAATCTTATGGCTTCAAATCATATTACACTCAAGGCAGATCCTGCATGACGCATGGCTATCTTAGATGTATTCTAAGCGTCCAATTTTTACACCCCAATAACGCAGAGATGGACATACCTTCAATTTCGCCACTATCACTCTCACACGCATCCACACGCAATACACCCTTCACACCTTACACACGTCATGTCTATCTCTTTGTTATGTGAACTTTAAAAATGGGAAAAGTCGATTCAAATCTCTTACAGAAAGCTCGCTTGTCATAGTGGTCATTAATTATATTTTGATAGATAGCTTGGATAATTTTCAATTCCTACTTTATAGGCAAAATGTTGTAATAAATTAAAAAACATAAGGCAAAGAGAACAACTTTCGCACTATATATGTTCTTAAAGCGAACGAAACGAATGAAAAGGGATTCGTATTCAAGTTAATTTGAAAGTATTGAAGATTTTGTAATATCTTGAAGCGGTCGTTGTAAAATTGAAAGAAACTTTTTTTCAAATAATTGATCTTGACTTACAAGTTTTCCTAACAATATTTTGTGCCTACGATTCCATTACAATGAATTGTAAAGTGAAACCAAAACGGAATGACGGAATGTCTTATCAATTTTTACAGACCCCCGCGTAATTGTAAAAGCAAATCAACAAAATTGCCTTGAACTTGGCAATAATTCTATTACTTTCCATTACTTTTTGCATTGTCGTATATATATTTAAGCCGTTTAGTTGACAAGTGAGGCAAGTCCATTTTTGACAAAAATAAAGATAATGATAAATATAGATGTGTGGCAACGACAATCTTGTTTCGACTTCTCAAAAAATTACTATGGGATAGAATAACTAATTTTGGTTCCAACAAAAGAGTTTCGCAATCTGAATGCAATCTTGTTTTTTTCTATTCTCTTCTTCTATCACAAATATGTACTGTATTCGCCTGATATTAAATATTTGTTTTTTTTTAGAATAACACAATTAGTAATAATTCGGCCCAGATGTTCGTAAATAAATCTACGTTACGTTCAAAATAACATATCGAAATCTGCTATCGAACCCCATCAAACACTTTTAGAAGCTTATGATGATGCTGCTCCATCATATAGCGTCTCCTTATTATCACTTGTGCAAATCGATGCAGAGCGGCTTGGCTGGCATGCAGTTTCGAAATGCTGCGAAAATGTGAAAATGCGTCAATTATTGAATCGCTGCCAAGCCAATATCGTTCTTTCGACACGGTATCGTCATATTGCGAGGAAGGCGGGAAAAGCTTGTAGAATATGATGGGAAATATTTCAATGGTTATTTAAAGGTGCAAGCACCTAATATTTCGATTGTAATACAAGTTCACCTTATTCACTTGAAATTCACTTGATAAATGGCGAACTGACTGGCGAATATTTGCGAGAACACAGATATTTGGTTGCAAGCAATCCTGAGAAATCCTTTTCATTCTCCTTTCGTTTATGAAAGGCAGTAGCGTGTCTTAAGTTAAGTTAAGTATCAATTGCATATTATGAAAGCAATAGCAGTATGTACGTACTGAAGCACGGCCTTCATTCAATTGTCATAACCATCAACCTTTAGATAGGTTTGAAATGAAAATATAACATCCAGAGGATCACAATAAATAGCAATTTGTTGTTCAAAGCGTTTGCAGAACATCCCACCCAACCCAAAAGCTTTTTATAACTAAAGTGATATGTGAACTGGGGCCAAAATAGACACATAAAGTTCGACTTTGTGTGGATGAAAATTGTTCACTCCACTAACATTGTATGTGAAATAAGTATCATTGATCACAGAACGGAGAATGCGGTAATATATTTATTTATAAAGTTGAATTTATTTTTGTTGTTTTATTTTGCGCTTTGCTATTAAGAAAAAACTAACACAACTGAAGTATTATGCCTTTAACAGGCAACGACTAGCCGAGTAGGTAAAAATCGCGACTACCAAGTCAATATTCGGGGGTTCAAATCTCAATAAGATAGAGTTTACTTTGGTCGCAGCTGTAGTGAGTGTTCAGTCAGGTAAAGGCGTAATACTTATTGATTGAGCACACATCCACTAGGCTGCATTCAACACCTACCTATTTGTTTCTCTTTCTTTCCACAATTCTTTCGGGTTGTCACCGCGTTACGCGAATAGAGAGGAAGGCACTTGCCCCCTAAATGATTGGTCATATAAAAAAAAAAAAAAAAAAAAATGCATTTAGGTATAAAGAAAACCTTGCTTAAAACACTTTTAGAAAGCAAACTTGCTTTATCTAGCACCACAAAAGACAAAAAATAGGTCTCTTAGTGCATATTAATAATTAAAATTTAATGAAATGCAAACTTTTAAATATCTGGTAATGACAATATATGGACTTACCCCACTTTCAGAATAAACGACTCATAAAGTGGTTTTAATATGAAATATGAAATATATATATATATAGAGCAACAAATTTTAACAGCTTCTTATTTAGAGAGGACTATCATTTTAATTTTCCACCCGCTAAAGTATTTCATCAATCAAACAAATTTCAAGTCACGCCTATTACACTTAGCTAATTGAAAACTTTGTTGCATTTCCTACATCAAGACAGCATACACACTTCGGAACGCGCGGTGAAACATTTTAAATAAAATTTAACTTCCGCTTTCGCTTTGATATGTTGCTGTCAAATACTTCACTAATCGAACAAGCGTTATGTTATGCGGGCATAACAAATTAAAACTTAAAATCTCATAACTGTACATATAAATATAAGTATTTGGCTATGAACAGAGATCAAACGTTCTTTAAATAACCATAACATTAAATGTGCCGGCGTTTCAATGCCGTCATCATCATGATGATCATCATCAACATCATTATCATCATTATGAACATCCATATCAGTATTACGTCTAAGATATTTTAATCCTTTTTTATAGGCTTTAAACAAAATCTTATTAAACACAAAACCGTTTATGATTTTTCATTTCACTTTCTATATTCTTTCAAAAGGGTTAAGTATTACTTGTTTTTTTTTTTTTTTTTTTGCTTTTCAAATTATTAAAAATTCTGTTAGAAAAGCCAAAAAAAAAGTATATATATATATACGTATATAAAAAGCGCATCCTTGTCAGAAATACCCCGTAATATTGTCTGTTGTATTGTTTAAGCGTGTGATGAAGTGCGGTACTCTTACTCATCAAATTAGATCATAAATTCATCATGGCAATCTGTTTTGCCAACGCGTGCGGTCACGTGTTCTGACAGCACATTTTATATGTTAATCACTTTCAACAGATAAAAAAGAAAAAAACAAAAAGCAAAAAACAAAAAAAAAAAATAAAGTATAAAAAACAAGTTTTAAAATTAAAACAATTTAATAAAAGTCTTAAAAAAATCTCTTTTCTACATAATTATGAATATTTGCGGTGAATTTTAAAGAAGGAAAACTTAAATCACTTGCTCGCTTAAAAGTATGCTTTAAATTTATTTAAAGAAATTCATTCCATAGGTAGTTAGTAGTATGCGATTGCAATATAAAAAAATGTTGCAATTATTAAAAAGCTATATAAGATATTAATATAAAAAAAATTTAATAGATCAAAAAATGTTAGTATATCGTTGTAATTAGAAAAACGCAGCATGTGTTATTTTTATGATAGCGATTTTTACGCGAATATACCCTCAAGCTTTTGTATTAAAAACCCCTTTCGAACGAAATGCATCATCATTTGTAATCAAATTAGAGCGAAACCTGTTTATTTTTCATTTCAACATTTTCATCCTTTATCCCCCACGGATAAAGGTATGTATTGATTTTGTCATTCTCTACTTCTAACAGAAAGCAATAATGCATGCGTACGCATGCAATGAGTTCGACAATTTTTTTTGTCTCGTATTTGTTCGCGTCTAGTTTAGCTACTCTGACATTTTTACCATATCGTAAACTATGCCTGTGTTTAACTGTTAATCACTGATTTTTTATAAAACGTTTCTTGAAATGTATGAAGGAAGCATAACTTGAAAATATTCATTTATCAATACGCAAAGTGATGATCCTGTAAAAATGTGACTTTCGAACGCGAACCCGGGTGAGTATTCGAGATTCGCTATAAAGTTGACATAGCATATTTACTTGGTCATTGTATTATTTTGCAATGTGAAAACCGCATCAATGTCAGCATGTAAATATAAAAATAAGGCCGACAAATGCAATGAGGCTACCGCTGCAATAAACCTTGCAAGCCGGAAGCTATAATTACACTTAAATATTGACCACATGCTCGGATTTTTGTTGCCCATCAATATTTTACATAAAAAGTCAGAATTTTATTAAGTTGCGCTAAGCCTGGCAATATGCACTTTTTTGTTTTTTTGATAATCACAAACGCGGCCTCAAGGGTTCGGCAACGAGAAAAATGGAAGGTTTTGCGAAATACCATACTAAACATACACATACGCGTTACATATGAAAGAGCGATGGCAGTTGGGTGGTAGGGTGAGGTGTGGTTGGCGGGTGAGGAGGGTGGGTGGAGGATGAGGGGAGGGGGGGGGTCAGGCAAATAAATATCATGTATTTTTTATACTATGTACGTATGTACGTATACCCAGAAGTCATTTTAATGCATTTGTCATTTCTCTCTCGATGTGTGTGTGTGTGTGTGTGTGTGTGTGCCCGTTAACTCTAATGAGTCAGTGCACGTACCTACATATATGTGTGCGTACATATGTTCATATGTATATGCATTTATAAGCATACAAGAGGAAGAGAGCGGAGTGGGCGCATTTTGTCATCGCGATTAAATCATTAAATTCATACGCTTCATGTCACTGCATTTTATGGTCACTTTTGGTCATAGACTTTTTTGATGCATTTTTTTGTTTTGTTTTTTTCTTCTTTTCTTTTAGTTCTCTCAACTCTTTAACTTCGATTATTTGCTTTTCGTCGGTGTCGATGATGTTGGCGGCAGTATCATCATGTTTAGAGGCATTTTTTAATTAAATTGGGTGTTGTCATTGTGGCTGCATGCACTCTATGTTTTATACTTTAGCACGTGCATGCAACAAAGACAAATATTTTGCAATTATGTACAGGATGTTGACAGTTTTTCTTATATCGTATACGCATGTGGGCGCGCAAGTTTAGGTTTGAGTAATGATATAATGTTCAAAGTTTCGCTTCTTAATATAAATAATTAAATAATTTAATTTTTAGAATTCATTTTTAATAAACGTACATCCACAAAGTATAAGTAACGGTCCTTAGTTAGTTAACTTCTTTCATATAAATTCGACTTTAATTTCTAATTAATTTAATCCAATGGTCGGTCAATGTTTACTTTTTAATTAAAAAAAAAAAAAACAAAACAAAAAAAAAACGAATGCCTTTCTGTCAAAGACTAATGAAACTATTGTTTCCTCAAGAGCAATTAAGTTGTAATTTACTTGTCTTAAACTTTTAAAATACCAAAGGACTGCTGAAAACGTGAATATGTATTGGGGATAAGACGAAGTTTCCTTACTTGTCTGCGAAACGTATTACATATCTTTTCGCATACAAATGCTTATTAATTTAAATTTAACACAACGATCATAAGCTGGTCGTTAGAGAAGAAGAAGAAGAAGAAGCAGTCAAAGTAACAATTTTCATAATTTTCTATTTTACCGAGCAACAGAAACCAACAACAATAACAAACACACCATCATACCGAGAAGACTGAGTGTTAATTTTGAAAAAGTTGTGCTTTTTTTTTTGTTTTGTTTTTTTGCTTTTCTTTGCCCTAAAGAAAGTAATAGAAAGACTTTTACAGATTCTTCGACATGTAATGTTTTTTTCTTAAGCTGCTTTACAATTCACTTCAGTTAAAGGAAACGTATACACGCACACATATACGCACATACCCAAACATGAAATGGGAAAACTTTTTGATATTCAAATCCATTTGACCCTAAACAAAAATTGTGCAGAAGGCGAGAGAAGAGACGAAGAAAGAATAACCGAACAAACAAAGGTAAGGCAAGACGATATAATGCATTTTGCCCGTAATAAAAATGTTCAAGTGGTAAAATGCAATTCCGTTTTATACAAAAGAATAGGAAAAAAGAACAGCAAAAGAAATAGTAAACTTTTGCAACAACATGTTTGCATAAATATCTGTTTGGCATTTTGCAAAAATAGCACTCACCTCAGTAACAATTGCTCGAGAACTAAGCAAATAACAACTAAACGTAAAAGGAAAACAAAATATTGTTAAATTTTAATGGACTTTGCAAGTAATTTCAACTTAATATTATAACGAGAATATATATAAATATATATGTATATGTGTATATCACAATAAATATATGCAACAACAAATGGGAAAACATTTAAATGTATTTGAAAATGGAAATGAAAAAAAACACTTTTTGAAATTTTACATTAACAGAACTCGCATAGCATTGTGAAAACTTCAACTAATCTAAAGTCACAACAGTTGGTTTAACTCACCAAACGACTGAATAGGAAAGCATTTCACTGCGATTACAAGCAGATCCTACTTGTGCGTGAAAAACAGAAGACATTTTCTGATAATACGTTAATATCCTGAACAACGATTATAAGAAACACAAGGATGCTTCCATCTAAGTACACCCTAAATGTAAGCTAAGAAAAAATACTCGTACACCACATTAACTATTAGCGTGACATTAATGTTTAGCTTGAGGGATTTTTTTGATCGTTTTTCAAAATTTGTCTTCCGATAATCGACAGACTTTTCGAGACGCTGAAGCTAATTATAGCCATCACCACTTATCGGACAGGCTATATTCAGCTTGTGATAGTATATATGGGATTTAGAAGGGCTTAAAAAAAGCCCCAGTTCCTATCACACCTATCGATCATGAATCATTTTCTAAATCTATTTAAACTTTATTTGTTTGTTTGTCCGTCCATCCGTGTGATCTATCGATATATTTTCGTTTTCAAATCGCAAATGTTTAAATTATTTCAAAGAAGTGTGACGTGCTGACATAGATTGGATCGGATCAACTACTCCCCATATTCAGTTTTAGTTTGAAAAAAGCTTGCAATTTTCAATATTTCCCGGCAAAAGTCGCTGATCGATAATAATTAAAGTGAAGAATTTATATCATATGATCTCCACTCTCGTATGTATAGTCGGTCCCATGAAAAATAAGCCTATTGTATGACAATAATTTCACCTTTTGTAATACATGAATGCAAGAATTGCTTTATAATAGCAATCTGACATCAAAATTAACGATATCAAATACCACGGGCCACGTAGATTTATTTTTTGAATCTCACCATGCAATACCTGATAACGTATCCTATAGCTCCCAAAAAAAAAAAAAAACAAGCAATGTGATTAAGAGACAATAAATATTATGCGTAGACGTATTCCATTCATCGAACTATTCTTGTTCAGAGTGCAAAAAAAGCTTAAAAGAGCCACCTTAAGCATAGTAGATGTTCGTAGGTTTCTTTCGAAATCTTTCAAAGGATACTTTAGAGCTAAATAAATGCTGGAAAAAGCAAACAAAACATCGTCCAATTTCGTTAATTACAGCCTTTTTAGAGGTCTGCTGCTTTCGCCGTCTTAGCTTTACTAACTGATGCTCGCTACTTTCGCTTAAGTCCAAAATGCAGCCACCTCAACCAGCAGATACGTTTACTCCTTTATCCCGTGAATCTTTATGTTCGTCCCATTATTCACAATCAAAGCTATATAGCTAATGGCAGAATACGATTCTACTCATAAACATATCCGTCTAATTGGCCGAGTAGACTAAGAGTCTCGACTAGCAACTCAAAGGTCGTGTGTTCACATCTCAAGTATGGTAAAGTTTTCAACAAAGCCGATTGCCTTAGAATGCTAGCGTTTCAATTTTAAGACCTTAGGTTTTGAACTTATTTCTCTGGCTAAATTAATAACAATAATAATAATATTTATAAACATTCCCTCTTCCAAGCATAACACAATCAGTCCAAAGCATCTGAATGCTTTTTTATAGAACAATTTGTCAAAAGTCTGAAAACGCGCGATTAGATAATAAGTAAGCAAGTAAGTAAACAAGTATAGGTAGCAGTATCTCGACCTTATTACAGTTAGTTTTAATTTATAAGCAAGAACATCAAAATTTGCTCACGAATAAAGGTAAGACAAATCGTGACATTGTATTACACTTGTGCGTCCTATTACCAACTTACCAACAGGTAATAGCATAACTGCTATTAGTAACCTAATAATGAAATCTGGAAAATGTAATGAATTGGGTAGCAATTCAAGCAATTTAGTCGTCGTCGATTTGCGACACCGCGCATGAGTGAGTCCCCTCTGAGTGAGTGACGACAGTCATTTAGAAAACAATTATCTCACTTACAAATTTTCATACAAAATACTGAATTAGCTACCTTCCGCTATGTCTTAGATGTCAGCTATCGCTTGCAGCTGCACTTCTCGACTATCGAGAATAATTCTCAAGATTTCGTTTTTTCGTTTTTTTTTTTTTTTTGTTTTGATATTTTCTGGCGTAGCGATTTCTTTTAGCCATTCACCTGCCATCGATACACCTATGACTTCATTCAAAATCAATAAACTATCGACAAAATGTTGTGTTAAATGTGAGAAGAGATGCCATAATATTTGTCGAAGCAATAACGAATTTTCCCATCAAACAACATTATTTAACTGTTTAAGTGTTTATGACGAGTTCACTTGTCATAATTGGTTTTCGACGACAGGTAAGTAAAGTCGTTTCAAAAAATATACATAAAAATAAACAAATCGATCGAAGGTCCGACCTGCAGTACAATGTAAACTTAGAAAAACTCTGCTTTGTGGCCTTTTTGCTTATGTTACTCATAAACTACGACATATAAAGTAGCGTTAAAAGCTAGAAATATATATTCTACACATATGCCAATACCTGCATAAAAGCGGCATCCGTTGAATAGAGGATGGTTTCGTGGATTCTCTACATATATGAACAATCGATAGCGAATTCTAAATTGATTTAGATATGATTTGATTTCCATTGATTTGGAAATAACAAAACTGGCAGCATCACCAAAAAGCCCTGTGTAAGTTGTAAACATGTCAGCAAAATGATATTTTACTCTTTGCTTTTCGTCAAGTTAAACGCATTGCGATCTTTGCGGTATATTTTATAGTTTAAGATGAATATTCGGCTCGAGATGCACTTCGTATGTACATCGCCTTACATGACATCTGCAAGATATTTTATTCATTATTTATTAGTCAGAGCAATTAGCTGAGATAATTTTCGTATAAAGTTTCTTATCTTTTACATAAGTGCTTTTGATCGCGTTATGTCATATTGAAACACCTAGCAACATATATTATGTATGTATGAAACGTTGAAAGTCTCTACAACAATTATTATAATCGTAAGTGTTCCAAAACCAGTTGGCCGACAGGCGGGTGGGTACACGGAAGAGCTCATAGACGAGCGAAGATGGAAAACAACAAGCATAGGGGAAGCGAAATCATGGAAAGAAGGAGGGACGGACGGAGGGAAGAATAAGTGAACAATGGAATGGAACCGCCAAAAAGGCGGTCTTTTATCGGCCTAAACAAAATATAGATGTTATGCTATCCTTTCGTAGACTTTCGTGTTGTGTATAATCTTTTTTGTGCTCATGTGGGCACACGGCTCTCAGATGATAATTTTTCTTCTTTAGATGATAATTTTTAGGTAAACGCATATTCAATTCTTTAAATGATTTCACTTAGAAACACCGGCAAAAGCAAAAAGAATTAAATGATTAATTGTGCCGCGTCATGACGTCATGTAGCTTGTGCATATTTTTTGCCTGCCGTAAGAAGAAACAAACAAACTCAATGCAAGCAAACGGAAATATAGGGATTTAGGAGCAACACTTATTCGATACAAAATCGTGAAAAGACAAACTCGTGAATTTCAAGAATCCGTCAATGAAATCACAATTTTGAAGTGATTAATATTGACATACGTGAATGACGAAAATGTGATTTTTGCCTGATTTCACCTGAAATTACAAAAACTAAGAAAATACCCGAAATCGTTGAAATTCTTCGCCGTATTTACATTTAAAATAAATTGCATAACTTGACCATAGGGTAAAGTAGGGAGAACTAATATCAGACAAATAAGAATATTTTATGCAGCCGTCACCGTTGTGTGGAATGAGACTCAAAAAAAGGAAAAGAATTAAATTTTCATTCTCTATAATATTGGATGGGCGCGGCTGACTTTTTTTATTTTCAGAGTCAAAATGGAAATTTACGCAGTGTACGTTTATGAGTAGCAAGCAAAAGACACGGACAGCAAGGGTTTTCACAGTTTTTCTTGTATAGATGTAGGGACGTTGTAGGCGTATCCTTTGACCGACTTATGTCATTTTGACTTTCCTTTAGAAATTTTTAGACGAATCTTCATGTTTGCAAACGGGAGAATGTTCACCACAGATACTACGCAATTGGACAGATGGACATGCCTAAGTGCATTCCGAATTTGAAACTGGCCAAGATTTTATATACTTAATGGGATCTTTGAAGCTGGCTTCTACGCGTTCTATAGGTATAGTAAAAGAAATTATATTTTAATAGAGTACACTGTGGTCATCGATTTTATCGATATTTGCCCAGAGACTACACCGTGGCGCATACAACGTTCATTCAAATTTTTGTAGATTTATGTGCTGCAGTCTAAGACTAATGAGCAAAAAATCAATTGTTTCCCCTGTTAACGAACAGAGGTGTCATTCAATCGATTCGGCACATTTTCAATACAAAGTTGCGTGCACCAGGTTCCGATTTTCTTCTAATATTTCTTTCAATGTTTTTGCGCTCGGGAGAATGTTTACAACAAGCATTACACAGACGAATGAAGGCTTAAATCAATTCAGAATTTGATATTAATCAAGAATATATATATATATATAGAGTTCGTGGGACCTCTGAAGCTTCGTTGTGGACGTTGCAAACAAAACGACCCATACTTCGTTGATGCATACAAAATAAGGATTCATTTATACGTATTCCGTCTGCAATATTCAATATTTTTAAATATGATAATTGTTTCCGATAAAATCTTGTGCATAATCACAATAACACACATTTGTGAGTATAATTATGACGAGAAAATCCTCTTGGTGGCTTTAACTAATCCCAATTAGGGTGCATTGTGCTTTGCGAAAAAACGCATAAATATTTATAGCTAAATAAAACTATAGCAACAATCCCCATAAATTCCAATTAATTCTCTAGTACAAAAGTGTTATCAATTCTATAAGCTTCGTATGACAATAATTTCATTGATGGATTACCAACAGCAGAGACTTATTAAAATTTAACAGCTTTGTAATGGAATTATAACACAAAGACACTTTTGTATGCAATGCACTTATAATTCTTTTTTTTTTCTTTTTTTTTTTTTTTAATGGAGACTTTTTTCTCTTTTACGGTCCTCCTCTCAACGTACGGTAATTTAAATTTTTAAATAGCTTTTCACACACACACACTATAACGCAGAAACTGTTGCTCTCTCTCCGTTCAGTGTTAAATCTCGTTTTAATAAAATATTGTTGTAATACGACAACAATAACAACAATAACAACAATAATAACAACAACAACAACAATCGCAACAATGACAATAACAAAACGTAACGCGGCCCGAAAATTTATAGAAAATTAATATACTCTGTTGGACAGTCATTTACCGGAAGTGCATGCACTTATATACAAGTGTCCTTGTCATAGCGCTGATAAACTTGTCTACCGTCAAGCTTGTCTGTCTGATGATTTCATAAAATCATTTTAAAATATGTGCAAAAAGCACGTACATATAAATGAAATGAAACACGCACATATGCAACAAATTGCTATTAAAAAAAAAAAAAAAAAAAAAAAAGAAAAGCTAAAAGTACACCGAAAAAAATATTTGAGAAATAAACCAGAGCTGAATAGCCAGCGAATTTTGTCACATTCTTAAGCACAGACCTCTCTAAAATATATGAAACATCTAACATGTGCATATGCGACAAGATGGTGTAACATGTAATTTATCGATCCAAGATCGTACTATATAACACCTCTTGACTTTAATCTTTGACGTTCGTTAGGTTAAGATAATCAATGGTTTGCTCCAATGGTCCGCAAACACTCAGTAACGGCACTCAACTCACTCAGCAACAAGCCAACGTTATTCGCATGAAATGAATGAATGAAATTAGTTCAGATGCATGTGGAAGGGTGGCTAAGAATTGGTATTCAAGAATTGCATTGTCTCAAACACATATAAGAATATTATGAAACAATGTCCATAATAACGTAATATTGACGGCTAATACCGCTTCGTTTTCATTTCAAATCAAAGAATTTATTTCATATATCTTCATATATACATATATATCATGGTACGAACGTACTGAGCATTGTGTTATAATATGTGTATAAATTGTCATCAAATAATATATATATATATATATATACATATATGTAGAATGAGTGATTATTAATGAATCCATATGGTGTTTACATGTACAGGACCAACCTTCAAACAAAATATATATTGAAATTTTACAAGTAACAGCTGTTGTAATGACCGTACTTTTTCTAATTCTCAAATCTATGAAAAGATCTGAATTTCGTTTGTTGATAAAAGAAAGGCATTGCTTGGGGAATGGGGAAAAATACCGTTCCACACAAAAGTATGCCTTGTTGACAAGTCCTTTTTGCACTCTTCTCTCTCATCATCGAGAAGAATGATAGAGAAGTGACGTATCGATTTTAAATACGATTACCGTTGATGCTGAAGGCTCTGATCGTCCGAATTCGCCGGCTGCTCTAGAAAACATGAAACAAACAAATTGCACAAAATCATCTTGCATGAGACACCTGACACTTTAATGATATTAAAAGGCAGTACATTTTCTATTTCGCATGCATCATATGCCCATGAGAAAGCTTTACTCGAAACGCGGTACCGCCTTTGCTCACTTCTGATCAAGAACAATAACGTAAAATAATGTAAAAAACTCGAATGAAAAAAATGAAAATTAAAGGAGTTAAGCGTCTTGTTATGTGTTTCAAGAGAGACGCTTTTCTAGTGTAAAGTGCTCGTATATTGCTATATACAAGTGGTTCGGAAAATCAAATTAAAAGATCGCCGCGCCTACAATCATTTATTTATATCATAGTTGACTATCTGAAGGATCATTTAAGACAAAAAGGAAAGAGAAATGAACGGCAAAGATGATCCGGCTCGTAAAGCGAATATTCCTTAGTTATTGAACTATAGTCAGAGGCAAATTACGACCGCTTTCGTTAACAATCTCCCTTTACCACCCAAGAATATCGCCACTAAAAAGCCGGCCACTTCTACTTTGAGCGAAAGGTAAGATATGAACATGTGATCGGCCGCCTCAGACCATTAGTAGAAATTCTCCTAACAATTCTCCTAAACCGACAAGTACTATCCAAAAACTCGTCCTGATGGCTGCTTTGGATTCTACAGCGTAAAATCATCTTTCGTATACGTGAATATGAAAACATCTCAAATTTCTCTCAGCGTATTTTACGATTTTCACTTTAAATTATTCATAATTTACATACTTAAGTAGAGAGAGCGAGAAAGAGAGATGATGCCGAGTTGGGAGAAAGCCACCTTCATAGTGTAAAGTGCTGATTTTAATGTGGAAATAATTATATGTTGTGAAGCGATCAATATTCACGTAGGGCAGCAACAGTTACGGTACACACTCGTTTCGCCTCCAGGCATTATGATTCTTAAACTTTATAAGAACATAAAAAGCAAAAAAAAAAAAGTTTATTTTTTCGTATAAAAACTTTGCTATAACCAAGAGAAGCCACCTTTCATTGAATCTCTTATGCATGCTCTTCACATAGACACTGCACCAGCAGCGGAAATATTGCATTTTATTATTAATTTCTGTAGGCTATACAACATCAATTTTGTTATCCATTATAGAGAGTAGCACTTTAGAGCCATTTATGCTTTATTCCGCCGTTGCCTTAGCTTCACAAAAATGTTTTCCCATTTAGGCTGCTGTTGTAATAGTTGGCCAGGCATAGTATTCAATTTGTAGGCAATAAATCACGGACCGTTGATATGTGCTTGACCATATCATGTCCTGATAAATATTTGCTGCTTTAATTAAAAACGTTAACAAGGTTATTACGAGCACGTCGCCCACCCATTATGCATTGCCGTCTAACCGCAGCCAGTACCGATTGCCTGGTAACGGAAAATACATAAAATGCTTTTACCGCTAAGGCGCGTTAGCCTGCAAGTGTCGGTTATTATATGCGTGTTATGAACATGCACGAACAACGAACAACGAACAACGAACAACGAACACCAACACCAACACCAACACCAACAACAGCCGAGTAAAACAAAAGCAGTTTTTGTTTGATTTTGCATTAACATGTTGCATTACATTGTGTCAACAAGAACCTTTAACCACTTTCACAAACACAAGCGCAGACTTTCATCTCACACCTCGACTCTATTGCATCCATATTCGTACAGTGCATTTACGGTTGGTTAATTAAAATTGACTTTATATTTGCAAGTGCATATAAATGCATATCATAGTAAGTGCATACTTGTAGGCGGTCGGAAAAAAAAAACTAAGTATATGAAGAGAGGGGCAATCACAGACACTTGTCGGTGGTTTATCAATTTTATGAGCTTAGATATGCGGCAAAATCAACAAATTATTGCCTCAAGTATAATGGGATGCAATGATGATATCACTTTTTTCCTCAGTTTACATTACTTTCAGACTTTACATTACATATATATTTAAAAGCTTTGCTTGCTTTTATATGATTGATTGAGGTAAATAATCGAATAACTAGGAGCCCGTGATTGCCTTTAATCTCGATAATGATCACGGAATCATTAATTTAGTAAAATTCATATTTATGATAGAGAAAAAATTAATTTTCTTTCTTTTTTAACCCCATCTTTGTTGGTGCTTGGACTCAGCTCGTAACGAAAATTTCAATTCTTGTTTAGCTTAATCTCTATTTCTGTTTCATTTTTTCCATTTTATATCGTTAACATTACCGATTCTTCTATGAAAAATTGACCACGGCCGGGCAATTTCAATACATATATAAGTATATTTTCTAGGTGCGCAAATGCACTACTCGTTCCGCTCAAATTGGTTGCTCCATAAAATGCGGTCGATTCGTTTCATTTTTTTTTTTTTTTTTGTGAAACTCCTGATATACAACTTTCAGTTGTCGCTCAACATATATTACAGTTTAAAGGGATGGATGTTACTCATGGCACTGCCGTTTTGTTTGTTTTATACCGAATTAATCTAGAAAAAAAATGCAGCTAAAACTACGGAAATGATTAGTTGGCTGAGTATGAAAATGCATTAAACTGCGGGTAAATGATGAAATTCGCATACGTCCGTCCGTCTCCCGTAAAAGCAACGTAGAAAGCGACCTTCAACTTAGATTGGGAAGTTTTGCGGCAACACCCAATATTCTCCGGACTTGGCACTTGCCAATTACCGCTTATTCAGATCGATGCAGTCATTTGTGGCCAGTCAGCGGTTCATAGAAATTGAAAATGAGAAGAGAAAACGAGTGAATGTCGCTCCTAAGCCAGTAAGCTTCTACCGCGAGACCAGCCATAAGCTACACCAGGCATAGACGAGCGCGAGCCCGCGATTCGCATCCGGCCCGTGATGTCGTTGAGTTCGGTTCGTCACGTTTAAAATTTCAAATCATTCAATTCGTTCGGACATCATCAATACTTCAAATGGATTACATTTCCAGCTCCTGCTATCATATGATAATTAATATTTTGAACCGTTGCCCACCCCTGAGCTACACCATAATTGGGAAAAGGCCATCCACAGTGATGATGCATGTTTCGTAACAAATTCGTTTTTAATAAAATTGAATTTTATCAAAAAAAGGGAACGAATTCATTTGCACACCTATTACTTTTTTTTGCTTTGCAATATTTCCACAATGAAAGTGCGACCTGTCAATACTATCGTTATTTATAATTTTTTTTTTTTCTTTTTTTTTTTTCTTTTTTTTTTTTCTTTATGTAATTTATATCTGTAGTCGGATGCTGTGGCGAAATCACTCTCAGTATTTAATTTCAATATTTTACATATTATTGAAAAATATTAATTATTTTAATAAACAACATAATTAGTATGTGGTCAACCAAAGTAATCGTTTCGCATATCCTTAGGCTTCAATTATACAATAATTACATTTTTTTTTTCAATTTGTTTTTGACACGCAATTTATATAAAGCGTAATAAGCAGCTTATTTGTGCGATAACTGCATTAAACTATGTGTGTATTATCAAAAAAAAAAAACAAAAAATAAATAAATAAATAAATAAATTTAATATTATTATATAATTGTTCCATTAACTCATAACCAAGAAAGCCCTCTGTCTTTTGTGGCACCTTTTTTTGTAGCTCAGATGTATCGGCAAGTACACTAATATAATATAATAACGACTTGGCCAAGTCCGTCTATCAATTATTGCCCTCGTCCGCTTGTATTGTACTTTTCAAAATCGCAAAAACTGACACGGACTACTAATATTTATAGCACACGCCTTTGAATCAATTGTAAAATTCAGTTGCAAAAAAAAATTTAAGAAAAATTAATTCTTCTTTAAATATCTTCATAACAAGTTGTTTGGAAAAAAAAAAAAGTTTATATATAATTTTTTACATTTTTTTTTTTTTTTTTTTTTTTCTAAATCTTAGATGTTAATGTGAAGGCAAAGAACTTTTTACCCTCAGCATAAGTATTAGGAAGTAACAAATTTAAGAAAAGCTCTGCTCAATCTGGCGCACGATATTCGGCGCTTACTTTTAGCATCTGCGCCTCTTTATCTTAAATCCAATTTACGAGCGTTAGGCAATTTTTACCATTTAACTTGAATGACTTCGTCAAGTTGAACCAAACGGCTTTCCCCGGAGCATCTTTTTAATCTCTGCAACCAGCCAGTAGTCATTGGTGGCCAGATGAGGGAAACAATTCGAAAAGTAAATGCGGGCGTTCTCTTGCTGAATCAGCATCTTTTCTGCATGCGAGGTCGTGTTTTCCTGATTACAGCAACCACTCAATCTAATAACGCGAAAGCAATATTCCTTTGATCCTTTCGTCTTTGTCTCCTTTCAAATTAGTTGACGAAGAAAATACCATGGGCGTCCCAAAATACGGATGCCACACATCTGCCAGTTGACTTTTGAGTTTTTAATCGCTTTGGATGATTTTCGCCAGCTCCTGCCCCGCTCAGCTGACGATCTGTTTGATCCATTTGTGTTCATCCGTTGTCACGTACCGATGCAATAAATGCTTTTTATTACGCTTTGGGCTGATGCGAGCAAACGTGGCATCGATTTGGGCAAATGCTCCTGCCTTCTGATATCTTTAAAGTGTCAGTTATCTCGTGCAATTTCAACTTTCGGTCCTTAAGAACAATTGTACGCAATTTTTTGACGTTTTTTGAAGCAACTGCCCATTTCATCGGTTTTGCCAGTTTGACGGCCGCATTTAAACTCAGCGTACCAGTTAATAATGGTTCATTTCCCTGATGCAAAGTCTTCACACCGCTTATCACAAGCCACTGCATCACGGGCACCAGCAGTATTCATCATCGAAAAGCAGGGTTTTATCAACAGCGAAATTCTCATTTATAAATTGTTTCGAAAACTACACAACTGTGCTCGATAAAACCAATATAGGCTCTAAACTAATCGTTAGAATGCCAATGCCTTATGCCATGACCTTATAATTGAAACGAACAACAACTACAAACGAATTAGCAACTTTGGTCGGTACAGCGGTGAAAGAGGAAAGCACGTGTGATATAAAAGCAGGTAAGTAAGTTTGTGCTTGGACGTATGTGAATTCCAGGAGGACTTAAGGTGAACCCCAATTTTTATTAAGCTTTCCAAATTTAGGTGTTACGGGGGAGATGTTCGAAAATGTGTGCGTGATTCGATCCGAACCATTTTCAATAGCGTTTGTCGTTGATGCCAGAAAACATTTCATCAAAATATCTCGAAAGTTGCGTTCCCTAAACTGAATGCAACGTCGCGTGGACAGACCACAGAGGGACGGATAAGTTTGGATAAATTAAGAAAATAATTCCAAATCGATCAATATAATAAAAGGTGAGCACTCAAGCATTTCTGGTTGCTACATACATCCTCACATACTTAATATACACCGCGCCATATATGGTTTAGGATGTAATCACCAGCTCACTCTAAACGAGACTATGAGTGGATTTTGCCATTAATCTGATAGAACTGAAACGATAATCTCAAGTCAAAATATTTTCGGTTTTTCTAAATAAAAGCTTAAAGTGTAATAACCCTAACCTTGGCTTGCGGACAGACAGTCGGATACGTGTCGTGATAACGTTTAACAAATTTAAGAACACTACTTTAATGGAACATTTGTGCAAAGTTTAAAACGAATATTTTAAACTTAGAAAGACTGACCATCAGACCCACTGTCTTAGATGTAATTAAGAGAAGAGCGAAGGTGCCTAAGAATATATGCTCGCGAAATTTTTCAACACATTGTCATAATGATATCGTATACAATCGTCAACTGTTGAGAAATAACTGAGCAGCTTACAATGAATATATCAAAGAAAATTAAAAAAAAAAAAAAGTAAGATTGCTATAGACGAGTAAGTCCGACTATTAAGCAGCCTACAAGAGTTTGCTTAGTACAGACATTCATTCATCTTCGTGATTAACACATTAAACACTGTACAGGATTTTTATGAGAAGGCACAATTTTCATGAAATCCCTAAAATTGGAGAATACTCAGAACGTCAACTGACGGCGTCGGAATTTAACAAATACAATTTATTTGTCAAAGATTTTAGTAATTCGCACTTACTTCGTTCATAGGAAACTGCAAGCTAGACTTTGTCGCCATAGAAATCATTGCTTTTCATGGGAGCCTCAGTATATGGTTTCATCATAAAATATCAAAATTGTCCCATAAGAACCTAAAGAATTTATTGTCCGTGTAAAAGCGGATACACCGTTTTAAAAATGTTTTTTTCTTACTTATTCATTTCAATATGCTTTCTCTTCTTTTTTTTTTCATTGTTATAGTTTTTGGCTCACCAATCATATCAGAAGTGTGTAAATAATAATTATTTGATTCCATTGGGTTTAATGTCACAGCATCAAAGCCGTATAAAGTATGTATGAAATTTGATGGGATTCCCATTCCAATAACTAGTGAAGAATGCATATAAAAAAAACATCTTAAAGCCTGGGTTTTTATATGTAATTCTTTATGTACTTATATCAATTTATATATATTCGTATATCTTTTGAGCGCATCTTTCTAAATAATGGATTTATTATTATATTGAATTAATACATTAATAGCTCATCTTCAATTAACTTGCTTCAATATATATATATATATATATGCCTTTTCATTTATGTACGCAATAACCACCATTTGATTTTGTTCTTCTCAAGTTTCATATTTATTTTATTTCTTCCTTAAGCATTTTATCATCCCTTCAACACCAAACAGATCAAAGCTTATATACAACAAAGCAATATGCTTTCTAAGTAAAAGCTTTTATAAAAGCGTCACCTATGTTTAGTGGGAACAATGAATAATGGCACAGACACAAACCTAAAAACAAGGTTGTAGCACAAGAAATTAGCAAAGTTTAGATTCCTTACATTGATCCTTTAAAGCAAATACAAAATATATTGGGCATCCCGTAGGCAACAGATGGCGTAACAGGTTCTCTATTTTGTTATACTTTTTTTTTATTACTTACTGCGCAAACTCATTTAATAAGAAAAATACATTGGCATATGCATATGCACATACACATGCACATGCACATGCATTTGATGAATATAGGGTAAATATTGTTGCATCGTTACGATTCATGCAAAGATAACAAACAACAAACGGGTAGATTGTTTTTCGCACTAAGCATTAAGTTGGGTCGGCATACGAAGGCGTAAATAAACAAGAATTTCTGAAATACTATTTTTACAAAGCATATATTTGTTCATTTAGAATGGTAAACCATTGACGTCATATGTGTGAACGAATAGTATGGCAAACAGTACTATGTCGTTATAGTATAAAGAATATACTTACGATAGTGACAAATCAATTACTTTAGAATTAAGAATTAAAGAAAGCAAATTATAACTGCTACGTAAGTAAGTAGCTGCTGGTTTGTTTTTTTTTTTTTTCGTATATACACACATACATGCATACTATAGCCCATATTCACTTAAAAACATAGAAGTGTAACAGTGTGCTCCTGCTTTGCGAATATTTGAAAGACCGCGACTTCGTATCAAGAAACTATTGATAGAATCTTTGCCCGTGCAAATAATGAGAATGAAAGAGCAAGTATGCCCATGTCTCCTAATTGACGACATTGCTACTGTTATTAATAACAAACACACAAAAAGTACCCAAGAATTTCTTAATCTCAAATGTTGGAAAATCTATGTATTTCGTCGTCTGCGGTTTGTATTATCCAGAAATCATTTGGGTCTGCCAACTATGTTGTCACATATATCTGTTAGGCCGGAGTGTTATTGATTGATAAGTTATATGCCTCTGTTATTGGAGAAACAATAATAAAAGCATAGAATGAGTTGAGTGCATACCATTCAAGTAATTGTCTAACTGATAGCAAGTCACCGCGTAAACAAGGGTTTTAACAAATCTAAATTCTGTACTATATCAAAACAATAAATCGATGGATGAAGTCCGCCACCAAGTAAGCAAAAAAAAAAAAACATTTTCTATACATTGTCTATACTTTAACTTTAACCGACTTTGCCCTTTTAGGAGTGATACAATATTTGCAAATAGATTGACGTGGAAATGCTTTCGATCTATCAATTGAGACGCCTACGATTACAGAAAAACTTTGTGATGGTAAATGCAACTTTCTTGCTTACTACATGCAGCGAACGGGAAAAAGTTGTCCTCATAGATGGACAATAAAGTTGAGGTGAAAAACAATCTGAACTTCTTAATGTGCTATACATAGTTTATTTGAAAATGGCGTTAACCTACTCCAAAGGTCATTGAGTATGAGTGAGTATGAACGGAATGAATGAAATAATAATGAAAACAATGCGATTTTCTCATTGATCAGATAATGATATTTTTTATATCATATACATACATATTCGATGTCCATGTTATTACAAATACATGGCAATTGATCTTATTATGGGACACTTACCTTGGTGCACAAAATTTAAAAGTCCAACAGTGTTAAATGAATTGCATGTGATTAAGTCAATCATTCACACTTGACTCAATTACTTCGAGGTATATTCGAGGGCATAAAGTACAGGAAAACTTGTTTGCGTTTGTGTGTTCGTCCCATCAATCCTTACTGATACGAATTTTTCTATTAATTAAGGGCATACCTGTACTGTCGTGCAAACCTATACGGTGCGAGACACGTGGAAAGGCAAATGTAAAGTCAAATTTAATTAGCCATCCGTAAATGCACCGTAAATAGGAAATGCTTTGCATGCGTCGAACACGGTTAATGCTCATAAGTGTGCAAGTGGTTAAGCAAACAATTTTAATACGAAAACAAACAAAGAATCATTTTGTTTTTCTGCATGGCAAGGATGTTGTTCGTGTATGCATAGCATATGTGTAGCAAGCATGTGTACATGATAACCAACACTTCTAGTTTAACACGCAAAAGCGGTAAAAGCATTTTATGCATTTCCCGTTACCAGCTAGTCTGGATTGGTTGCGGTTAGACAGCGATGCCTGCGTGCGTGTGCGCCTGTAATAACCTTTAACGCTTTAACCTGTTAACACTTTTAATTAAAGCGGCAAACATTTATTAGGGCCTTTACTGGCAATCAAAAGCTAGTTTGTGAATTATTGCCTACAAACTGACTATCATATCAAGCCAATCGAAAGGATGAGCAGTAGACAAACGCCATATGAAAGCATCCGACTCTATAATGGATGAATGAATGAATTGAATATTGAACGACACGAGTCTGACCAATAGGAACACAATTAAACAAACACGAATAATTTATCAAATAATTTCTCGAATTAAAATGAAGTTTGTACATAATTTATAAAAATATTTCCAATTTCTGCTGTTTGAAGCCACAAGAAACCACTTACGGCAATTGTGTTGATAATTTCGGCTCCTTTCCGCACCTATCACACAATTCTTGCACCTTCAAAGATGACCATTTTCTAGGTTGATTCATGACATCGATCCAAGGATATATAAGTTAAGCTGTCTATGCGTTTCCTTCTTTTTTGCTCTCAAGTTTACACGACGAACAACGAATGGAAGTTACGCGATCAGGTAGTTATAGCTAAATCGATTCAAAATTTCAATCTGGTATCAGTTTCTGTATTGCCGGAAGAGAGTCTCCGTTACAAAACAAATCTTTCCCAGGCAGAGTAAGTGAATTAAAATTTTTTTCATATGTTTTTTAAACTGGGCTTATTTCCTTAACTACCAAACAAGCTCCAGCCAAAGCTGAATTTAATTCTTTAAACATTGCTTATATGTATCGTTGTTAATAAAATGAACAGATAGTGTATTTGCTGTGTTCTATAAGCTCGTATTTACAAACTCTACCAATCGACCCGGTGGCTGTCAATTACATGTGCTTGAAAAAGAGGAAGAACACATAGTTAACGTTTATTTTTCGACAATCATTACAGATACACTTCAGAATTTGTGCTAAAGAATATAATAAATAGGTGGAGATGTGTGCAACATCCACTTTCTGTAATAGCAATCGCTTTAAGTTTGTCCATCCGTCTGCCCATCTATCCGTCGTCTGATATCTGTTTATGTATTATTTGTGTTCAACCTGTAGGTCGGAATTTTTACGATTTGATTGGTGCATCTGCGTGTGTTGGCACAGTGGCGTTGACGCCTGTTGAAAATGGTTCGGATCGGATCATTCTTTTGTCTTATTTTAAAAACTCATTATCCGAATATCTATAGGATAGCGTAACAGTTGGTCGTGGCTTACTGTAATGTTTTTGAATTGTTGTAAATCATTTTTTTAATTATAATTGTGGTCATTGAGTATTAGTTTCATTTACATTAATTCAGTTCATAAAAGTGAAATTATTAGCAAAAACGACAGCAACAGTAAATTTATATCGGAGCTTTATATGATGATAACCAAACTGATTTCTGATAACTTTTCAAACCACATAACGCACAATCCTGCTATTTTTATTGTTCTTATTGTTTTTGTTTATCATATCAACACTTTAAATACCGTATTTGTTATTTATATTAGTTAAGAGCACTTCATAAATAAATGTTACGACGTAAGTCCATTAAAAAAAAAAAATTCTCGAAATTACCATCACATGCTGCGCTATGTGCAATAAAACAAACGTTAAAAAGATGGGTACGGAAAAATTGTGAATACATTGCATAACATTGCTTGCCTGCAAGTTTCAACAAATCCAAACACACAAACGCAAAAAGGATGATAACGAAATTAAATTAGTGAATCAGCGTAGCATATTTTATATGACAACCGTTACGGTCAGAATTGGGTTGACAGAATTCATGGCAGTACTTGGTTCTCTATCCTGTCCTGATGCCTGTCATTGAAAGCCAATTTATTCGAGTATTCGCTTAAATATTAATTAAATAATGTCCGATAATATATAAATCGCGATAATAATATAAATTTTCAAGTATATAACGTGGCGGATACTAACTAAAAATGATTATTAACTATTTATAAACTATACTTGAACGTTTGTATGATATTATGTCGTCATATGGAGCGTAAGTAGCGCATATATAGGTGAAGCCCATGTACATGTGATTTTAATGATTTAAAGTAATTAACGGTAAAAGTGTTAATAACTAAATCAACTTGATTTACGGAATCTGCGGTTTTATGAGTGTTTCGGAGATTGGGTTCTTGTTAAAATTTCGCTATTATTTCTTTAATGTGTGCGTAAACTCAGTCGATTATTGTGATGTACAGAGCGCAACCACACACGTGTGTTATGTTAAGTCAATGGTTTTGATTTTATTATTTCCTTACATGGGTAAGAATTGTCAGATGCCGGGTTTAGTAATTTAATATGAAAGTATTGCCAGATAAACATATCTGATCCACCCCTCCTTAGGCTGATAATTTACATTACATTTCATATAAAGGAAAATTGAATACAATTTAAATTCAGGTAACTCTGCCACGTGTTTTCGGCTTCAAAATTCTCCGGGTGTTTGTTTCTACATCGGCGTGAGTTGTCGCTGCGATTGTAGAAGTGCTTGTTGTTCTTGTTGTTGCGGTTTTCAGAGCTGCCATACCAGTCATCTGTGATAAGTCGCTATTCGCATATTCCAGCCTACTGTTATTCAATATGTCATTTAGATGGCGTTTTATTTATTTGTTGCTCGATGGTCGCTTCCATCCAGTTATAAAGCTTGTTTGGAATGCTTCGGTCCATTGCGAAAAACACTCAACAACTCAAGTAAATTCAATCAATCTTCTTCTTCTCAATCAATTGGAGCAGCAGAATCAATCCGCACACTGTTCCATGTTCCATTACAAGGCGTCCAAGGGTGCGGTGAACTCTTGTTCAGAGTGCTTCGTAACTCTTGGCAAGGTTTGTATGCTTGTATCGTTCATTCTATTTCTTTACCCATATCTGACAGAAATATATATGATTTTGCTAAGACTTTCGTCTTTACAATATCGAGATGCGGCATATGCAATTGCTACTAACTACGCCATTTGCTTATTTCGAAAAAATTAATTCATTGCCTGCTCCTTAAAGAACTGCTCTAGTCAATTTAAAGAAAACTGGATCTCTACGAGTTTCATATGCAATGTCCTCAAAATTTAAATATAATTGATTTTCACTTCATTTTCAATTAGATAAACCATTGTCCTCTCTTCGTAATCATCAGTAACTACAACAAAATTGTACGTAGCGTGGAGTTTGTAGAGTGGACTTATTTTTTAAGTATAATTTTGCACAAATTTAGAAAAATAAGTAAGCCATCCAATAAAATCTCTTAATTCTGAAGTATTTTTTGGAATACGTGCGTTTGTTACGCTTGAAATATGATCGCTGACTTTATTTAATCCGTTATTGTCAATGGCAAATGCTTGATATGATATTTTAGATTGACAGAGTGACCTTTGATTTTCCATTTAGTTCAAGATCGCTGGTCTGCAAATTTTGTAAATCCGCCTTTAATAACTGCACATGTCGCTCCAAATCCTTTCCGCCACTTGTTATATCATCCTGAAAAACAACAGCATTGAGAATATCACGCTGCAAGTTTTCCATTCTCATCCATTCTCATAGGCGCAGTCTAAGTTATCTCCTCGCCCTACAACATCTAATTCGATTAAGTCATTTACCTTTTGTTCTATTTTTGCTATTTTTGCTCTAAGCGGGTTGCAAAAGTCTAGTTGTAAAGAAAATTAGTTTGGTATTTCGATCAACGTTTAATGTAATGCTGGTCCAATTACAAGTGCCTTGTGCCTTGCTTTTTCCAATTGCTTGTCTTCTTCTTGTTGTTTGCTTCCTGACAGTCCAATCTAAAATGGCTTAATCGGTTTTTTTCTTGTCTGTCTTTTTCTCAGTCGTCGGTAGTAAAAACAAAGAGCGTACAATTTTCAAGAACAAAAACCACCCTTATGCTATACAGACGGACTTTGAACTTTGTTCTCTTTTCATAACTTCTCTCTTTAATTTGGTCCATTATATGAGCGGAGAATTATGAAAAGAGACACTAATTAACGGATTTCCGTTATTATACTGCACACTACTCTCTTGCAAGAAGCAGAGGACAAGCTGACCGACCGAGACCCACTAATTCTACATACGCGGAAGTTACAGTCTTTTAAAAATGATGTAAGAGTGAGTATATCAGACAGTTTGATGAAAATCGTTTCGGGTAAATCTATTTAGAAGCTGCCTCTGACGAATGCATCTAAGTGCTCACTAAATTTACAACACGATGCTAACTTCTTTACCCTGGCGAACCATTCAGCACGTGTTTCATCATCATCTTTCGTCGCACTATGAAAATTTCCTTTTCCTAAATCAATGGTTGTAGATGGAGTGTAATAGAAAGTTAAAAGTTACCACAATTTCTTGTATGTTTCGCCGTAACTGGCGATTACGAGCTGCACAAACTATGTAATATAGAATAAGCAGCACTTCCAATACATTTAAATAGTACGTCTTTTATGACTTCTTCTTCTTGGCAATTTATTTCAAAAAAACGAATGTGTACCCTCTGGTTCCAAATATTCCATTCTTGTTATGTTGGAGAAAAGTCCACTAAATGTGTTGTATTATAAAAAGTGAGTGGTTGTGCACTCATTCTCATTCTTGGTAACCATTTCGCTTTAGTTTTCATATATTTACAGCTTGACGCGGACAATCTCATTTTATCATCCACAATATTTGATATTAGTCCGTTACTTTCTGACCTTCACCACGCCACATCATATTACGCAACTTGAAATACATCTTAACTATCAATCATCTATACAATGTGAATACTAAAATATTTCCTAGTATTTTTACTTTTATTCTTAAGAACACATACATATTCATACAAATGTACGCATATATATATATGCAAAGGTTAAGTTTTCCAAGTCTTTAGTTTGAATTATTGCCATTTATATATTCCTTATTATTACATTTTTATATTTACCTAAACAGTATAATAATAGGAATATTTTTATTATTTTGCATGCCTTCGTTGCGTCCCCGCCAAATGATGAATTGTGTGTGAGATGACAAGTCTTGCTACAAACCGCGGAAGAACGTATAATTGATTGAGACGATTTCCGGCCTCACATGGGTAAGGTCATAATAGCGCCACTTGTTGAATCGATCGTCTTCCCTTAACTTAACTCGCGCAATAAAAATGTGTCACAATACCACGTTACAATCCAATTCATGTAAATATTATTTAAATCGAATATTTCTTGTCGTCAATTTGTGATGTACGGGATGCAAGAAAACACGTGTGTCAGGTTAACTCAGTCGCTTTCGTTTTATTATTTTCTCCACATGTGCAAGGATTGACAGATGCAAAATTTAGTAATTTAACATGAAGGCATTGCCAGATAAACATATATGATATACTAATTGAATTATGTACAGTAATTCATAAATTATGATAGTAAGCTAAAAGGGTGGAGTAGGAAAAATTATGAATACATTGCATAAAACGGCTTTGTTGCAAGTTATAGAAAAACCATAAAAGCAAAAAAAAAAAAAATCCAAACACAAAAAGGATGATAACAAAATTAAATCAGCGACTCAGCATATCATATTTTATATGACAACCATTACGGTCGCTGAGTTAACATAATTCATGGCAGTATTTTGATCTCAATCCTGTCCTGTTGTCTATCATTGAAAGCCAATTAAGTCGAGTATTCGCTTAAATATTAATTGAATTGTGTGCGATAATATGTAAATCGCGATAACAATATAAATTTTTAAATATATAACCTATACCTACACCGGATACTAACTGAAAATCATTATTAGCTATATATAAACAGTATGTTGACCATTGTTTGACTGTTGGCATGGTCATATGGAATGCATATACAAATGAAGCTCAAATAGAAGTGACTTTAATGCTGATGCGTTTGGGTGCAACTATGAAAAGAATAGGTTAATATGTGGTTGATTTGATTGAATAATAAATCTGCATAAACACGTACTTCTATTAAAATATTTTTATTAGAAACGCTTGAGGGTTTTGTAAAAATTTCAAATGCATATCACATGCCCAGACATTTCAATTCTCGTTTACATTTGCCATGCACATGCTATTGTTTACATGATATTGAAAATAGATAATCACAAAAAATGACACAAAAAGTGGCACGACTTTAATTAATATCAGACAATCATTACGCCATTTACTATTTACTCACGGATAATATAAGATTTTCGTGTAACATTTTAAGAAAAACTTTTCACTTAAACGCGACTAATACGCAATATTTTTAATTAAATTAAAATTAAATTGTGAAAATTTATGTTTTACGCAAGCCATGTGAACACAGTGTTGCATTTTGCCAAAAAATCAAATTTTCTCTTACACTCATGGAATAGTTTCTCATTAACCTTTCGTTCGCGTAAACAAAAATTCTTTCTCATAAAAAGTGCCTTATATGAGATGATGAGAATTGAATGAATATATGAGTGGGGAAGATATTTACTTCTTCGATCACTTGATGGCACAAATGATAAGAAAAATGGTAAGGTATTAACTTTAGACCATTTAAAATTATTTCTAAATATTTACAACAATAGCTCCTGTCAAGAATGTCGTAAAACTGCAAAGGTAATGTCATGAAAGCAAGGATGTCTTTTTAAATCTAATTAACGTATCAACAAGTAATGAACAGTTTGACAAATGTTACAGCACATACACGGACATGCTTATAGCATCCTCTCATTTCGACATTTAACTGGCAACTAACGAACAATGCCAATTACTCAACAACAATAAGATCAAGTTATTCACCAAAACCCACATCGATAAAGACGACCAAAATCTCTAGCGGCACACTACGATACGAGTTCAAGCAAATTTTGTTTATGTACTTCAAAGTTCCGTTAATCCCTTAAGCGTCCTTTAAGCGTTTATCAACTTCGCTCGGTTTTTTATCGCAATCAAAAAGTTTGGCGCCATTTTATGTCACAAACCAATTGGATTACAAACAGCAGCAGAATACTGCACTAATCCCTTAAGCGTCCTTTAAGCGTTTATCAACTCCGTACGGCTTTTTATGGCAATCAAAAAGTTTGATGCCATTTTATGTCACAAACCAATTGGATTGCAAACAGCAGCAGAATACTGCAGTGAAGAGATTTTCCTCCCGTCATAGACAAACTAGCAAAAATGGGCAAAAATCGCACAATTCTATAAGATGTGAGAAAAGGAAAAATGCAAAGTGAAAAAAGTGCATCTTTTACGCTTCCCATTACTTGGTGTATATGTGGGTACTGCGTCAATATTATATCAAAAGGTCACAAGGCTAGTCTCAAAAGGACGTTAATTAATTGATTACAAGCAAACTTGATTTTAAGAAAACTATCAGACATCCAAACGTTTCGATCTCCCCAAAGTATTCACTTAGGCTTATTCTGAAATCTCCAAAAAATCTTGTAGCATACATTAAAAACGGATTGTCCCCAATCCAGAGAGGAACTAATCTTTGCTTTTTGCAAAATGTAATAAAATTTTGAAAAACAAAGTAGCACATATTACGTTGTTGTTGTCGTGACTTTTCATCCATGAGATCCATCAAACAATAGCCAATCTTCTCATTTTGCACTTATATGTGTACACATATGTATACATGTGTATAAGTGTAGCCGTCTATGAGTCAAGAGGGGGATTCTTAGCATCGTTACCTTTTCCCACCTAATCCTAACGTCGTTACATCCCCGCCTTATTGCGGAGTAAAGTTTTCGACAACACCAACGCTATAGAGAGACAGGATACACAATTATAATCAATGGAATGAAAACGAAATGACGAAAACTCCTGAATCTGTCTCTTATACACATCTAGATGTGTATAAGAGACAGATTATAATCAATGGAATGAAAACGAAATGACGAAAACTCCTGAAGAGCTAACCTAACAAAGCTATAAATGGTGCACAATGGATAATGCACCTCAAAGGACAATAGCGGGAGATAGACAATGAATCTGTCTCTTATACACATCTAGATGTGTATAAGAGACAGTTTTTGCTCTTCCTTCGGAAATACAAAGACTATTTTGGTAATAAAAGGGATTTAAAGTACGTATGAATCTTCATTCATTCATCCATTCTAGACAAAACGGTTAACATTTTATTTAGTGTTTGCTAATTTTTGTACACACCGTCGAAGGACGGGGGTGTACTCATTTTGTCAGAATCTTTGCAGCAGCCAAAAGGAAGCTTCAGAGACCTTCTAAACTGTACGCATTCTTGATCAGCGTGGAATTATGAATTGATTAATCCATGTCCGTCGAGCTGTGTGTATGTGTGTCGTCGCGTTATTATTAGCTAACACTTCAAAGGCATAACCGCTGACGCCAATTAATCAAGTGAATTATCTTTAGTTAGTGATCTCCATTAAGCGAAATCGGTTGTAAGAGTTGGTGCATTTTGCTTCTGAAATGCTGATTAGATTTAAATCGGTCTGCTGCGGGTTGCTAAACATTCTCTTCAAGGACGTCCCGTTTGATTAAAAAGTATTTTATTTATTTTTTAAGAAGCGATTGATTGAGCGGTTGCTATGTATTTAAAATTACAGGTTTATCAAATATTGCCTTGTAGTTGTTAGGTAATTATTTACCTATTTACATAATTATTAGCAATGCAGGGTAGTACTAGCAGAAAGTTCTGTCCGTTACAGTTACAACAAATTTCGACAAATATGCGCACAATTTTCTTCCTCTTGTTATTGCCAAACATATATACACTGACTGAGCCTGCATACGAGCTAAAGCAGACATGATTCATGTTGGCATTAAAGGAGACGTGATTGTATATCCATGGCTACCGATAAAGTTCATTTACGCTACTACCTATTGTATCAATCCCAACAAGAAAGAAATGCTACAGAGGCGTGTGGAAATTTATTAAAAGCGTTTGGTGGAGGTACAGGATGCAGAAGATGGTACGAAAAATTTCGAATAAATGATGTCGACATTTTTGATAAGGCGCACTCTGGGCGTCCATCTTTGAGCGACAATAATGCTGTTAAGATCATATTAGAGCAAAATCCTTTTTGCGCAACATCCTAGACTGCAGAAGTGCTTGATTCAGCTTAACAAACCGTTACGGACCCAATTCGGATATTAGGATTTTGTCCGAACTTTCCGGTAGCAGAATACCATTTCCATTATCGTAGCAGCGAAACTCATTTTTCTTTCATATTCAATGCAGAAGTGTACTGCCTAGGATATCAAACGCTTTATAAATGAATTGCTAATCAATTTTCGAGTTTCTTCTAAACTCATAGCAGACACGCTTAGATCAGCACAAAGAATTTGACAAATAAGACAATATATATATATATATATAGATATAACTGCGACTGCATCTTTTATGTCTATCGATATTTATTTAAAAACAAAAAAAACAATCGAAGAAAATAAAATTTCGTTATCCTATTATGGTGGAAGGACGTGGCCGATTTTTTCCCTTTTTTTTTAAGGTATGGTCAAATCTTTCTCATTCTATTTGTTATAGTTTATGTGTAACGAGCAAAAAACTCCCCTTTTTTTTGTTTAAAAACAGAAGTGATTCCGCTCCTTTTTTTTTTTTAAATTGTAAGCGAGACCTTTGATTGACTTGGTTCATTTTTAACATTAATTTACGTGCAGGAACTTCCACTGTTTATGCTAAATTGTAAGCCGATATCTTAGTTTTCGCGAGCGGAAAAATATTTACAACGAGCATAATGTAGCCGGACGGACGGAGATGCATAGATCGACTTAGAAGTTCGATCAAGAGTACCGATCAAGGACGTCATAAATTCACCGACATCACCTTTAATCAACGCGGATTTCTGCACACTGATCGGCCATCTAATGCGATTGTACTTAATATCGTATCATAGTGTCATGGACTTTCCTCATAGATATACTAAATGCACACATTATTAATATAATCAACATAGGCGCCAATCAAATTGAATATAATTTCAATCTTCTTTTAAAGTACAATTAAAATTAATTTGAAAATTTGTTAATTTTTTAATTTTAGTTACCCTCTCATTACCTTCTCAAGAAAAATTGGAATGATTACGTAAGAGCTCGATAATGATTTGAAAACAAAATAAACTATCACATGGAAATTTTTTATTTCCTTTGGCCTAAAAAAGTTGTTTTGTTTTTTTAAAAGGCTGAGAAGAACTCATTCCCGGCGTAAATGTGAAAATTTGGTCAAGGACTTTTCGAAATGTTTTTGTTTTAGATAAAAATTTAATGCGAGTAATGTGTTATTGTCGAATATAAAAAGAAAATTACTGCGAAAAGCTTTTGCCCCTTCGAAAGAGTGTAAGCTTTAAAATATTTCCCTCAATGTGCGGTAAGAGAGCACAATGATAAGCAATAAGAGCTTGCTAAGAGTGCCAGAGTAATATTGCGAGAGATGCTAATTTCGAAGCAATGGTTGAATTGTGAGTGGAATTTATAAAACAAACTCAAGGAGAGAGTGAGAGAGAGAGAGAGAGAGAGAGAGAGAGAGAGAGAGAGAGAGAATAAAATACCCGAAAAGCTTGATTGCTTTCTATATGGAAACGTTATTCAAACACAATAACAAATATTTTTTGATGGAAAAGCATATTAAAAGCTTAATAAGTTAAGTCTCGATGATTAATACAAAAATTGTATTAGAAAGATGACCGCACAATGTTATTATTAATATTGCTAATGTATATATGTACAGCAAGTTTTAAGGCGATTATTACGCTCTTGCTCAACAGTTGCTTTACAAGTTTGTTTATTATTATGCTATGAATGCAGCTTGTTGCATACACTCGGGCGTTTCATAATTACTGCATTTAAGATTAATTCGAACGAATTGCTTAAAAATTTATAGAAATTTTTGTGGCATTGGAATGTTATCTAAGTTCAAAGCAAGCTAAGGGTAAAGTTAATTCAACAAGCGAATAACTACTTAATTCATATTATCATCATAGGATAATTATAGAATTATTGAAGAGAAATTCATTGCCTCAGAAAACTTTTTCCTTTTCTTGTTTTTTTTTTTTTTCTTTTTTTTTTTTTTTTTTTTTTTTTTTTTTTCATCAATCATTTAGGGAATGTAGTCTCTACTGCGACGGCTAGAACAAGTTCGGGAGTGGCCGCGAACTAGTAGGTGCGCGTTAAGTCTTATACGTTTACAGACGGACAGAAAGAAATGGATTTAGATATTGGGTTCCAAATATTGCTTACATACAGTAAACTTAATATCCCCTTGCACCGCAAATGGTGTAGAGTATAAAGAGAGAAAAAAATTGCACCACAAATGCTGTAGAGTGTAAAGGGAGAAAAAAGTTATCGTGATTAATAGCAGTATTTTATATATAATAAATCCTTATTGATTATTGATTGCCGCAGATTAAAACAGCAAATGCAAAGTGCAATGCGAAGATTAAAATTTCGACATTTTTTTTTTTTATTGATTTTTCATAAATAAACATTAAATCGTTCACTAATGTAAGCGCCTTTCCATCGCATCGATGGAATACAGCTTTCAACAAGCGTATTATTCACTTATTTATAACACGGCATGATTTCATTCAAAAAATACTTTTTAGTCTCCAGTCTAATGTTTTTATTAGATCTAACGGTAACATAATATTCAAATCTCATTTAAAACTTCCAAGTAACAATTTTTAATAATAAAAATAATAACAATTTCCTCGACCCTATAAGAGCACTAATTAAAGACGGAAAGACGAACATAGCTAAATTGAATCAAAATCCTTCTCCTGTCTAGCCTACATACACATATTTATCGATACGTTCACGAGCTATGTGAAAGAAATGTTTAAAAAGATAAAAGAAAACAAAAAATTTAACGCTCAGTAGATTTTTTATCAAACACATCGATCTATACATAGCATCTTTTCAGATATGCTAAAACCTGTTGAAATTTAAGCGACCAATAACAAGCAACAATGCACTGTAACAAAAACCAATTACTCAACAACAATAAGATCAAGTTTTTCACCAAAACCCACATCGATAAAGACGACCAAAACCTCTAGCGGCAGACTAGGGTACGAGTTCAAGCAAATTTTGTTTATGTACTTCAAAGTACCGTTAATCCCTTAAGCGTCCTTTAAGCGTTTATCAACTCCGTACGGTTTTTTATGGCAATCAAAAAGTTTGGCGCCATTTTATGTCACAAACCAATTGGATTACAAACAGCAGCAGAATACTGCAGTGAAGAGATTTTCCTCCCGTCATAGACAAACTAGCAAAAATAAGCAAAAATCGCACAATTCTATGAGATGTGAGAAAAAGAAAATGCAAAGTGAAAAAAGTACATCTTTTACGCTTCCCATTACTTGGTGTATATGTGGGTACTGCGTCAATATTATATCAAAAGGTCACAAGGCTAGTCTCAAAAGGACGTTAATT
>KK499766.1:1734223-2036723 GCA_000688715.1 Glossina pallidipes
AATGGAATGAAAACGAAATGACGAAAACTCCTGAAGAGCTAACCTAACAAAGCTATAAATGGTGCACAATGGATAATGCACCTCAAAGGACAATAGCGGGAGATAGACAATGAATAACTGACAGGAATAAAGTGATGAACAACGGGTAAGCGCCTATCCGTTCACACAACATGCATAATACATAATCGATAACACTCAAGTCACGGCATAGACAAAACGGTTAACATTTTATTTAGTGTTTGCTAATTTTTGCTCTTCCTTCGGAAATACAAAGACTATTTTGGTAATAAATGGGATTTAAAGTACGTATGAATCTTCATTCATTCATCCATTCTAATCGAAGAGGATCTTAGAAAAACAAAGAACAAAGGAAACTTTATTCGCATTGAATAAAACCGGTATGTTCACGATATTGTTAGTCCTTTCACCCAAGACAAGTGTATATCGTTGACGAAAACTGGGCATCTGTCCGTTTAGAGGAAGAGTACTTCTCGCAAAAGGGACGTGCTTCGTTGAATTGCGAATGTCTCTGGGAGTCGCATGCCAAGAGACGAAAAGCCGCATTTTCCACCATCTGATGGATGCATGCATTAATTTTCTATAATTATCGGCATTGTTTCCGTTTGTGTTTTCGGCTTTTGTATTCTGCTCATCATAATCCTCTTAGTGTGGCTTGTTAATGTTTAAACAATTGTCACTTCATTTACATAAAAGACTAGATCTGTAGGAAAATTGGCAAATGTTTGATGGAATGTTACACGGAATGCAATGCTTTTTAAATCCGCAGTGTATTATATTTAACAAGTGCGAATGTACAGTTGCGCTTTCTATTCATGAGACTCTACTGTTGCATACAATGCTACATTTCATAGTTGGACTTATGAAAACCGATACCCAGTGCAACGACCACAATTTCATTAAAAACAGTATTTTAAGTTAAAGGAAGAGGTTCGCTATGAAGTATTTATGTGGTCAAGCGTCAACCTCGCTTGAATTTTTCACAATTTTCAAGGGATTCTCTTCTTTTCGAAAGGTAGGTAGGTCCACAAAGTATAGCAAATTGCGGGAATTGGAATTCTTTTATATTCAACACTTATGCAGTGGTATCGATTTACTTTATTTCTCTCCAGTTCAAAACCGTTACCCCTAATGGAACTTGAACCATCGCACTTCTTTAGTCTGTCTAATGTCTGCCCTCTTCTTCACATATTTTTCTCGTATTTTGTTTGGTTTTCCCCCTCACTTATGAGTTTCTTAAATGTATGCAGCAAGCAATATACAAGAAAAGTAAAAAGATAAATACAAAGAGAAAAGAAATTCTAGATATTCTAGAGAGAGGTAAGACCATCTCCGTTCAATATGTGTTTAAGAGAATTGTGAAAATTGAATAGACGCGTTATCGTAGACCGATTTACAATATTTCATGTCCATGATTATTTTATCCATGGAGTTGCTTGTTCGATATGTGCGTCCACCGTAAAAAACTGAATGTAAATGAAATTCGATTAGAAAATTAAAGTTTACTGCGTACACATTCTCAAGTCAATTCTGTAGATTAAGTTTAATTAACAGTAGTCAGCCGACCCTACCTGATTTAATTTGAAAGCATTACTCAATAACGAATAACTTGAAGAGGACATTGGCACAAATGTATTACTAGATTTACTATTAAACTTTTGAACCCAGGATTCAAATCATTCCCAGGATTCAATTTATGCACTAATAGGTTTACAAGTCTTTGATAATAGGCAAGTAGGTGAAAATATTATGGTGAGACACAGCCCATCGTTATATACCTTACAACACTTCGCTTGATGCTCAGTCATTATAGCCCCTTATAACCCTCACCCATATAGACCCTTATATGAAAAATTATTGAAAAAATTATCCGATCTGCACATTGACCAGATGGACAGACAAACTTTAATCGATTGAGAAAGTGATTCTGAATCGGGCGGGATAATAAAATATGGGTCTACCTCAGGAACTTTTAGGTGTTGCATAAATCCGCATGCCCTTGTCCCACAAGTAGTATAAGGTAAAAAAAAAATAAAGACCTCTACTGAGCACAGATGCAAGGCAAAATTTCTTTTCATATTTGTAACAAATTCGTTAATGAAAGTTTTAAGGAAAACAACACTAATGAGAGAACAAAAAATAATAAGAAGGAGTTATATAATAGGTCTTGTACTTCAGGCGTGTTGCAATAACAAATGCATTCATTGTTATAAACGTCGGTGAACTCTCCTTGACTTCTTGTTTTTCTCATTCCTAATCTGCATGCAGTATGCAGTTGCATTGGTATTGTGTTTTGTAATAACGGAATTTTCCTCATGAGTTCATTTTCACAATAAGTGCGCCTGAATGTATGCAATTTACTCTTGCTACATAAATTCATTGCTCACATAATAATGCACTTATCGCACATATGTATAGATACACGAGTGCCTGAAATTTGGTCGATTAAAATTCCTGAAGTTAATGCAGAAATTGACAACATGACGTCCGCGAGCTACAATATTAGCAATAGCTTGCCTAATAAGCCGCTTGAATCTCATTATTATGTTAAATCTTTTATACATTGCTTACGAAACATAGTGAGGAATAATTCCAGTCGATGACTAAAAGCAAAGGAGAATTTTAATTTTCACTCGACCGGGAGTTAGTTTCTTTTTCCAAACATGCTCTCTTCTCGCCAACGAATATTCGAAATTATTCCTTCTATTTCTATTATTATATTCATCTATGGTTCTTTTTTATACCCGACATTGTTTGTGGTAGAGAGTGTGTTCAGTTTGTGCGAACGGTCGTAATGTCCAGAAGGACTTGGGATAGAACCACTTTTCATTTTCTGATTCCATCTAAGCTTGTCTGTCCGCATATCCGTCTATCCGCCTGATGTCTATTCATGCAAATTTATATTTAACCAGCAGATTAGCGGGATATTTTAATGAAATTTGCTATACTGGGGGTCTAAGAACGAACGCTATTGATAATCGGACCACTTTCTTGAACCTCTTACCATATAACCATTTCTACGGAAGCTGAATCTTTATATTGTGAAAAAGTCCTAATTTTGATGAAAATTCGTTCATAATAATAATAATATGACATAAAAGGAAACCTTATGAAATTTGAATCGCGTAGATCTATTATCTTGATCCCATCTCGTATAAGAGTTCTAATGAAAAATAAGCCTTCGTGTACCAGAAAGATCTATTTTTTAATATTTTATGATGAAAATTTGCCCTTAATAAATCAACAATGGAGAATTTGGATCACATAGACCTATTTTTTAAAATGCACCGTGTATAGGGGTTCTGATGACCACAAAATCTAATTTGTGGTCTTTTATGGCGGAAGCGATTTGAAAATAACAAAATCTTTAATAAATAAGTTAACTATGCTAAATTTAGACCACGTCGGCGTTCAAATTTCCTTCACTGTAGTATTACTAATTAAGCGAAGTGGTGCAGTGTATCTAAAGATCGGTCTTGCCCGACCATAGCATTCTTAATTACTTTTTTTCTAAATAAGGGTAACAAGTCCGAAGAGTCGAAAGTGAACGCTATCGAATCACTCTCGTTGGCTACATTTGGAATAAAAGAAAAAAAACCGCTTCCAACAAGAACTAAATTCTCATTCAATTTCTGATTGATGGCGTTGCTGCAACTACTTTCGGGCAGTTAAAGATGATCACGCGTGTGCATTGAAGCGCTTAAAGCAAGCTTGAGCTTCGGCGTACTAATGCGGCCAAATAAGAAAGCGAATTTGTTTGTAACCTAAAAAAAAAATCTTTGTTTCTTCTTCTAAATGTCAATTTCATCGGCTTCCAACACTCAAATAAGATTCCTTCCTAATAATTTGGTCTGGCGAAAGAAATTCATGATACACAGCGCACCGATTACCGAAGAAAGCTTTCGGTCTTTTCGGCCTTGATCCATATTTTACATGATACTCGCGCAACCGATCGATTGTTCAGGCGTGTTCGGGGCGTACGTATAATTCCGTTTTTCATCCCCCATGATGATGTGTTTCATAGTACGTAGTAAAAAACAATTGTTTCGCCGACGTAGTACAAATCGAAAAACTCACTTATCTGTGTTTAGGAAAATAACTGTGACGCTGTAGCAAGCGAATTTATTGACGTGAAAGTCCATATATGTATCAATGCCGGTGCTATCAACCAGAAAAAAGCGAAAAAAAGTTAGAAATGTTTGCTTTAAAGTGGATGCCTGCACATGAACGCGTAACTCCACAATGCACTATGACAGGAGCCCACTTATCCCTCACTGAGTAGGACGTTCCCAATATTGGTGGGGCTTGAGCATTCCTAACGTAACGAAACTATGATTTGGAATATACATATATATCACAAGTAAGAAAATTATATTCGGTTGCAAACGAATCTTTCATACCCACCACGTCAATGCTAAAAAAACCACCACAGCCACAGCCCGCACATCAATTCGCTTAATGCGATTATTCATTGAATAGTATTCGCCCTTGGGCCAAAATATGTTGTGGTAGAAAATTTCATCAAAATATATTTTGAAAATAGCGATCTATGGGCTAAATGGACAGACGGACAAACAAGCTTGAATCGGTATAATAAAAGATGGGTCTATATGAAGCTCTTGTGAGTATTGCGTATCTTTTGATGCACTTGATCTATTTTGAGCACCAACCTGCGTACAAGAACTTCCAATGTCCCTACCCAAATTGAAGCCGATAACTTCTCGCTTACCATAGACATTACACAGAATGACACACACATATCCTTTAAACGATTCAGAATGTAATAGTGATCAAGAATATATATATTTAATGTGGTCTCTGTGGTCTCGTTTTGGTGGTCGTAAATATGTATTAATTGAAGTCCTCATAACGGATACCGAATAATGTATAGTAAATAAAGGGGAAAATTGTCGCCCAAAGTGGTCAACACGTAGCTTATTTAAAAAGCTATTAAGTAATTTGCGCTAGACTCTCTGCAACATACTACCCCGTACGAATCTCAAAGATGTGTTAAGATTCACTTCTTCAATAAATCTCCTTAAAGCCTAAATGAAGCTACGTTACCATTCTGTACATTATAAAGGTAAGAACTGATTTATATAAAGAAGTCTTAAGGATAGTGGGATGTAATTGTGGGAAATATGCGCTTGATTTCAAATTTTTGCAGATCGGTCGAAATTCGATTCGAAATTTTCAACAAAATTAATTAAACTATGGAATGGGCTTAGCGTAAACTATCCTCGTCTCAAAAGGTACGCATGCTTATGGATTTGCTTCAGTCCGCAACGACGAATTCAATGCCTTTATACAACACTCTTATCTCTTCAGGTTAACTTCAGCTGCTATAGCTAGGTAACTGATCCATCACTTGTTAGCTAACCAACTAACTTTTATTTTCTATTTTTTCTATTTTAATCAATGCTGTTATAAAATATCTATGCATATATATATATATATATATATATATATATATATTCCTGAAGTTATCATGCGCTTGTGTTCTTTTGTGTGGTTTTCCCTTATTTCAATGAATTAGGACCTTGCGGTGTATAGTGATTGAGTTGACGAAAAAAAGAATATAACAAACATTTCCTTAACCCTTTTTTAACACGTTTCTGTTCGATAGCTTTTTTTTTCTTTTCTTTTTTTTTTGCGTAAATTGGCTAAATTGGATAAAAGCACGTATGCGCAAACTTTTTATGTGAGCCGTATGTAAATGATATGAACGAATAGGTTTTATGCACTCCTCCAAGACATCCGTAACATCAAGTGATTATAATTTATGAGATTTGCAATAAATAGATTTTATTTAACTTAATGTTATTGCAGGAATTTTGATTGAGTTTGATCATCCCGGACACGTGTATCGGGAACAAATTATTTAAATATTCCTCTATGTTACATGAATTTCGAAATGTGTGCATGCAAGTAAACATCGAAGAAAACGATATCGTATATACCGTACATTCTTGATCTCAATATGAATAACAAAATTGATTATCTATCTGTCCGTCTGTTGCAATCATAATAGCAAGCGTAAAACTTTGCCAAACAAAATAAATTTGATCTTTAATTTTCGAATCTCGCTTTCATCAAAGTTAACTAAGGATATTGTATCCCTTAGCATCAGTGGGTAATAAAAATATGTAAAATATCTTCCCTTTTGTATTCATATGTTCCTCTACACTATAATGATACAGTTTCTCCCTCGTAGTCTGTATACTTGTAAAGTATATTGGATTAGAGCTATGAGAAGCCTACGTATTATAACACACGCATAGACATTTACCTAACGGTCTTCTATTTTATACGTATCGTATTATATGCGAGATCATGTACTTAAACGGTTACTTGTGGACACACATTCTCATATATTTCATACATAAATATATACATAACGGGCTAGTATGCTCTATATTTATTTTTGTTTCTTGCAAGCGAAATCGTGTACTTAAAAAGCTCACTTCTTTATTAATAAGTTGTGGTCTACGGTTAGTCTATTGAACTGATCCTATTAATTAGGGATTCGTAATATATTTATTTTATTACCGATCCATAGTTTTCATATACATATACGCATGTTGATATATTTCAACTATAAGTTCATATTATGCGTAGGCACATACCTAACGGTCTTGTGGTTTCGACTGAATGTTTTCACAGGTAAACGTTTACTTGTTTATTAGCCGTTCCGTCAATATACTAAGAATTGTGCATTGAGTTTCTTTGGCATGGACACATACATAGTGATCTATATGTTTTGTTGCTTACCCTTATATTTGAAGTATAACTTGCTTAGGCTGGCATATTGGATTCTTCTTGCTATGTAGAGATTAACGGATACACGTTGCAATATATCTACTTTTGTTACCTATGTCCAATTTTCATACATGAATGATGATACACATATACTTATACACACATATGTAAGCTTTGGTATATTGTAACACATGTATCGTATAACGCGTGCCAGTCTGTAACAGGCACAGGCAGAGCAACTGCGTAACGGGACAGCGATGGTGATCGCGACTATAAAAGACCGTGACACAACACACTCCGTCTTTCATTTCTGTTACAGCAGCCAAAGAAGTAAGAGATCTCGGAAAAAATATTTTCTTGTTTTCGACTCTACTGATAGGGATATTTTTTTGGACTTACGGATACGGGATGGCAGGCTCAGCTCAGTCATCATCCCTGCCCAACAGATAGGACTGCAAGACTTTACGGATACGGGATGGCAGGCTCAGCTTAGTCGTCACCCCCAAAGACCGGATAGGACCACTCTCTTCGATGCCGTTTCGAACGGTTAGGGACAATAAAAGCAAATAGAATGCAGATAGGAACGGAGGAGTGGCCCTATTGGCCCGAGATTGGCTGTTGTAACATCTCTCATGTATTTTTGCAGAATTTCTCGCAGAACTCGATACGGAAGATACTCGGAAAGTAATATCGAAGGAAAGAACTACGAGTAAGCGTCAGGTCGCGAATCGCCACGCTGGTTTTCTTTTCCTTCTACGAAAATCATTTATCGCATACGATATACCCTAATTGTAAATACAATAAATAATAAAAAAAATACCTATCAAATTCCTCATAAACGATAAAAACATACGTTCAACAAAAATACGAAGGGGCAAGAGCTTCTTTTTTTTTATAAATTTTCTTGGAAACGAACTTCCTGGGTAGCCCTGAGCATACCCCGAATAAGAAGACTCGTTACAACAGTGAAGTAGAGATTTTTCCAACTGTGTAAAAGTACAACGTGCTGAAAGTAATAAAAATACTCCTTAAATTCTACCATATCTAATTAATATGGGAGACAGAGACCCCACCAAGTTTCTCGCAGTGATCACATCAACCTTATCTCACTCTGACAATATTTCACGTGTACAATACTGCTTAGAGTTTGAGAATATCATCGTGGAAAGTATTCCCCAGAGCGATTCCCCCTCAATTGGGTTCAGGTCGGGACTTAAAGGTGGCCACTTCAGTAACGGTAAATTGCGACATTGAAAAAAATCGTTTGTAACCCGTAGGACATGGATAGGAGCGTTGTCTGGTTGAAACGTCCAATTACCACCATATAATTCTCTAGAAAAGTCTATTAACTGGTTCTCTAACAACTCAACATAGGCCTCCGCGTTCATTTTCTTGGATACGAAGAATATTGTTAACTTTCCTCGTGCAGTCAAAGGCAGCCCATACCATGAAAGATCCATTGCTATGATTACGCTTGTAATTCTTTTCTATTGAATTACAAACTTACTCTGATAATTTCAGGTAATGGGATCACATGGGTAAAGGAGAAAGAAGAAGAAAGTAATAAAGAATAAATAAAATATTGTCAAAACGAAGCTGCACGTTTTCTTTACTTTATTGATATCTTTTATGGTGAGTTATACAGGAAGAAATTAAATCATAATCGATGGATAAGCTCTAGTGTGCTTTCACACTGTCGAAAAAGAATAAGTGATTAAAAGGAAAAATGGTTACAAAAAAAAATTCCACTTTCCAGTACAAGCGACAGCACTGCAGGATAAGCAAAAGCAGAAGAAAGAGAAGCCTCGGTTAACGTAGATAATAAATTAGAGCAAGTTTAGCTTAAGAGCACAAGTATTTACGCTGTCGTTGGGGAAACAATACAACCAACTTCAGCATATATCTCTCTCTTAATATAGGAACTTTCTGGGGGTGCTAGGCTCGCCGGGATACGCAGGCATTCAATTATTAATAAAAATCGTGAACCACTCACGCTTCTGTAACCCTCCCTTCCGACTTCGGGAAATTTAGAAAAACAAAACGTAAATTTCCCCATTTCCTTACAATAACTGCCACACTCTTTACTTAACAATTGAAAACTTGATACTACGAGAGGGAAATCTATAATATACCTCATTAAATATATTGACGTGACTTTCGTATTGATAATGAGTAGATCCCCTAGGCTTTATTCTGCTTCTGAGTAGACCCTTCGTCCTACAGTCAAGCGTCGCAGTTCCGCTAGCCTACTCTTCCTATCCTTACTCATTTCCTTCTCGAGTGACTCCTCACGAATTCAAATATATAGAGATTTACCCGAATTTCTCCGGAGCTTTCGGTATGGGATCTACCAGACACGACAGAGAAGAAATACTGTCACTATCTCCATTTCCGCTGGACCTATCCGTCATGATCGGCGTTGCCCATCTACCAGTAATCACTAGTAACCCCTTCGGTTTCGATCGGGTCGACTTATCAAAATAATTCATTCGGTGTGTGGCCATTTACTAAGTACATACACTAAGTACATATGTGCAGAAGAGAAATGTTAATAGGAATAGAAATGTAATAGGAAATATACGTACAAGACGATCCAAGATAATACATATATACATATATTCATACATTTAAACTAATGCCATATGAAGTTGAATAATGAGAAAAGAATTGAAATAATAATAATACTAAAAAAAAATGCTATGTATACACAGAAAACGGGAGAAGAGCGAAGTTCGTGACCAAGACGACCCTGGGACTTTCCTCCTCACAGTTCAATTAAATGTTCACATTGAACCCTTTTCACACAACACAGCGCATCTTGCGCTATTGATTTGCTGAATTGTAGAAAAAGAAGAAGAAGCAGTTTAAGGGTACAACAGTCGATGTAAGAATGTGTGTACGGTGGAGCAGAGTTTCGTAAAGGAAAAAACCAGTGTTTCCTAAATATACGACAAGTTAAAGCATTCAAAATTGATCAATAAGAAAGGCGCAGTAATGAATGCGTGGTAGCTTTTCGTGGTTTCAATTTCTATGTCGATATCCTATACGATTTGCTTGCAATTTTGCGTTTTATATTTGATTTGTTTGTGTAGAAGGACTTGAGGTACAGCCATAACTTTCGACACCAATCGATTCCAAATAACATTTTTAGTCGATTTCAGTCGAACCATGCCCATTCCTTTCCCTTGACTCGACTGACTTCGCCATCGCATAAATACTCTGCTTACAGCTTACCTCTTACAAGCGAGTGACCAATACTTTCATTGTGACATTTTCATGTTAACCGCTTTTTACCTGCGACTTGTTCTTAAAGGTACAAAGCGCAGGTACAGCCTCATGATTCTATATTTGATTTGACCATCTTTGGAATGTAATTTCTTAGAAAATCGATTAGTTTTCATGCAGGTAAACTTTTCGTAACAGAACTAATCGTACAAAAATGTAGATATTAGGAGACTATTTCCCGTCCAATGATTCCCGTCAGTTCATATCTTACAAAGTATTTTTCCTAAGCCAAATGGACAGTCAACGGACAGCCAATTGCACGGTGTAACAATTAAGTATAAGAAAATTGCTAAACAGGCTGATGACCGTTATAGACGCATATCATGAATATTATGAATCGTTGTGAAATCGATTTACTTGAGCCAGGCTGGACGGCCCGTAAGTGTGTAAATATCATATCAATTTAAGTACATGTCTCGCAGCTTAAATAAATGTTCACAAATGTTGTGCTATAAATTCTTGTGCTATAAAGCTTATTATTCTGCCAACCGATTCAGTAACAGTATTAGAGAGTTTTTGATCTGCAAATGAGTTTTTGTTCATTTGTATTCTTACGTAGAACGAAACCATGTGTTTCTGTTCTATTATGTTTGCTAATCTTTGCCTTCGATATACTTGTGCGCTTTGTGGGAAACGTATTAACTGCTTGGTGCCTTTTAGTAAGCAGGAAATTGTGACAATGCTTACTCGGCGAATGCGATGTCTCTGTATGCGGACAGGAAACATTTTTCCTCCGAGACATTATTAATTGCGGTCGCTTACTTTCTAAAGTTCAACGATTGCATATATATATGCGTATCTTTAGCTTTTATACATATATACACACACATGCACATATATACATCCATACATATATATATATATATAAAATTGCATTTTGCTGGTTAAGTAAATGGGAAAAAAGGAACAACAGCTTGAATTATGGCATCGTTTCGATAACTGCTTTTTGACTAATTGCTTTTCATGTGTATAAAGAGTAATGAACATAAATGAAATATATATTAAATTTAGTTACTTAGGGTGGGTATATATTAAAGTTTTGATTACAATCAATCGGAAATAAATTGAACAAATGAGATTGCAGTTAATCGTGCGATTTGCTTATATCAATCATGGACCAACACTCACGACGATATTCATTATCGTTCAAGCGGGAAAATCTTTCAAGACTACGAATATTAAAAACAATGAACAGGCACTGAACAATTTCAAAATCCGAAAAGATCACGTTCGATTAATCGGTTAATGTTATGCAACGTTATGTAATATGCAATTTATTGCATCTTTTATCCTGCAAGTTATTATAAAATCTTTCGATTGACTACCTTCTTCTCTCTATATCAAGCATCAGAGGGCAGAATTGCACAAGATCTCTTAGACAGTTTATTTTCACGCACACACATATATATATCATCATATATCGTACATTAGCCAACAAGTTGGTTGAATAAGATGCAAATGTAGGGTGACTTGTACGATTGATATGCAACATCCAAACCAAATGTGTCAAAAACAGTCCGTCATGACAGTCCGGACATTAGCTCACCGGTTTTATTGTGCATGTGTTTGACGCTCCACACGAAATTCAAATTTGTCCATTGGTTTACAACAGTACAAGTAGCGCCACTAATCAAACTGTAATTTATTAATTTCGACGCATGTTAGTCGAGGAATGGCACCATGCAAAAGTCGCGACATCTGTATAGATCATCGTACAAATGTCACTAATAGTGGCAATATCTATATGTGACATTTTAAAAATATATAGAGAGACTTTCTCAATCAACATAAATAACACTTTGAGGTGATTTTTTGCGAACTTTTGGAATTCTGACGATCAGAAAATATATCATATAATGGTAGCGGCTCACTCTCCGTTACACAGAGTCTAAAATCGAGTCCAATAATTGCACGTTATTCGAGGCAAAGCTTCGCGTTAGTTAGTTAGTATAGCGATGCTATATCCATTCATGTATGCTACTGTGGCGCATTTGTAGTACCAGCATATATAAATTTGGATGTATGCAACGCACAACAGGAGTTGAGATAAACCCATCTTTGATTGTACAAAGCGACTCAGAACCACTTTTCGATTCGATTTAAGCTTGTCCGTCTATCTATCCGTCTTGTTGTCGAAGTGTTCAACCTGCCGATGCGTTCATCTTTGGAATATTTTGATGGCATATTTTCGCCCAAGGGCGTGCACGTGCACTATTGAACATTGGTCGTATCGGACTTGTGCCTTATTTTAAAATACGATGCATGGATAACCAGGATATTCAATGGTGGGCCATGCCTCACTATGGTGCAGAGCTACCTTGATTGCAATGCAATACACTTAAGAGCTAGTTTAGCTACAATATGAAAATATTTTGAATTCGAAGGAGTGATATAGTAACTGAAATCCTTCATTCCAATCCTTACACTTTATATCAGATGTCGATAATTTTGCAATTGATTGTTGTATGGTTTTGATCGTTATACCGCCCGAGATGTCCACCCTATATAATGATCGATATATCGTCTGCTTATGAAACATGCATTGGAAATTATAAACTCGCTTGATCCATGTAAAATTCTATATAGTCTTAGACATTTTCTCTTATCCGCGCGAACAAAGGCTGAGTGTGCGCTTAGTTTATCGAAAAATTTACATTTGTCAAGAGCATATTTATTCTTGATAAGTATCAAAATCTAAATCGACCTAACGATGTCCGTCCACCTGTCTGCATAATTTGTTTGAAAACTTCTTCTGATCGAAAAAGTTAAACTATTATCCTCAAATTTGGCATATTGGTAGTCCTTGCAATCAACTTAGCACTAAAGTTGGGCCAAATTACCCACAGAGCAAAACAAGTTGAGAAACAGAACAATATGAGCAATCGTACAAGCTCTGAGTACACTATCAAAATTTTATCCGAATATAATTCTCTTATTCTTCTTACTTTCTTATATATAACCTGGCACTCTTGCGTATAATATGTCACCTGAGTTAGCGATTAGGGAGGATCGTAAGCCGTGGAGGGATCGACACTAAAGACTAGTCTTTGTGCATGTTTGATTTGAACGTGCAAGTATGTAGACCATGTATGTCCGACATTTTATCTTTAGCGGCCCATTAAATACGAAGTTATGAAGTGGTTAAGGGTAGTCTAGGTTAACTGGCTTGGAATCTAAACGTCTACATTTCTTGCCGAGGGATAGAGAGAAGGGTGTGAGCTTCATACATGAATTGACAAAGTTTTGCATATACTTTGTAAGACCCAGTACTACCTACTCCACTCTTTTGCTCATGTCTCAGAGATATTGGCGAAAATAGTAGAAAACAAAAAAACAGTATAACACGCAATAACCGCATGCAATTTTACAAACAACTTTGTCGTATGCAGTGAAAAAAAAAACATTTTATTACTTTATTAGTTTATCCGCTTATTTTCGCATTACTTTGTTAACCTAAGGAAAACGCACATATGGCATTTGCAGAAAACGAACAACGTTGTTGCAAACACGATAGCACACGTCCCTTAAGTGTGACAAAAATTGAACTAACTGATGTTCTTGTGTCTATCGTCGGCAAACAAGAGACGGGAGATATCTGTTAACCCTTTAAGACTTTTATAAATTTTCTTTCGACTATGGCGGGTATACGGATCATAGACAACGTCAAGTGTATACATCTTGTAAAATGAACTGTAATATTTATGACGAAAAATCAAAAAGTTCAACGTTTCGTTCGTTGTGGGTAAACAACATTTACTTGTAAATTCACAATTGTGTATGATGTAGTGGCACCTCGCATGTGCGTCCTACTTGGATGCAGGGAGAGTGCTTACCGCAGACACAATTTCAGACGGACGTGCAGACAGACATAAATTTATAGTGTGACAGACAGACAAATGTGCCTAAGTCAATTCAAAATTTGAGACTGATCACGTATTAATAGAAAGAAAAAATTTCGATACTACGATTTTTCCAACCCTGCTTTTATCTGCTATAGTTTATCTGAGCAGTAAACAAAATAGCCATATTTTACATATATCATCCTACAGCTATCTATATATCGGTTTTTCAGAATAAGGCTTTACATGGTTGGTGGTCGGAAAAGTGAACCGATCCAAACCACTTCCTGTAGCATACGTCCTCGCGCCAAAGCAAGTGAGTGCACGGAATTTCATCAAAATGTCGCTAAAATTGCGACCTATAGGTTGAACACAAAAATACATGAACAGACATTAGACGGACAGGCGGGCAGACAAGCTTAGCACATTAAATGGCATAAACATATTTCAAAATGTTTCATTGTTTATTAAACTAATGGAAAGGAAGACTGCGATTCGCCAGGGAACACCAACAAAAGGTTTTGCTAATCGCTGGCAAGCGTTTGAGTTCAAATGGCAGGCCAAATCATCAGTATGGAGCAGGCCGAATGGGGCGCTCCTTGTCAAATATATGAAGTTAACAGTAAAGCCCAGCGATGGGACGGTGGGGATGCATTCCTGCGTCCGGGCCGGTGTATTGCATTTTGGAGAGGGCATTATGGGTCAGCACGTGTGCCTTAATATTTTGAAAGGAAATTAGTCCCTTTGCAGGGAAAACTTGGGCCTGGTGAAGATTTTTGTTTTTACCAAGCCAATGACCGTGGCATAAGGCTTACAATATGCGTTCCTGGATGTTGTGCAATCGCTCGCATGTCATTGATACACCAGTCCATCAGAGTCGACATATAAAGCGAATTAAAAATTTTAAGAAAATTTTACTAGAAATTCACCAAGTTTTTTATATTGACTTGAGAAAACAACGCACTATTGGCGCACCAAAGGCTAAGTGTCTTCGCAACTATTGCTTAACTGGTGAAATTGTTTGTGGGCCGAGTGTGCTGTAGAATACGGCAAACATGGGCTGCAACCAGCAAATCAGCAAATAACTGTCCCGCCAACTAACGCTTTTGCCAAAACTAGAGTGGAACGGCTCGAGGTGATGGAGATTACGCTGATATTTTCCATTTCCTTATATTATTTAAAAACGTGATACTAGGATGTGGTATCTCATGTTATCTCAAGTTGCATTGAGACAAATACCTTGCAGCATGTTATATCAACATATGTATGTATATCGTTCGTAATATAAATATAAAATATATATGTATTTCTTATTTGTAGTTGTTAAGCAAGCAATTATGAAGAAGAGGTGCAATCACATTGCATTTATTCCGCGCACATTTAGATAAACAAAGAAATGAAAACAACACTTATCGTCTTAACATAGTTAATAAGATTAATGCAATGGAACTTCAATGGATAACCGTTGCCATCTTCATGAACATGTCACTGCACTAATCGTTAATAATATCAACGACAGTTTGAATAGTGAGGAGGGAGAACACGAAAAATGTTCATTCCCTTGTTGTGATGTTTTCAATTCGTCCTCTAAGTAACCTTTGTCAGCAACCCTTCGCATTGATGTGCTCAAAGGAAAACCTTAAACTTGACATAATTTCAAGTTATATCCATCCACACCCGTAAGGGAAATGCAATCCAGATGGCCTTGTCATTTTGACTTGGAAACTGTAGAATATTTGCTTTCAAACACTACCACAATAAGATAATGACCTTGAAAATTTTATTATAAGTTTTTTCACTCTTCTGTTTTATTGAAATTTCTCTCGGAAAACACAATGAAAGTTTGTGCATAAAAGAAAAAATAGAATAAAATCATGGTTCGATTTTTGCTTACCCAACTACGCTGCCATCACAAACTTGAGTCCTGCGCATACTTACATACGTGCATGTGACTCTAAGCAGTGGTCTAATCCATTTTGATTATCACAGGTTACGCAACGATTTTAAGGGAATATATATATCATCATATATATCATCATATATATCATCTCATATATACTTGTATATATATATGCTTGTATATATATATTCGGTTTATATATTCAGGGCGAGGGCAGATGAGGTCTTCACTGTTTGAATATATGTATGAAATAGATTCTTGGATGACAGCTATGTAGATAGTTTCACTTATCTTAGCTTGTGTTAGCGAAATCAATACATTTGTAACGCTTAGACTCGACAAGGCATTCATGGATATTAATTACAACTGATTTCGATTGTTTTCATCCTAATAGCTAAAATTGGACAAAAGATAGAAGGAGAAGTATTATTGGAATCATTGGAATTGGCCAAGTCAAGGAGATTGATCCTCGATTCTTTCAGCACTCACTTGAATTCAGTAAAATTTTAACATCGATAACACTATTACAACGCTTAGTTACTCAGTACACACTCGCTTCAATATACTCGCTTAACTTAGTAAGGGATTCTTGCCTGTAAGGGGATTTGCAATTGAACGACATTTAACTATTGTTTACAATCGTACCAAGCGACGGGTACACTAAGAGTCGACCAATGTCGTATGTATTGTTTCCCCACTACTTTCTCACTGCTCTTGTTTTAGTTAGCCAAGTTTATTATGGCCAAGACAGTGAAATGAATTGATTTTATTTGAGTTTAAAATGTAATCGCGCTTCTTATGTATATGTATATGTGCATGCACATGTACGGAGAAATGTAAGCAAAATATCAAGGTTAATGTTATATATTGGTATGGACAGATTTTATAAAGATGTGTATTTTAAGCATACCAAGAACACGTAAACGTTAAACCAAATAGCAATAGTAATAGCAACCATATAATAGGTTGGTAGGAAAGTTCTGCCGTATTTTAGTACCAGGGACTAATCTCATTGGTCAGGCGAAGGAAAGCATAAGGCAGAATGCGTCGGCTGGGTCGGTCTTATTATTTAACTTAGTTCGTGTGAGATATAAGAGGACTGGTTTTAATATCCTTCATCAGTTAAATGCGAAGCGCAGTGTGAATAAAGTGCAGCGGATAAAATGCATTGATTAACCTTTTCGATCGTTTGAGTTTGAAAAAAAACAAAAACAATTGCAAAGCACGATTGAAAAGATCTTTAAGATCGTAATTAGTTTTTCTTCACTTGTTCCAGTTTTCGAGATACCGCTTACGCATACTTACTTATACCTTTATAGGGCATTTTGACTTATCACTTTTGTGGAATCGCTACAGATCCAAAGACGATTACAAGAAGCTCAAATGTAGCAAAAGCATTCGCTAATCAATTCAAATTGTGAGGTTAAAAAATGGACGGACGCACCGACAACTTGGGAAAGACACCGACATTCCTTCTAGAATTCTAAGGTTAAATACACTTGCAAACTAAGAATAGTTAATATGATCGATCTATCCAACTACCATCCGCTATGCAATTATGCATTTTATTTTTGATGGAAGCTGGATGATAATGCTTCGACAGTTCACGGTGCTGCAGTGTTATACGAACGCTTTTTACAACATCTGCGAACTCATTCAGATACATGTCACGTTACGCTAAGTTCTCCAAATAAATATGCTTCTTACTTCCCTTCATTTGTGTGGCCTTACCAACCCTACCTTACCTACACACTTGTGCATTATAATTCCAGAATATTTTATTAAATATGTTCGTGACAAAGCGTCGATCGGGACAAATTTTTTGTTGGTTTCTTAATAGAATCCAATGAATCTACGAACATGGCTTTATGGCGATAACTCTTAACGGATTTAAGTTTCATTTTTTATCTATTTTGGGCGTATTTGCGGGCGTATCATTTTCCATTTGCAAAATTAAATGCGAAATATATATATCGACTTTTACCGACATCAAGTCCATTTATAAATTCGACCTCTGAGTCATTTAAGAGAGTAAATGCTAAGCTTTAGTTTTTTATCTAATTTCTTGCGAGTCTTTCAACTTCAACACGGAAAGGCGGACGAATGAGAAGACATATAAATGTATATATACCATGAGGTATCTAATTGGCATTTGTGGCTTCTACAATCGCAAAACATGGCAGTGGACATAGTAAGGCATTGTAAGTTTCTTTTTGCTTTCACTTTCTAGAATCCAAACTACCATTTGGTTTCTTCCGCTTGCCGCAGTCCGCTTTATGAGAAACCGGAAAACATAAAAAAAAGGTGTAGGGCTCCAAGCTTTCTTTAAGAGTGCTTGTGGTACAATTAAGGTATACAGAGGGTTAAGTTTAACTTGATCAGTGAAGACTATTCTCGTATTATTCATTTGGTCACGGCTCGTTAAACGATTAAACTTCAAGATTAGCACAGAAATTTCCCGCAATTTCAAGGATGAATGTGGATATCTATCACTTGAATTTAGATGTCAACCTTCATTAAAGGGTTAGCCTTTCCCCTAAGGTGTAAGATCGATATGAAGAATTCGCTATCACTGTTATCACTGTTTAAATGGTTAACAGAGAGATTTTAGTCAACTCATTTTCTTCTCGAAAATGGGTGAAATCTGAATTCTTATAGTTGGAGCTTTTTTAAACTTTGCTGTAGTTGGCGTATCCCACCAATTTTGAAACTTATAGTATGAACGCGTGTGGACAATTACACCTTTTTATCGTAATTCTTGCAAGCGTCAGGATCATTACGGAGCACAGGACGGTGACATAGAGAAATAGGCAGAAGGAGAAATGGACAGATAGATAAATAGGGTTAGGTAGCTGAGTCTGTTTACCCTCTAAGCCGCCTATATTAGGTTGATTAAGCTCATATAACTTGGATTCTTATATTTATTAGGTTTATGTAAACTTTCCCTGGAATCCCCACCTGTTACAAACTGCAAGAGACATCTAATATACCTTGCACCTTTCAGTAACGGATATAAAAACAAAATGCCAAAGCAATTAAGAATAGTTCGCTAGTATATCTGAAGTTAGTTCAAAATGTGTCTTGCAAAGGCCGGTAAGCTATCACTACTCGCCAGGCGTAGATTGATAGGAGAGCTTAACACTACTACACTACTACTACTTACTTTTCTCGTGTAATGTCTGCCTGTCCTTCTTTCCTTACTTTTAAGATTTGATCTATGTATCAGTTGATTGCCTCTCGCACTATCTTTTTCACTCTCTTTCTTACTCACTTTCGTATTTTCTCTCTTTCTCTCTCTCTCTCTCTCTCTCTCTCTCTCTCTCTCTCTCTCTCTCTTTCTTTCTTGCTTTCTTTCTTTCTTTCTTTAACTTTAGTATATGAGAACTATAATAAGTTCATTTTAGCTACCGATACTATACGAAAAATGAAAAATGGTTTCAAACAAATGGAAACTGATATGAATTTGTTAAAGGATGAAATGTCTCCAATAACTAGCTTTAGTGAACAGCTTGATGAGCGTGCCATTTATTTACCTCGGAATTCTGATAAAGTGTTCCTTTACTGAATGGATCTTTGGTTACGAAATTTCAAAATACATTACATAAAAAGATTACAAATAAAAACAACATCAAAACTATATTGCGTAGATATCTTTCAATAATTACTGACTGATTTGAATTCCAGGTAAAATTCGGAAAAAAGCTCATTCGTAAGCTTTAGCTCTAGCACGAAAATAATTGATATTGAAAGAAACTGAAGGAGTGCATTGAATATTAGAAACATTTTTTTTCCTAAATTGGTATCCTTTTAACAGACATCTGTGCCAAATTTCACGTCGTAATCGTCATAAGTGTTTCAGCTGAGCTTGGGCTTTGCACGACGCAAAAAGTATTTTTTCCGATTTTGACTACGCCCGTGAAAGAATGTTTTCTAACTGTAAATCGATTACGAAACGCATTATTATGGGAAATGCATCCGACCCGGAAACATCGATCAATCGAGCGAATATCGTGCAAAAGTTAAGCCAATATTGAAAAAAACCCGCCGGAACCATGCTAAGATCAAGGTGATGTTAACAGCCCGGCCAAACTGTCAACTAGAAATATTATATGAGTGTTATGCGTCGTTTGTGTGAAACCATTCGTAAAAAGAGCTAGAATTGTGGAAAGTGAACTTAAAGTTAATTGGGTCTTACTTTTTTGGGCACAAAAACGAAAGCTATGTTCGATTTACTTCAAAAATTCATTAAATATAAATCATACAATTTGACAACATCATGAGCAAATAAGCTTGGAGTTAATTCCCTCTTATAAACATAATTTATTTTTATATTATAAAAGCGAATTTATTACATTTTCGATAGTAACTATTTTAAAGATAAACAAAAGAATAATAAAAATAATGATAACAATAATAATAATATCAACAGTTGTTGTAAAATTATGATTACATTAACGAAGTAGGAACAATTCAAAAAAATGCAACAACAAAATAAACAAGGTACAAGCTATACAACATCAAACTTACACAAAAAGCGTCACGAAAATACTAGTTTCTTTTAACAGGGTTGTAACGGTATTTTTGCTGCGTGAAAATTGAGAAATGATACTGCTATCGAAGGCAAACTAACATAGAAAGTGACACTTTGCTGTTTCCGAGACACGCATCATGTGCAATTTACTTAAATCACTATACGCTTGCATCCAGAAACGTTACCTTGCATGAGTTATGATCAAAACAATCTATTTGCATTCAGCTCTATTCTATTGATTTTATCATAGCGATTTTAGCGTAAAAAAATGAAGATCGGGCACGAATACGGTTTAGCATAAACTTCTACAAAAACTAAGTCATACTGATATTGCGTTGATATTCGTAATTCATATGGTCTTCGAGGCGTTATAAAAATATGAATATAATTTATTGTAAAATCCCCGTTTTCCCCCGTAGGGCTATTAAAATGTTATTCATTGTCTTTTATTGTTGCCAACTAACAGAAAAAAGAATTGACTTTTCCTATAGGAATTGCCATATTTCAATCCGCATAAGGGTATTGAATTATTTTGCCTTTATATTTAATTCCATGGTTTTGCAAAATGAACAGAATTCATCACAAATTTAGCTAATCATCCATGCAATGCTGCGGACAAATATTGCAAGATGTAATGATTACCTAATATTATCTAATAAATTTATATCGAAAGCTTTACCATATATAAAAATACAACTAGTAAATATTGGCAGGGATCTTTCGACTTTTGAGAAATATTATATTCAAAATTGCAACGCTGTTGTCTAAGTAAAAAAAATTTTCTTTTCTAATCTATGGAATAAAGCACAATTTCCGTAAAAAATCTTTGTCGTTTAGGCTGTTTTTGGCGTTTAAAGCAGAAATACCCGTAAGAACATTACTGACTTCATTACTTACATAGAGTACACGTAACGTTCGCTAAACCGAACACAGATACACACATGTTTGTTAGGCAAATATTGTCATCAGCATTGCGTTTTGGTAAACTCCAAAAACGTTCTATATTTTCCTTAACGAATATCTGGTAAGTACATTAAGGTCACAGTAGTTTGAAAGTTTATAACGTATATGTAGGGGAAGTTTATATAAATTTCAAGTGGTCATAGATCGCAGTAGTCAAATTGATATCAGAAACATTCACGAAATGAGTTCAAAGTCGCTAGAGTTGGATCAAACAGAACACGCAGACAACAAGATGACGGTTAAAAAACTTCACGATATGGATACAATTATTAGGTGAGCAATGAATTTAATAATTGCGTGGAAAATTTCATATTTGACACTTAAACTGGCAGAGTAAACAATATTGAAAAATCTGAAGAAGACACTCGTGATTATCGAGGGCTCCAGTTAGAAAACGGTCTAAAAGTGTTACTAATTAGTGATCCAAAAACAGATGTTTCTGCAGCGGCATTGGCTGTTCAAATAGGGTGAGCGATCTTAAAGAATGTTACGATAAAAAATGAGTCATTGTTTTAAATGTATGCTCTAGACACATGTCCGATCCTGACGACTTACCTGGTTTAGCTCACTTTTGCGAACACATGCTCTTTTTGGGAACAGAGAAATATCCACACGAGAACGGTTACACCAATTATCTCTCACAGAGCGGTGGTAGTAGTAATGCTTCCACATATCCGTTGATGACAAAATATCATTTTTACGTAGCCCCTGATAAATTAGAAGGCGCTCTAGATCGTTTTGCTCAGTTTTTTATAGCTCCACTCTTCACTCCAAGTGCTACCGAACGTGAGATTAATGCTGTTAATTCGGAGCATGAAAAAAATCTATCAAACGATGTGTGGCGGATTAAACAAGTTCAAAGACATCTAGCTAAATGCGGACATGCCTACAAAAAATTTGGCAGTGGTAATAAGACAACACTATACGATATCCCTAAGTCCAAAAACATAGACGTTCGCAAAGAACTTTTAAGCTTCCATAAGAAATGGTATTCGGCAAATATTATGAGCCTGGCAGTTCTAGGAAAAGGTTAATTTTTAATGTATAATAAACAAGAGTGTCTAAGGTTATTTTACTCGTCAATGTTTTTCTCGTTTTTTAGAGTCTTTAAATGAATTAGAGATGATGATTATCGAAAAATTCTCAGAAATTGAGAATAAAAACGTAGATGTTCCAAAATGGCCACCACAACCGTTTGATGAAGAACGATACGGACAAAAGGTTTTCATTGTACCTGTAAAAGATTTGCGTTCACTAACAATTTGTTTCACAACAGACGATTTAGCCGAGTTTTACAAGTCAGCGGTTTGTCAATTAATTTAAAAAAAATATGCTTTAAGTTATATTTGTATCGTTTTTACAGCCCGATGGCTATTTGTCTCATTTGCTTGGTCATGAAGGAAAAGGTAGTATTCTATCTGAATTACGAAGGTTAGGTTGGTGTAATGGGTAAGTCAGCGTACTTGATTCAATATCAATTTTCAAACATTCTTGGTTGCTTCTCCTCTCTAATGTAGTTTATTATCAGGCCATCAAAACACTTTAAAGGGTTTTGGATTCTTCGAAATATATGTTGATCTAACAGAAGAGGGCTTAAACCATGTAGACGACATTGTTAATATAATATTTCAAGTAAGAAACACTATTTTTTTTTATGTGTTATATATTATATATATAAATATATATATATATATATATATTAAATAATGAATTTTTAATTTATTAATATATTTCTATTACAGTATTTGCAAATGTTAAGGGAAATGGGACCACAGAAATGGATATTTGACGAATGCGTTAAGTTAAATGAAATGCATTTTAGATTTAAGGAAAAAGAGAAGCCAGAAAGTCTTGTAACAAATGCAGTGACTTCCATGCAGGTATAATTATCTAAGCTAAATTAACGCGGATGAAAACTGTTGTTTATGTAACTTTTTTATAAAAGATTTACCCCTTAGAAGAAGTCTTGACAGCACCTTTTCTGAATAACGAATGGAGACCAGATCTTATAACGACACTTCTAAATGAATTATTGCCATCTAAGTGTCGGATTGTTTTAGTGGGCCAAAGCTACGAGAAATATGCTGATCTTGTTGAGCCCTTTTATCAAACTAAGTATGGTACTCTCAAAATCGATAATGCGACAATCAAGGTAACTTTCCAAAATAATCGGACATAACTGGAAGCTATTAAAGCTAATAATAACCTTTCATTTATGCAGAAATGGGAAACTTGTGAGCTTAATAAAAATTTAGCACTATCTTTGCCGAATGCTTTCATACCCGAAAATTTTGATTTGGTGCCGTTCGATAGTGACTTATCTAAGCATCCCATAATTATCGCGGATACGCCAATTTTGCGTGTTTGGCACAAACAGGACGATTATTATTTAAAGCCGAAAACATGCATGTCTTTCAATCTGTCCAATCCGATTGCCTACTTAGATCCATTGAACTTTAATCTAAATTACTTGATGGTTTCTCTAGTAAAAGATCAACTTAACGAGTATATATATGACGCAGAATTGGCAGATTTGAAACTCCAAGTTGCTACTAAATCAAATGGAATTGAGGTAGACTTTTAGTTTACATCTCTTTTCGCATACATTTTTTTTACATAAGATAAACTATAAAAAGAAACAAAAAAAGTGGAATATAAAAAAATTCTGCAGAATTTGGAAAATTGTGCTTTCCTTCTTAAAGTAAGAAATTCCGCGAAATTTCAAATATCTCGTTGTAACCGTTTGATTATTTTAAGAAATTATGTATTGCGTAAAAAGAGTTTCAGGTAATATGTTATATATATTTGTAAATATATTTTTTGTTTATTTATTTTCCAGTTTACTATACGTGGTTACAATGATAAGCAAATGACTCTTCTGAAAAAACTTCTTTATCATTTATTTGAGTTTCAAGCTGACGAGAAACGTTTCAATATTTTAAAGGAGGAATATGCTCGCTCTCTTAAAAATTTCTATGCCGAACAACCGTATCAACACTCGATATACTATTTGGCTCTTTTGTTAACCGAAAATGCTTGGGCGAACAATGAACTTTTAGAAGCTATGGAATGTAAGCAATGTATTTAATATAAATCGATGTTATGTAAATTGCTTATCGTTTTTATATGATTTTAGTGGTCACTTTCGATCGTGTAATTAGCTATGCCAAACAGTTTCTGTCACGACTCCATACTGAATGTTTTATCTACGGCAATGTAAACAAAAAACAGGCGCATGAAATTGCCGCCGTAATGAACGAACAGTTGGAGTTGACGAATGCAAAAATCTTACCATTGTTAGCACGTCAAATGTTAGCGAAACGCGAATATAAATTATGTCCAGGTTAGTAATAACCACTAAATTTGTGTCTTATAATTGAGTTAATTCCAATTCAAACTGTATACGATCAGTGATTATATATTGTTCTATTGCACTTTATACTATTAGGCGACAATTATTTGTTTGAAAAGGAAAATGAATTTCACAAAAGTTCATGTACACAAGTTTATTTTCAATGTGGACCGCAAACTGATCATAGTAACATTATGGTCAATTTGATGGCTCAAATCTTAACAGAACCTTGTTATGATTGTTTACGTACAAAGGTAAATTATTAACTAAAAGCATTTTTGCATTTTTGCACTACGTTCATATTCTTATTCGTTTCTATTCATGAAATAAAGGAGCAATTAGGTTATATTGTCTTTAGTGGTATGCGCAAGGTTAATGGAGTTAATGGTTTTCGTATTATTGTTCAATCTTCGAAACATCCATCCTTTGTAGAAGATCGTATTGAGAATTTCTTAAAAAACTATTTGGTAATGCGAACATTGTTGTTGTTAGCTTGTTTGCAGATACTGTAAATTTCTTTATCTGTCATTTAGCAAACAATTGAAGAAATGTCTCTGGAAGAATTTGAACGTCATAAGGAAGCTTTGGCTGTTAAGAAATTGGAAAAACCGAAAACGGTTTACAATCAATTTAATCAATTCTGCAATGAAATCGCTTTAGCTCAATATCATTTCGATCGAAGCGAGGCGGAAGTCGCTCTTTTGCGTAAAATCACTAAGCCAGAGCTAATAGAATGCTACAAAGTAAGCTTGATAGATCACAAAAATGGATAAATTAAAATAATTAATTGTTTTCAAAAGTCGTTTATAGGGTGCAATAGCCCCGAAAGGCGTGTGCTCGTTGTACACATTTTATCAACGCAATACGATGCAGCGGAAAATTGTGACGAATGGTTGGACAGGCATCACCAGAAGATTACAGATTTTGTTGCTTTCAAATCATCGAAAGAGTTGTATCCGCTCGCATCACCTTATCTAAATATACAAGCGAAGGGTGCTCGAAGTAAATTGTAAAAACTATTTGCAATAATTTAGAATGCCAATAAATTATATTTTGAAAACTATGCTTTATTATAAATACAAAAAAATTTGTATCAACAAGGTATCATGTTTCAGGTAAGGACTTTCCAGCAGAGCAGTATTTGGTATTAAAAATCCAGCTTCTAAATTGCTATATTCTTGCGAAACAAGATCTTTGGATCCTTGATGATTCTGAAAATTATTTATCATTATTATTATAATTATTATTATTATTATTATTACTGGATGCGAAAGCGTGCAGTTGAACACACCTGATCTAATACAGATATTCTATGTTTGAAATTGAAATTGTTTTCATTTGCAATTTCTTTAAAAATATTCCCCATATCCAAAGTAATGCTGCTTGTAGATGGTAGAGCGGATTTCGCTTCAATTAATTGCAAATATAGAAAATCGCGATGTAAATGATGAAAATGAGCTCGTATGCATAATGCTCTTCCTGAAACGATAGAGGCATAAAATTTAAATCATTTATTACATATTAAATCGAATAAAAGTGATCGCACCTCCAACTGTAAATGTTGGACTATCCATAATGGCGCCATTTTGGTTGTCTAGACGTTTTGTAAACATTTCAATCTTCCAATGGTAGGTAAACACTCTAAGATCAGCGCTGGTCTGATCTGGTAAACCTGCCTTATTGATTTGTCTTACGTTGTTAAGTAACCGATCTCTAGCTGTTACGGGTTCCTCACTTGATAATGATTTCATTTTCGAACTGATACGATTACTAATGTCATTCGATTTTAAATCGCTAGCTATCGTTTGAAACTTTTCGGGTTTGAAAGTTGTAGTCATTTTTACAATATTTTTATCAATATTGTTATTCTGTTGATTTTGATTCAGAACCATTTCAGTACCGCACTTATATCTCAATGAGCGCAATATTTTTTTGATCTCTTCGAGTTCATGGTATAGCTTATTCTTTAAATCACTGAAGGCGTGCTTCATTTCATCTGACCCACACACTCCTTTCAATGTTTTTGTCGTTACAGCCTCCGCGCTAGCTCTTACTTCACCGGCAGTTACAGTACAAACAGCTTTTTGTATTTCAGTTGCATGGGAAATGTGCTCGGTGTCGTTAAATATAACTAAACGATAGAAAAAATTTTGCTAAAAATTACGATATTTTTTTCAATTTTTTTTAAACATACGCATATTAATGCAAATACCGCGTACTATAAACAGGTGCTTACTTTGATTTGATTCTGTCACGATGTGTTGCATATTCTCCGACTGTTCTTTATTTTCGGTTTTTATCATTGTACCTACAGCTGCATGAGCAATCAGTAGCATAGGTATCCATAAATTTATTGACGATTTCCTTAAGATATGTTCTTTACGTAAATTTATTTGATTATTCTTCGCATTACTCATCTCGTGAGCGTTTATCTTAACTAAATAAGATAAAAAGGGTTTTAACTACAAATTCAAATTTTACCTGTCCCTGTACCTGTACCTATACCTGTACGTGTACCTCTACCTGTGCCTGTGCACGGCCAAAGTTTCTTCATCACTGAAATTGATATAACGATTAGTTTATTATGGACATTTATATAGTTTGGATGAATGTAAAGATATTTTTCTGTACATAAGGAATGTCTCTCTGTATACATATTCATGTCGTTACATACACATATAAAAATTATTTAATGTTTGTGCTTATAAATAGATAGATAAGTTTGTTTAGCAATGTTTCATTCATAAGTAGCGTTTATTATAAATTCAGGAAAAAAAATATAATCATGCTTCAGCTGCGAACACTCACATCAAAAATGTGGACTTAACTGTAGGCGTATGCGAACAATTTATCTTTCATTTAATAAGTGATTTACTTACCGTAACATAACTCAAAGCTTTTTAAAAAAAAAAATTAAAAATATTATGATCTATCGCTTTTAAATGCTTAATTAAAAATTGTTTGCAATTAATTTTCCATATATAAATTTTTTTTCTTTTTCTCACAAAAAAATAGTTTCTCAAACTTTGTCTTTTCCAAATACTTAGTATTTTCCAATTTCAGTACATAATGCGATGCCATCTTTAGAATAAATTCTCACTAAAAAACATATTATGGAAATTAATTTTCCATTCGATTGCTTAGCAAATATGCATTTGTGTTGAGGGTATTATCAGAGCTCATATTATAGATTGCAACGTAGCCGTGAATCTATTCGCCAATAGAATTTACTCGGCAATGTCCCGTCAATCATAAAACTGTAAGCAATGGCTCAATTACAATAATCGTAAGAACGAATAAATAAATCAATTAAGTTAAGCCAAGCATCTTGACGGCGGATCAGCGAATCCAATGCAAATAATAATGAGTAGCTAAGATAATTATCTAGAAAAGTGTTTAGACTAAAGGATTAAAGTCGTGTAGGGATCGTCGGATTTTAAAGCAACCTCAAAAGGGGAAAATAAAATAATTTCCCTTAAGTAAATTCCTAAGATATATAAGATATGCAGAACAAAGAACTCAAATATCAGAAATATTGTGATGACTGCTCAACAACTGAAGCTATTCTAAAATAAATACTGCTTCCTACCTCTCAGTTTTCAGTAATTTAGATTCGCGTTGCGGAATTTATCTAAGAACTTAAATCAAAGACAGCTAGCTTCTTATGTTTAAGAATTCCAGTAACAAAACAAAGCGTGATATTGACGAATAGAATGCAAATCTTGTTTTGTTAAGGAAGTATGTACACTTGTGATATCTCTTACGTTACAAAAGCCATAGAAACTAACATTATTAATATAATGTATACACATACATATGTATATCTGGGAAGAAAATCTCAACTTAATGAGTATATTTTTGATTCTGCAAATGCGAACCTTAAGAAGGGTAGTATCACGTTTTGTTCATTAAACGTTATAGCGCAATTTTTCTAAATTTATATAAAACTAGTAGAGACATTATAGTCGGAAAAGGCCGGCCATTAAATACTCTACGCCCTTCGCCTAATATCATTATTCGCTCGTTTTGGCATATTGGAGGATGTCCGAAACATCACATGACGCAATCCAAATTTTTCAAACTCAATCCCTCCTACACTTCTTCCTACAAATTTTATTATTTTCCACTTTCCATCATAAAAAACTAGAAATTATACTTGCTCTCCATATGAGTGCCTGCATGATAACCACTATATACGTTAGAGCCTACAAAACAGACCTATCTGATCCAAATTTTTGTACCGTTAATTTTTTGTGCTAAATTGCTGCTACGGTCCAATTTTCATCATAAAATATTAAAAACTACATCATTCAGCACTTCAGGCTTACTATTCATGAGAAATCTTAACTGGAGTGGAGTCCAAGAAATAGACACTTCATTTTTATGTCAAATGACTACTGACTGAACAAATTTGCATCATAAAATATTAGCAATTAGTCATCTTTTGTCAATTTACTATTACGAATCAATTTTCGACATCAAATATTGAAAATTAGACTTTTTGCCATATAAAGATTTAACTTTCATAGGAACAGCTGTATGAGGTGAAATTCAAAAAATTACCCCAACCGAACCAATTTTTTCATACCAATTTAGAATGTCGAAATACTGTTACTCAACAATTTTTGTGAAATGCGAAGTTTTGAAAATTGCAATTTTTTCCCATACAACAACTTTCCAAAATAAGGCGTTATATGGATCATAGAACGTAAGTATAACAAATTTCATCAAAATATCTCAAAAATTGCGATCTGTAGGTTAAACATAAAGTTATGGTATGGGCAGACAGACAGACGAGCAGACAATTTTAAATCGATTCAGAAAATGATTCTGAATCGATCGATGTAATGAAACGTGAATCTATCTCAAGTCGTTTTGGGGTGTTGCATACATCCGCAGAAACTTAATATATCCTTGTATGACAAGTTCTGTAGGGCACGAAAAGTTTCAAATCAAATACATACTCTTTTCTTGTTTATTCTATAAAACCTTTAACCATTTTCCGGTTAACTTGCATTGCTATAAACAAGTAAAACCAATATAATCGGACGAGATAGATCACAGGATGCCTTACATTACTTCGCCTAATAAAACTGTTGATTTAATTTCTTAGCAAATTATACCTTATCCCCATGTTATTGTTAATTTATTATTATTATTATTATTATTATTATTATTATTATTATTATTATTATATAAATTTAGCCAGAGAATAAATTCTAAGACTAAAGTCTTAAAGCACTAGCATCTAAGGCTTTCGGCTTTATTTATTTATTTATTTTTATTAATATTATTATTATTATTATTACTATTATTATTATTATTATTATTATTATTATTATTATTATTGTTAAAAACTCTACCGCATTTGAGATTTGGACCCACGACCATTGAATTGCTAGTCGAGACTCTTGCCTACTCGGCCACTCAGGCGGATGATTGTTAATTTAATTTATTTAAATTATTCACATTTCCATTTTTGATAATTACATATTTAATGTATGTAATGTGTGGTAATGTAATGTAATGTAGTGTAATCCTATTTACAAAATTTTATATACATACATATTGCTACGGAAATCCCAAATCTAGTTCATTTCGACTAATTGATTTTCGCAAATAATAAATTCCCTTGAGAGGAAAAACCCAAAACAAATATTTTACTACTTAACTACTCATTAGCACTGAAGGCAATAAGAGCTCACCAGCAGGCTGGCTGTCTAGCCCACAAGACAGCCCAAAAGGGCACGATGGGTCTTGCATCTTTCTGCGGCGTTTCAATTAGTCGCATTAATAGGTTAAGAGCGCAATGGGCGCAGAAGTACTCAGATTGCGATTGAAAGCTAACAAAGGGATCTAATTAGTCTTCCGGTATAACACATAGGCACAGAGTGACATACTGCTCCTACAAGGATTATAATTCGCATAGGTATCACCTGAGAAACACGGGTATCTCCGATACCGATTCATGCAAGATTCCGCCATGAGACGAGCAAAATGTCCCATCATATCCTATGTAAATGCGAGGCCAAACGCAGACACCAAGTGTTTGGCGAACACTTTATAACGCGAAACACAGTATGTAGCATCGAACCAAAGAGGGCGGCAGAATTCATAAGATTCCTAAAATTGAAGGGCCAATGGCTTTGGCATTCGCATGGACGAAGAACGCATTTCCCATGCAATAATAACAATAATTATAACAATAACTACTGACAAGATAAATCCATAAGACGAGGTTAATTCATCAATATGCTCAAAATCTCATTTGACACATCTGATATTGAACTTATATCGGTGTGTATTTATCTTGTCAAAAACCGATCCCATGCCTACAATGTCACGAAGGTGTGAGGTAGGAAAGAATCTAGAATGATTATATATAATACACTACTTCGCCTAGTACAGTTATCCATATAAGAACATTTCAAGTTAAGGCTTTATATGGGAAGTGATCGAAATAGCGATGTGTCAAATTTCATAAAAATTTGTCACCTAACCGCAAGAAAACAAGACACATAGACAAACGGACAAAATTGTATCGATTCAGGAAGTGATTCAGAATCGATTATTATAATAAAAGCTGCGTCTATGTTACGTTCTCGTGGGCGATGCATACATTCGCGCGAGCTTAATATATCCTTCCATCACAAATTGTGTAAGACGTAAAGGTCTTTCCGATCATTAAAGCACCGCCTATCCTTACCCATGGCGACTGTAACTTGTTTACTTGTTTTTATAACAAAAGATATATGGTTTATTTTTATAGCCAGCATCTTCGATGTTCACGAGTTCAGTTCAGGATTTCATGAACGAATAAACTTATACAATGCTATACTAATAACTATTCTTACAAATAATCCTTTGCCCAGATATGAAATACGCGTTATTAGCCAAATGAGTAGAACGATAGACGAAATGCCAGCTCCACCATATTTTGGGGAATTTCAGGACGATGACATATATATATTTCGGTTTGAGAAGACTGGAAAAACCGGCCGACCACCACAAAACGGGCTTTCATCAAGTCATTGTTAGGAGTGAATTTATCTTGCACCTGTACAGTCATCCCGCATTCCCTTATTAAAGTAATATCTTGACTGTGCACTTTATTCGCGTCTCGTCGCAAGCATTTCGTCTTTTGTAAGATATTATGTATAAAGTGAAAAGCTTGTCGCATTTCTTGCACATAAGGAAAACTCTCGGCAGAGGATTTTAGTGGACAAAAGACAGTACTATTTGAATGATCGATATATAGATAATAGTATATTGAATTTTTCCATCCGGCCGATACTTTAGTAGGCACAACATTACTTATCTCTTTCCAAAGTGATTCAGTAACTTGAGATTGGGTGTCCGATTCGAAGCCAGTATAATGTAATGGGTTACGGTCAGAAAAGTTTTCCCAATCCGAACCGCTGTCAGACTCATCACCGATGGGATTCGAAACCAAGCGCTTTTTACTCAACTCTTCTTCACTGAGAGTTAAGCTATGCACAGAAGATCCGCCCAGTGATGAGCAAAGTAATGTATCTTCATCGTACGAAATAATTCGCTGTGTTTGAGCACTGGTGTTTGTGGCCAATTCTTTCGAACTGCTGCTGGGCGATGCAAGTTTGTGCTTAAGATACATGTCAAATTTTTTTGTTGCGTATGTTTCTAACGAATCATGACCTTCTGTTGACAAGAGCCCTTCTAATATTTCTGGGCGTTTATTCGATACGGACCAAAACATGGCCAAGGATTCAATACCGCTGCGTATCAAATGATCCAAAGTCTCTTGAATTTCCTCGATATAAAAAAGAGATGGAGAAATTTTACAACCATTCTCCACATCAGGAGCTTCGAACATTTTCAAAATAACAGCCAAGATTAAGTGGTTGCGACCGCATACAGTCAGAAAATAACGTCCCGTCAGATTATTAAGTTCAATCTCTTCCCAAATATAAAGCTCTTTGACATTATTTCTGCTCACAAAGTCAAAAATGCCGCGACATCGAAGGCTAACCTCAGTGTGTAGACGCATCTCTAACGGCATTTGCGAGATCAATATAAAATGATTGAAATACAGTACGCTGCCATAAATGAAGAATTCCCGATGCGTATGTAAGGGTTCATCGTTCCAGTTGCGATAGTCCATCGACTCCATTTCGCTGAGCGCATCAAAAATTCGAAGTTGGGCCTCTTTCGGTAACGGTAAGTAACGGGATTCTCTAAGAATTTCCTCAAAAGACGACGAATGCTTTTTGTAGCTTAAAAGCAAGCGAACGCGTTGAATATTGCAAAAGTTTATCAAACAATTACGAAAATAGCTATTTTTAAAACTATCCAGACCAATATGAGGCAACGCAAAATGCATATAATTTATCAGCTCATCAGCACGCAAATTACTCTCCGAGAGATTGACAAACGCGCACGGGAATGAAAATAGGACAAGAAATCCATTAATGTTTCGGTAGCAAGCGTAATATTGACTATTATCGAAAGTCAATTTGGACGCAGATGGTTTAGTTTTAAGTTCCTCGCTTAGCACAGTGTGAAGGGTGAGAAAACTTCCACGTGCTTTATATAAAAAATTTTTGTTAATATCCTCCGGATAATAAAACAGCGAGTTTTTATGCTCTTCATTTTGATAACACTCGGGGGGTAAGATTAATAACGCGAACATTAATATACTTTCAAATTGTTCCGTTATTAGGGGCGACAAATTGAGCAATTTGTCGAGCGTACTGGCAAACATATCAAAATTTATTATTCTTTTCTTATCGTTCGTATTGCTCGTCCCAGAACTTTTGGCTTCATGTTGTAAATCTGAGCGCCCCTGAAATGTCAAGCACACCCTTGTTGGCTCAATAAATTGTAATAGGAGGGCGTCAACATTGCTTGTATGTATTTCAATATCATTCAAGGACTTGAACCAATCACCTTTTAGTATGGGAACCAGTTTTTCTTGCTGTAACAAAGCGGGCATGTCGTGCACGAAACTTTCAACCATCAAACGCTCGGGTTGATCGGGAAAGGGAGCAACACGAAATCCTAAAATTGATTCCACTGCAGTCGATCGGCGACCGAACCGATAACGATCCGAAGCGGTTATAACCAATTCAAGCGTTTTGCAATTTTCAATCCGCTTGTCTATGTCAGCAAATTTCAATTCGGATTCTCCAGGCTCCTTAATTTCCTGATTCAGTTTCGAATTTTGATGAAGAGGCCTACGAGCGTGCTTTTTCGAAAAACGCAATGAACAATTTTTACTAATATCGCCGAACTTGTCTGCGCTATTCGAGCACTTATTTAAATCGAACGGAACGTATTCAGCATAAAATAAAAGTCCATCTTCATTTACGTATTCCTCCCAGTTGGCAGTTTCACTGCCATCACCATACGACTCTGTACACGATTCCGTATTCGATGAGTAACTATCTGAACCACAATCATTTGATTCCATCACGGATTTTGCTTCCTCCAATAAAAGCGTATGCGATCTACGCATAGTGCACTCATATGCGTATGTGTATGCGTAAGTAAATTAGATAAGTGAAACTTTTCGATAATTTATAATGTCTTTACTGTCAGTATTCCAGCATAACATCTCGTTATTTTATTTTTATAAATACAACATATATATATATATATATATATATATATATATATATATATAAAACTTGTCAATGGGTTGAGGAGCAAAACTCTTGTAAATATTCACACAGCGCATGTGTGCATACGTTCGCAATTAAAAGGAGCTACCAGACTTGCGAACGAAAACTTGCCTCATCAAATTTGCGCCATTAGAATATTTGACTCTGGCAATTATTCCATCAAATAAATAATAATTTCGATACAATATTTAACGAATGGTTACAACGGTTTCGAAATATTCTTCATTCTACCAGGGATTAGTGAATAGAATGCAAGCGTTGAGACTTTGTTTTATTGATAAACAGTCTTAAATAAACATGAACGCACTACCACTCTAATGATAAGACAAATATTACGAAAAACAAAAAAAAATTCATTCGTAATACAGACATAAAATATTATGATTAATTACGAGCCAAAATTGATTACATTATCAATTGTTAGGTAGCAGGCAATTAAAGTGGACTGAAATTGTATTCGCGATATTAAAATTACTTTTTGCATAGAATTTCAAATTTAATTAATATTGAAAATATATAATTAATTGCAATACACAGTCATCGTATGAAACTATAAGCAGTGACTAGGCCCGCATATAAATAAAATGTATATACCTGACAAGCTCTTTGTGATTATATTGATAGGGAATTTTTTATTCGATTCTTACACGATCGCTAATGGCGTTCATTTTAAAAGTATTTTTCACAACCATTTGCATTATAATTATTTCAAAGCTAAGAATAAAAACAAAAATCAACCTTCCGATGCAAACGAGTTAAAAAATTCAACTTATATGCCGTATGGCAAAAACATAAACGAACATGCGAACTTCTCGACTAGCGGAAAATTCAAAATGAAAACAATTGCTTCGAATTTTGATGACAACAGTGACGGCCTGCAAAGCTTTGTAAGCGCCGCTGGACAATTTAAAGATAAAACCGATTACATTTGTTTATTAGAACATATAAAATCTGCGCACCTATGGTGGACTTACTCGAATGGAACGCTTCGGGTAACCGAACCTAACACCTCAAGTAAATATAATATGAAATATTTTTTGATAAAAAATAGCAGCAAAAACTTTCCGTAGTAACATCTCTAGCCATTTTTTATAGTTGATATATCGCACTTAAATTTACACACTGATGTTAGACTTTATGCGGCGCTTCAAAATAAATTGACAGCTCTTGGCCATAAGAAAGAAATAGTGATATTCTCTGGAGCCTATAATAATCTCACGAGCGTACCATATAAAACGTTGCAAACTATATCGCAACATTTACTGTATTTGACAATAAGCGGCAATAACTTCCCGTTATCTTCATTGAAAACTCGAACAGACGGTAAGATATATAACACAAATTTCATGAACTAATTATATGATATTTTCACATGAAAAATGCAATGTTTCATTCATTGAAAACGTGCCCATTTTCGAGCGCACGATCGCACAACGTCTCCCGTACCGTGGCACGTAGAATGTAACGTAGTGCACTGCCGAATGAACAGCTAAGTGGATAAAAGTCGACTATCAAGTGGGTGTTCGCAGGTTTAAATCGCAACGCCTTTTTACCGGTACTTGGCTGCAGCCCTTGTCACTCTATATATCTATTTTTCTCTTTCCGCACATCATTCTAGCTGTAACCATGTTACATGACATCCGCTGCGCGATAGTACACTTTTTGTTAGATTATAACGCCCTCTTTATTATTATTAAAAAAGCTAAAATTTGGAACAAAAATTTTCCAAGCATGGGTGACTTTTCCTTTTACAATTCCAATGAACTGGCTGCATGTTTAATAAGAGCGGAATGACCGAATCGATTTCGTTATGATTGTCAATTCATTTGCACGGTGAGCTAAGAATTACCAAAACTAGGTTCAAAAGTGTATTTCTATATACGCCATTTAACGAGCCCTGCAGACACTTTTCAAGGAATTGCAAATTTTCCTTTCATCCTAACCTATTGCTTTATTATTGATGAGCTGTCAATTTAAATAGATTATGGGCATCGTCATAAAGTTGTCTGGCAGAAAATGCCCGTGCAAAATTCGAAACTGTGCTAAATCGAGCGAAAAATTTAACCACAATTACCAAATAAATCAAGCAGAGTCCATTAACAAAGTTTTTGGTTTACATACGATCTATGTGCCGCGTGAAACGTTCTTCGCTATCCATGTGACTAGAATATCTTGTAAAAGCTACACCACTTTTGGTACAAGAGAATATCAGATTTGTGCGGGCGTATGCAACACTAAGAAAGATTTGAGATAAATCCACCTTTTATTATACCAATCAATTCAAAATCACTTTCCGAATCGATTTAAGCTCGTCTATCCATCTTTCAGTCTTGTTTTCTTGGATTCAACTTACTGGTTTGATACACTGACTTGTTTGGTCCCAAGGACGAACGCTGTTGCAAGTCGTTCGAATTGAACCATTTTTTTGAGCACTTCCCATATAATATCTTATTTTGGAAAATGGTTTTAATTATGACTGTAATAAGCGAAATGACTTAGGGTGTTCAATGTTGAGTCGTGACCCACTATATAGTACTTTTACGTGTTGCTTCTTTGCAAATGTGACTAGACAGTGTACTATAAACATTACAGAGTCGATCATAATCGAACTAAAATTCTGTCTTTTTACGCTCTAGGCCGCCTCTTTGTTATGTTGTGCACACGAGACTTGAGACAGACCCGATCGATTCAGAATCAGAATTTTGTGTATCGATCTAAGTTTGTCTATGCGTCGATCTGTTTTGTTTTCTTGCGTTTAATCTGCACGCCGCACTTTTTGAGATGAAATTTGGTACACTGAAGTGTTTTGGCCAAAAGGCGAACACTATTAAAAATGGTTCGAATCGCACCACTTTTTCGACCACTTCCTATATAACGCCTTATTTTGAAAAGTCGTTATATTGATAACTATACGGTATTGTAGTGCCTAGTAGGTCATGGCTCACCATCTACTATAGTATTTTTATTTGCTTAATATTTAAAATGAGAATTCTTTTTGTTATTCTGTCTTCATATTTTTGTTTTTTTTTTCACCTTTAAAAGATTTAGTGGCATGGGCAACGTTTCCTTCTCTTCCCAAACTGATTGAGTTGGATCTTAGTCATTGCGGCATCGAATACATTTTATCAAGCGTTTTCCAAAATGTTCCAAATTTGCAAAAACTTTTTATGTCGCACAACAAGTTCTTCACATTATCCTTTGATACGTTTGTCAACATACCATACTTAGAGTATTTGGATATATCGTTCAATAACTACGAATCGACACGACCAAGTTTAGAAGAAATTCTTCATATCAATTATGGCATCAGTATTGAACAATTCACATTCAGATTTTTACCGGAATTAAAGTATTTGGATTTATCGCATACAAAATTGGCTGGCAGTAGTCTTGTAGCGTTCACTCAGCTCAGTGGCAAACTGAAATACTTAAGTCTATGTTACACTGATTTGCCCGTAATAGGTAATGAATTATTCAAAAGTACTGTTCTTGAGGGTCTCGATCTATCTGGCAACACCTATGCCGCAAATAATATTATGGATAACGCATTTCAAGGAGTCTCTGACACTTTACTGTATCTCTACTTTGAAAGATCTAACCTGAAGAATTTGCATTGGATCAAGCGTTTGGGTAAACTGTTAATCCTAAGTTTGGCGGGGAATAACATTAATACCATATCATTTGATACATTTAGATCTTTACATGACGTGGAGTTGCTTGATTTAAGTTCCAATCATGTGGGCAATTGGTATAGTCGCGTTTTCATAGAGAACGTAAAGTTGAAAGCATTAAATTTGCGCGACAACAATATTAACATAGTAACTACGGAAATGCTTAAGGACTTTAATACGCTGGACTATCTAAGCCTTGGCCATAATAATTTCATTTGCGATTGCATGCTTAAAGACATTGTTGACATTGCTATCGCAAACTATTATAACAATGATTGCGAGCAATTTGGAAAAAGGGGAATGAAAGAGTTATCTAAAGAAATTCAACCGAGATCGTCTGAATTTTGGATCGCGAGCTCGAAGTATTTTTCGAAAGTAGAAGATGATTCTCTACAAATTGAAAAACGCAAGACTGCAAGGAGACGCTTCAAAATACACCTCACAGCAGGATCTAAATCAAACTACGCCATCCGGCCGCTTCATTTACCAAATATCGAAACAATCGCACCGATTTATGATAAATTAAATGGAACATCACCAAGATTCCAATTATTCGATTATGAAGAAGAACACTATTGGTGTTTCAATGAAACGGAACGCCGAACAGTTATTACATTGAATTGCCAGCAGTCTTCAATCGTTGAAGAGATTACCAATTACTTACATTCGCTTACTATATATGTAAGCATATCCATTGGAACCGTAATCGTATTGGTCTTAGTTGCAATTTTAATTTATTTCAAACGTTGGCATCTTTTTTATTATTATACTTCTTTAAGATCGGCCACACTTTTATCAAGAGCTTTTAAAAAACGCGCAGATAAGTTCATTATTTCAGCTCACAATTGCCCGAACATGATTTATGACTTATTCATTAGCTACTGTCAAAGCGATCGCAATTGGATATTACAAGAACTCCTACCAAATATCGAAGATACAAATGAAATCTCTTTATGCTTGCACGAACGCGATTTTCAAGTATGTTATCTTATATCAATCAAATGACAGACCATTGTGGCTTTTTCCTTCTTATAGAATCCTATCATCCATTATATACTTATAGATAGGTGTTACTATACTCGATAACATTATGTCCTGTATGGATCGATCACGAGCCATTATGTTGCTCATTTCATCCAATTTTTTGCTTAGCCACTGGTGTCAGTTTGAAATGTACCTCGCCCAGCATAGGTAAAAATTGAAATACGTTAATAAAAATGAAAGAAATTTATAAATATATATTTATTTATTAATTTATTTATATTTATATTCCTTTTAGCATATTTGACGCCAGTAAAAATCATTTGATTATTGTATTTCTGGAGGATATACCAAAAGGTAAACGTCCCAAGACGCTACAATATCTAATGCAGATAAAGACCTACATTAAATGGCCCAGTGATGGTAAGAACACAACAAGGCTATCGGAAGAGAGAAAAATTTTTTGGAAACGTTTGAAACATGCCTTAATAAACATCGGATTAAATCCTGTTGAATCGAAAGTTTAACCTAACTGAATTGCTAATTATTTATGCCATTATCCAAATTCTTGTAGTACTGGAACAAACAAGTCAATACAATCCTCTTTGTTTGCTTGTGTGTGTGTGTGTGTGGGTGTGTTGCGCGTTTTCACAAAAAAATATGCAACTTTTTATTAGAAATTACGTAAAAATCCATGTAGACATTCATATGGAAACTCATACCTATCCTTAACAATGTACATACGCTTTAAAATACATATATATAAAAAAAAAAAAAAGAAACAAAAAATTAAAATACAAATTGCTTATACAATTTGTTCAAAAATACAATTTCATTAAGGTGTGTTTGCATTTGTACTAAATATAAATAAACTTATACAACGATTCAAAATAGTTGAATCTGTTCGATAGTTCGAAAATATTGAAATGCTTAGAGCATAGAATCCTTTGTTTTGTACACTGTTACACATATCTCAGATATTATCCGTAAAAATGTTTCATCTAAAAAACTTCATTGGATGAATAATAGGTTCGGTTCTTATTGGCATATAATTCAAATTGTTCCTAGTATGATTAGCAATATCATTGGAAATACAATCTGCGGTGGATAACGTCAACTGCCTCTCAGCAAGCGAAAGATAACTTAGTTTATCTCTAACCTGTAGAGGTAGATCGTCCTGAAGATTGAAATGGGTCGAAAGTCCGTTACTTTGAGTGAAGGTAACTCCACCGCCTTGTTCTCTCGGAATTTTTGAAATGACCGAACCATCATAAAATTTAAGTTGAATAACGCCATGAGATAACTAAAAATTATAATTCGAAAATTCTTGGAGAAATTATTATTAAATGGGAAATGCCAACGCTGTTACCTCTGTAGCTACACCCAAGTCGGCTATGTTGACATGCTTTATCGCCATATTTTGCTTAGACGATGGAAACTCTTCTACTTCATTCTGCTGCTTTTGGAAATTTCGGGACGTTTCATCGCGCACATTACACATAGGAGTCGTGAAAAACTTTTTGGAATTTCCTTGAAGTAATTTTGGGGTTGAAAAGTGCATAACATTGCCAACGTCGCGGCTAGGCGTTGAGGGATACTGAGATCGTGGCTCGGGATTGGGTCGGCGCCCAATAACCACAGGAAAGCAACGATTTGAACCATTTTTCTCTATCAACTCTAGGGCTTCACATACGGATAAGCAGTGACTGTAGCACAATTCTTTATGTTCAATTAAAGGATCAGCAATTTGTGGTTGTAGACTAGGATTTATTTGTCGACTATGGCGATCATACACTTTTAAACCTTCTGTTCGGGATTGTGTAACTTTTGCATCTGAATAAAAGCAAACCTCAAAGTCTTCCTTACTTTCCATAAGAGTGCACTTCGCTAGATTGCTGTAGTAAATCACCTTAGGGGTTTTACTCTTCACTAAATTCACAAAACGCGCGGCATATATATATTTTTTCCAGTGCTTTGAAGGCAAATTGTCATAATTGAAAATGCAATCTGGTGATGTGATTGGCAATTCCGGTTCTCTATCTGTAACGGGCAAACCTCGTCCGGGATCAGGCTGGTATATAATAATGCGCATACCGTCTTTCGATATCCAACAAATATCGGTAATCCGATCTTCATTCATTTTTGGCTTATATTTCATAAACTCTATAACCACTTCACCTTGAGATAAAATACTCATAATAGCATTTTTCGTTTTGTAACGAGTTGGCAGCAGTCGTTCGGTGTCAAGTCGAGTCACGGATATGCGCTCCGTTGTAACGTCAAATCTTTTTTTATTTGGCAAAAACTCATTTTCCTCGTTCCCTTTTAGATAATCGCTTGAGTTATTTGTTAATACGGGGCCAGATTGCCATTCTCCGTACTTTTGACCTGTTTGCATGTCGTCATACGAATTGTAATTTAAATGTTTCTGCTGCGGAGTATTTTCGATTTTAAGGCATTGGGCATTCGTAGTACCATTGGAAAACTTGTCTGTTGATCGAGAACAGCATAAGACACGTGACGAGTTGGAAACATTACCTTAAATTAAAATGTTAAGTGTTTTGCATATTTCGACATGTTCAAAGTTCTTTGAAAACTGCACTTACTGCTTGTAAATGTTAAGATGCCACTATCACAACTGGCCCCACTATGACTGTAGCTGGGTGACATACCGGCAGGGCAAATACTTGATATTACATCAGCATTATAGCGGACCATAAAAGGGTGCTGCAGCACATGCTCAAGTGCAATTCGTTCATTCGGATTTTTTCTAAGTAATTTGTCAAGTAGATCGATAGCATCAAATGATAAATGTTTCGGTACGTAGTAATCAGACATAACAACTTTGTTGAGAGTGGCCTGCACTGCATCAGTATCAAATGGCGGTTGACCAACGAGCAATGTATAAAACATACATCCCAATCCCCATACATCAGCTGGTAGGCCGTGCGATGTTCTAGCTATAACTTCTGGAGATATGTAATTCGGAGTACCACACATCGTTACATGACGTTCGTCGGGTTGTTTTAATTGCGCGGCTAATCCAAAATCTGCAATTTTTACATGCATATCTTTGCTTAGTAGCAAATTTGAAAGAGAGATATCGCGATGCATTATCCGATGCGAATGCAAATACAGCAATCCAGAAACAACTTGCCGCAAAATACTTGCAGCTTCGAATTCTTTCATTGGGCGATGCATTGTCTCTTTCATATAGCGCTGTAATTCCCCATTATGGGCTAATTCCAACACCAAATATACATAATTTGCATCTTGAAAAAATGTATATAACTCCAAAACGGAAGGATGCTTTAACCGTGAATGTATTTCGATTTCCTGTCGCACTCTATTTACCATCCCAGCACCCTGGATTAATTTTTTGTCAATCTGTGGCAATAAATTATCGTCAATTAATGTTTCTTAGAGGCCCAAATTTATAAAACATTACCATTTTAATGGCAACCATTTGACTGGTTTTCAAACATCGCGCTTTATAGACGCTGGCAAATCCTCCTTTTCCAAGTAAATGCAGTACTTCATAATCCTATTATAAGAAAGTTTAACATTTCACATTCCATCTTCAAATTTATGGATACTTACGTCTATTTTTTCACCAAATGCAGTTTGAACGGACATTGCTATATATGCTTACCAAAAATATTTAAATTATATGAAATATTAAGGAAATATAAACAAAAACAAATAAATAAATTAAGCTCTGCATTTGTTGCTGTACTTTTCAAATAAGTCAGCCAAACATGAAGCGATTACTTCATTTGTAATTATCAAAGCAACCGCAGAAAACAACCTCTTACTGCAAGCCGTGCATTTTTTTGCTGTGATGCTCAACTTATTTTAATTAATTTAATATATCTTTTTACCAACTTGCTTCGAAATATTTTTGAAGAATGCGATCTTTGTCGCGAACCTTTAATAATGCCAACTGTAATTATACCATCAGAGTCATTAATATACCTGTTTTGCGTCAAAAATCAAAGGCGCAAGCAATAAGAAACTAGCAGTAGAAACGACAATGGTTCAATAAATAAAGAAAACAGTATATTTAATACAATTTTATACTTACAAAATAATAATTATTTTTATATTGATAATTATATCGAATCGTTGGCCAAATTATAAATTAATAAATTTGAAATTAAACAAATATACAAAAACTTAATTCTTAAGACGCTAATAATTGGCATCACATAGATATTAATAACGTTCCCACATTTGACTCATCATTTCATATAGCAGCAGGGAAAGACATCACAGAATAATTACATAAATAACTACAAATATCATTGTGGTTTCAAGTTCCATATTTGACTATTAAATAATCACTTTATATATGGAACATGCTAATCTACTGCAATACACATTTCATATACTGCTATCAGATTAGAGCTTACAGCAACGCTATACTGACACTTGATATGTAAAATTTTAAGTTGGCAGTGCCTTATATTTTTCACAATGAATTTTGTAATCGGCGAAAGCTAATACAAGCTTTTGATTTTTTAGAGATTTTCTAAATTTCTTCTCGAATCTACGTTCTTTACCAAAATGAAATTATGCTAATAAATGGTTAATATGACTTTCGGTTAATATATTAGCTAATTAAATGATATATATTTATGCAAATTAAAGCAATACTGTGTACAAAACCTCGCCAAAGTAGATTTCACAACACTTTCCCAGAAGTGATTTTAAACGCATTTTGTCTAGACCCTGCGGTTTAAAAGGCAACAAGTCCAATTGTGATGTATTTCCATCGATTCCACTTGAAAAATATTTATTAATATAAAGCGAAATTAAAAAAAAAAAATAATGTGTGATTATACAAATGACGCAAGCGGCACACCATATGAGTTTTTCCTGTAGCATACCTGATAAAATAAGCTGCTGTGTACAACGCTGGTCTATCGATATAATATAGTAAAGTGGTAAATATAAATCACACTGATTGCTATTTTTAAAATTATAAATCAAAAACGAAGTTTAACCTATTTTACTTTTCAATTTATTTAATTTTCAATTTCTCCTCACAGGGCTGCATGAGATTGCAAATATCCCCTTTTCATGGCCATCAGGCCTGCTTATATATGTTCTATTAATTTGACATTTCAGTCACTAACCTCAAACATGGGCCAAAAGTGACAAGTTAAAATAACTTTTTTTAGCAACAATCGAAAAATATACATATGTGTATTGACATTACAAAGAAAATATATAAGATCATATAAAGTGACACGCTGGGATAAATATATTATTATTGTTAAAAGTAGATAAAAATTTAATAGTTTTATAAAATTTTGATAAGTGAAAACACATAGAAAATTTATATACTTATACAGTGTTGTGAATTTACACAATTGCCAAGGTGTTCGGTTCTGTATTATTGTAAATAACTTAAAATATGGAAAAGGAACGTTGCGTAAAGTATGCCGGCAATGCCTCCGATGAAACTCACGAGCGTGTTGAATTTTCACACAAGAAGCACAAAAAATCAAAGAAGAAAAAAAGTCACAAAGCCCGTGAAAGATCTCAGATTCATAGTGGAAGCAACAGCTTACGGCGGCATCCGTCTTCCAGTGCGAATATGAAAAGAAGAGAACGTGATGGCAAATCGCAATTACTGAATCAAAGTGGTGTGAATGATGTCGAATACTCGGATGTCAGTTCGACAGATTTCTCTGATCCGGAAGCAGGTGAAATTGATTCAGACCGACCCGACGCTGGAATTAAATGCACTAACAGCGGGTCGTACAATAAATGCCAAAATGAGAGAAGTTGTAAACAGGTTAAAGATTCTCATTCACCATTGACGAAATCGTTGATGAAATCCGATTTGAACATTAGCAGTGACGAGGAAAATTACAGGTAAGTCGTATATAGAGAAAACACGTATTTTAAAGTAAATCATTTCATGTGTCTCTAATATTTTTGAACAAACTCAAATAAATAAATAAAATCAAATAAAGTAAATTTGGTAGAAATCAGAAGAAAATTTCCAAATATTTGCTATTTAATAATCATAGGTGGATGGATTGTAAAAAAAATATTGGTTTTAATATAAAGCCGCACAAATCTGATAAATTATTCCATAAAATTTGTAGAAAAAAACGGAAGGAAAGTTTAGAAAACCTGTCAAAACTTTCGCCAAATCGTGTCCGACGTATTATACTTGGTTCTCCGGTGCACGTGGTCGCGAAGGCCAGCAATTCATCTGCACATAATGTTTCCACAAAAGTTTTGGAAAATATAAAGGACCGCCATTCTGTAGGTCCGTCTAATGCTAATTGCGGGAACAATCATAACCCACAGAAAAGTACGCCTGCCAGCGGTGATTCGGACTGGGATACAGCACTAGATCCTTACCTAACATCCGACACTATTGATACTGATGAATTGGAAGCGGAATTGAAGCGGCAAAAAAGAAAGAAAAACAAAAAGGATAAGAAGCACAAACGCAACCGAAAAGCAAAGAAACGCAAAAAGAAGCGAACTAAATCGTACTCAAGTATTGATTCAATAACCGACAACGATTTGGATATGGTTTTAGAGGCCACAAAACATTATACACCACCACCGGTTACAGCAATGACAACCAATTGTCCGGATGAACGCACCTATACTCCAATAAAAGAGCGAAGTCCACAATCACCTGATACCCCGCCGCCTGCGCGTACTAATAACAATAATAGTTACTACTCAGAATCCGTAAGTCTTTCGGGAGCGGGGGTTGGCACGGGAACAACTTCTCTTTTAAATACGTCTAATAATCTCATCGGTCTGCAGGTCATTGTAACGAATCGAGGTGGTAGTGCACGACATTGTACGCCCTCACGCAGTTCCGCTAATAAAGGCAGATTTTCCAGTGCTCACTCCCCGCACACACCACCGCTATACGCTAGTAGTGTCAGCAGCACATCGGTGCGTGAAGGACGGGTGAACTCTCGATATATTTTAAGTCCAATTAAGGAAGATCATCGTCACCATCATCATTTGAATCGTTCAGACACAGTGAGTTCAAGCAATCATCACTACCACCAGCGTCAATCTGCGATAACTAGCAACGACAATCGCAAATTTAAAGAGGCAGATCGATACTATCACCACCAGCCAACTACTCCGCCACATAAAAAGCGAAAATTACATGACAGCCGCCCATCTACCTCTGCGGCCGTATACTACGATCAGAGCCGTCACAATAGTAGTACAAGCCGTACCGTACGTGGAAACGATTGTGACCGCTATAATAGGGAAAATTACTCCCGACGTTATACAAGGTATTAATTAATGTGTCTTTGAATAGTGACTATTAACATATTTTATCTTTTTGCAGAAGTCCGAGTATAACTCACTCCCGAGTTAGACAATCCCCAAGTACATCCTCTGCTTACCGCATCACTGGTACTCATAAACACAAATATACTACGTCATCCCCCTCTCCAGTTCGCTCGCGATCATCCAAGCGAAGTGATCGCTTTCCATCACGCTCACGCTCACCACGTCCGGGTCGCTATGCAGATTCGTCTTCTACGTCGCCCATAAGTGGCGCGACGTACAATCAAGCGAGTCATCCTTCAACATCACGTTATAGACATACCCATTTAAGACGTTCGCCCATTAGCGTGTCACGCAGTCGATCTCGTTCAAAATCCTCTTCTCCGCCTAATGATTTAAAGCAGAAACGAATAGAATATAGTAAGAAAATAAGCGAAACCAGCTTATTTGCTGAATTGGTGAAAGACAAACATAAAAGGCAGAAAGCTCTTCAGGTATAACAGTCGCTTCTCTATATATAATGTTGCAAAACGAAACAATTTCAATTTATCTCCATCGTTTAACGCGAAATTTGGTGGTCATTTTGTCATTCCGTTTTTGACATCTAGAAACATTCATCAAAGACTTCATTATAATGAACTCGATGCTATGATTAGATAAAGTCGTAACTATGATTAACATAGCAATTTGAAATAGCGTTTGAGAGGTGTATAGGAGTATGTCATAATATGAAGTTAGTTTGAAAGGGGAAGGTGATACGCTATCAATGCTGTGATATGCTATTTAATGCGTTTAATTTATAGTAACTGAATCCACAGCTAACTTTATTGCATTTAAACGCCTTCCTTTACTCACATTTAAATAAATTGTGACTGTGATAAGTGGGAGACTCATTCTAAAAGATACAAATCTCACCAAAGCGCTGGCATTTGTTTTTTTGTTTAAATATTTCTTATTTCTTTTTGTGTATGCAGGAAATTATCGAGCGCCAAGAAGAAAATAGCAATAGTAACGGAGCTCTCGCAATAAATGAGAATAGCTCATCTGTCGATAGTGGTACTGTTAGGACTGCAACAAATTCAACAAATACACAAGCAAGTGTATCAGATGCCAAAATAGATGCTGCGGTAATCAATTTAGAACCACCGGAATCTACTGTTACTAGTAATGGTGTTTACAATAGAACCTCTGTGGATATAAATAACATTCCGATGCCTCAGTTAGGATGCAAAACTACGAGCAAAGAAAGCGGCACTGACGAAACAGATAGAGTTTCGAATGCAGCAAAGCAAAGTGATCCTATTAAAACACAGAAACCTAAAAGCCTTACAGCACTGCCTATGCCACCAGGTATGACGGCTGCCGACTTGAATGTGGCTTCCACTCCTTCACCACCTAATCATCATAGTACAGCGCCAAAGCATCAAGCTATCGCAAATGTCAATGTTACACCAACACCTCTGAAAAAAAGCGCACTTGCGTCTACATTGTTGACTCCAAGCAAAAGCCTCTTAAATTTACCTATGCCTCCCATGGTTCCAGGTAGCGAAGAACTCAGTGGTGATGACGAATTGATTAACAGTCCTGAAGATTTCGACGCTATTACCAACAATGTAAACAACAGCCGCGTTCAAGCCAAGACAACTATAAATGCTGGATATCCTTGCATTGCAGCTGTGAAACGTAAACGTCCAATAATATTGAATCGGCGGGATTCACGAAACAATGTTCGCGATTGGGGTGATCGTTGTGTTGAGGTTTTCGAAACAATTGCCCAAATTGGAAAGGGTACATATGGTCAGGTGTATAAAGCCCGCGACCATCGCACTAAAGAAATGGTGGCTTTAAAAAAGGTTTTGATGGACCATGAAAAAGAAGGGTTTCCCGTTACTGCTGTTCGTGAGATTAAAATACTTCGTCAACTTAATCATCCGAACATTGTAAATCTTCATGAAGTTGTAACTGATAAACAAGATGCTCTTGAATTCCGTAATGATAAAGGATCATTCTACTTGGTTTTCGAATATATGGACCATGACCTCATGGGTTTATTGGAATCTGGCATGGTTGATTTTAATGAAGAAAATAATGCTAGTATAATGAAACAATTATTAGATGGACTGAACTACTGCCATAAGAAAAATTTCCTACATCGCGACATAAAATGCTCCAACATCTTGATGAATAATAAGTATGTCATTTGATGTTATCCATTTTTCAGCAAATTCGTTCATTATTTTTATTTCCAGAGGGCAAGTGAAATTAGCAGATTTTGGTTTGGCGCGACTCTACAATGCAGAGGATCGCGAGCGTCCTTACACAAATAAGGTGATTACTCTATGGTACCGACCACCGGAATTGCTTCTTGGCGAGGAACGTTACGGTCCCGCTATTGACGTTTGGTCATGTGGATGTATACTAGGAGAACTTTTTCAAAGACGTCCGTTATTTCAAGGCAATTATGAAATGGCTTTGTTAGAGAATATATCGAAAGTATGCGGGTCTCCAGTGCCTGCAGTTTGGCCAAATGTCATCAACCTCCCCCTCTTTCATACACTTAAACAGAGACGTCAGCATCGAAGACGTTTACGTGAAGACTTTGAATTTATGCCTACTCAGGCATTGGACCTGCTCGATAGGATGCTCGAATTGGATCCAGATCGACGCATCACTGTCGAAGATGCCCTAAATTCGCCATGGCTTCGCAATGTCAAACCTGAAGAGTGAGTCTTACGTACTTGAACTTTGCACGAATTATAATTTCTTTTTCGTAGAAAGAATTTTGTATGTTTGCGAGGGGTTACATGGGTTTAAGAAGTAGGGAAAATATATATGTTCTCGAATTTAACCATTTAAGCATTTAAAAGACCAACACATAAATTATATTTTTCAAAATTTCTATTTAAAAATTTTGAAAATTAATCCGTTCGTAGTGGGTTTATCTGAAATGAGAAAACCAAATATTTTTTTGTCAATATTTAAGATTAAACTTGTAAATTTGGCAGGATAATATGCTAAGAACTACATTCCCGGTTAATTTTGCACCATGCATTATTTTGTGAAATAAGTTGTCGTCAAAGATAAAAAAACTCTTCGTTTAAAGCATTAAGCATGAGATAATTCTATTTACAAGGAATCGGCAAATTTTCAATAAGATTGATGCGCTCGTTTATGAGAAATTATGTTCGCCGATTTCAAAAACAAAGTTTTGAGAAAAATGCGTTTAAGGTAGTAGACGATTTCCAAAGGCTGTTTTATATTGATACTTCGGACTTTGGAAAAAAGAATTGTGACGTTATGGTATTAGATAAAGGCATAAAAATATGGATTGTTTGAAATTTTAAAACCCATGTAACATCTTAACAAATCCTTTTTCTTTTTTTAGAATGCCCGCCCCAACACTGCCTACTTGGCAAGATTGTCATGAAATGTGGAGCAAAGAACGACGGCGCCAGCAGCAACAACAACATCATCATCACCAACAGCAGCAACAGACACATAATCATCCTGTAACGCCTACAACAGCGGGTGCGGACGCGTAAATGTCGTTATAACTGATCCGGCAATCAAGATAACTGAGAATTTTCAACGCAATAGGGAGCATGTATTACAACGTCTACGATGTGTACACGTATGCCTCTGGAGCCATTAGCACCATAACAAAAGGGAATGCAAGAGATACTCTTCGAAATGCTCAGCTCACCATTTACCGTTGTAAGAGTCTTGTATTTCTTATTATTTTTCTTTATTAATTATGTTTTAACCACTCGTGCGTTATAAAATTAGTTTAACTTTTCTTTTTTTTGTAAGTTGCTTTAGGTACATTTCTATTACAATTAATAGCTCTTTTTTTTTTCTGTTGAAATTTGAACCCGCAAATACCAAAACATATTTTGCAGAGAGGACGCAGCCGTTGCTGCAGTGTAGATTTGATGTGTAAATAAAACGAATAAGCCCTTGTAATGACTTTATTATTTAATGTAGGCCTTTTTTCTAGCTGTAGTAAATCAAGAAGATTTACCAATGTATTAATATGTTTATCAAAGTAAGAAGAAAGACCAGCATTTCGCTTATACTTTAAGGATTAGAAGAGTTAGGAATGCATTGAGCTCGTAGTCGAAACGTTTACTCCTTTATTATTGTCTGTTATAATACAAATACAAACGCACTTGCGAGAATCGATAAAACTAGGAATGGTTGTTCACATTTAAGCGATAAACAAGCAATTAAAGAAGATTGCTTAAGAATGTGTGTAGAACAGAAATACAACTGTGTCAGTGTATGAAATCTATGGTATTTTGATTTGAGAAATTGAGAAAATATAATATTTTTATTACTGTGTAAATAATATAGTTTTTTTATAGTCCTTATTTTTTACATTTTTAAATCGACTTTAAAAAAAAAAAAAAAAAACAAAAAAAAAACTATAGAAAAAGATGTCGTAATGCACCTAAAGGTCGAGAAAGAATTATTGAAAACATACGTTAGGTAGACAACAGCAAACATGCCTAAGTACTCCAGAGAACATTTATAAGTACTTATCGATGTGAATAACGCAAATGTATCCTTAACGATGCCCCTTAACAAATAGGAAATGAAAAAGCCACAACCAAATCATATTTTTATATTTTATCTTAAGCCTTTAAATATTGTTTGCTTTATTATTGAAAGGTAAAGGAAGTTATAAAATGGAAGCTCTTCGAAAATTTGCATAAAAAATGGGTGCGTGTGAGACTGAAAATTAGCATACAGTTTAAATTAACACATTTAGGTGAAGCCTACTACAAAATACTAACATATATATATGTCTGTATATAATTTGCATTAAAAGAAAAAATCATATTATGAGTTAGAGGAGGATTCACCTTGAATTGAACAATTTTTAAATAAATTAAAAACATGCTTAAATGGTGGCATGTAAATGAATAAATTACAAGTCCACACATATATATATATATATAAATACATGTATATGTATATGAATTAATGAATAAGGATTGTAATCTACCTATCTATTAGAATTACGTGAATATTAATATAATAATTATCAGTTTGACATAATATTATTGTTAAAGGAATGATCAAAACTTATGGTGTCCTTAAAATTGAAATAAATTTAGGACAATATTTATTTAGCATTCTAATAATATAAAATAAAAATAAAAATAAACCAATTCTAAAAATCGAATTCGTACAGATCGCCGGTTTTATTGGTGTTAATAAAACATAACACAAGGGGGAAAAAAATATCCCCTTACACCACAAGCGAGGCATTAAGGATAAGGGTATTCAGATTATCTAAACTATAGATTAGACGGGATTAAATTGCGTTCAAATATTTTATCGATTCCGTTGTTTAAAAACGTTTGGCGTTGATTATATGTGAAATGTTTAAGGTACACCCACTACACAAAGATCTTTTATATCTTTTTATATTCCATATCTTTATAAGATTCAAGGCGGGCTACAAAATATAAAATCGAATTCATTGGAATGGCAGCGTCGTAGCCGCCATTTTTACGCTATATTTTACGTTTGCTATGTCTTTGTACTAGCAGTATTCAATTGTACACACACACTAGAGAAACCATCCTCGATCAGCGTAAAATTTTCTACATTCTATTTACACTTTATTTCTGTTATTGGAACGTCAACGATAGCAAAAAATCAAAAAATTAAATATTATGGAGAATCATCTAAAGATCAGTTTGAAATTGATCCCTAACGACCGACTGACACCATACACAATTAACAAAATGCAATTGTTAGTTCGACCACATTGGCTATCGAAAAAGATAGAAAATGTTACTTATTTATGAAGTAAGTCGAAATTTTTAATATTAGTGAATATCTGATTCCTCTTCAATATGAAATATATATGAAAAAGAAAAAAAGGACTTCTTTACAATGTAGAAAACTCTTAGATCTCAGCAATTTTGAAATATGTATCATTGGTTCTTATATGCCAGTTTCGTTCTACTTCCAAACGCTATTTGTATATATAGAAAGTGCGGTGGTAAATCGAAGAACATTCCTCTACTCCATTCAATAATTTGCATACATGTGACAGAGGAGGATAATTTTTATAATAAAAAAGTATTTACAAGATAATACTAAAATTGCTATTGTCGCGATTGTTACAATAACTTAAACACAGACTTCGCTTCATTGAACAGCGATATAAAGGAAAGACAATTTCATTTACAAGGTTCCTTAGTGTACATCGATGACTAGTGTCTGTCTGCTTTTATTTGATGTATTTGCATTTTTCGTGAAACTATTTCAATAAATTGGTAAGCAATTTTCGGATGCTTTTAGTCCTAAAATAGCAAAGGCAGCATAGACTTGACACATTTCGACGGGGGGAGTTAATTTAATTCCAAAGTATTCCCCATTTAAGTTTGCAAACTTAATTGCGTGATTTCTGCATAATAACCGGCTTTAAAACAACATGAGATATTCAATTGATTTTATTTTGATTGAATTGGAAAAAACTTTATTGTAATTTATATACTCTACGATTAGTTTTTGATAGGACAACTTTGAAGACATAGGCAAGCACAAATGCATGCGTTACAGATAAGATAGTGAGAGAAAAAGTTTTGAATAATCTTTCTTAGGAAGTTATAAACTGTAACAAATATATATCGATTGACAAGCTAAGCTATAAGATGAATTAATTGAAGTCACATGAAAGTTCCACAGGTTCAATCCATAGTTCGTAAAATCGAAGGTTTTTCTTTGTTTTCCAAATTTGCATTCAAAACGTGAATGAAGCGAATGAATTTCGAGTCTGTTTCTTATTAGCCGGTTTGATATGGAAACAATTTCAAATCATACCTCGCATTAGTAAATAGTAATAATAAAGTTTCTATCTCGACGGTGAACAACAAAATTGGAAAGTTTTACTTCAACTAACATTTTACAGATGCAATGAAAGCGATTACTTTTTTATGATTTTACTTGATCGAGAGAGAATATTGCGAGAATTTTAGGTAAACGTGCGTTAACAAATACATTGACCATGCGATCATTTTCTGAGCATTTAGAAAACTCTCCACGGCTCAAGGCAGCAATACATTCAAGCCGTGTTTAACTTAATACACAAATTTATAGATAAATATATTATCAATTGTTACTCGCAATTTTTTTCAAATGCTTTTACTGGATTATGAATTAAGATTGCTATTTATAATAATAGTTGTCGTCATTATGCCCTACACCATTTGTGGTATAAGGATATATTAAGTTTGTGCAGATGTATGCAACACCTCCGACCACCTCAGACTCAGCTTTTACTATACCGATCGATTCAGAATTATTTTCTAAATCGGTGTATGCTTATCCGTCCATCCGTCGTTTTATATTGTTTTCTTACGTTCAACCCATAGTTCGCAATTTTTGAGATATTTTAGTGAAATTGAATGCACGATATGTCTTACCTCAAAGACGAACGCTATTGAAAATGATTCGAATTGAACCGCACTTATAATCACTTCCCATATAAAGTCGTTACATGAGGCCAAGCATTAAGCAAAGTGGTGTAGGGTATTTAATTGTACGTCATATCTCACTCTGGTGTTTTTACATTTTTATTTTTATATATAAGATTACTTAGTACGATTATTCGCTGGTGATAGAATATAAATTTGCAGAGTGTTTCCGCGTATGTTCCATTTTCGATTGCAGTTTATATTAGCAGATTCTCGATAAAATAAAAGATTAGGACCATTAATGGAAATTAGTGCTTAACTGACAATATCAGTACAGATAATTTAGCCCACCTAAGCTACTGCAGGAATAATTTTCCAAATTAGTTATTTTTTGTTACTCTAAATTCACTTAGCTCTATATAATACCAGATGTTTATATGTTTATTACGAAATTATTATAAAATTTATGTTTCCTTTATTTTTTCTAGCTGTTATTCGAGAAGTCAGCCCATTATCAAAACTTAATCTGTGGGGAGTCAACTGAGCGCGTATAAGCAAAGTTTCAGTTTTTCTAACTTATTATATGTTTGAAGAAATCCAAACAGGTAGAATTTCAAGCTATATACATATACATATATAACATATTTTAAGGGGTATTTATGTTAGAGTGTTCGAACAGAATAACAAAAAGCTAATATAAGCGAAACCCATCTTGATGGAGTTAACACGGTTTAATGTATGCTGAATTCAGCTGATGCCCACTGTCGACAACCTAGAAAATTATAATTTAGAAACACTCGTAGTGTATTTTCTTTTTTTCATTTATAACATTTGCTTTAAATGAAATTGTGTGAATAAATTGTGTGGGCTGCGACAGTAGGCAATTAAAATAAACCGCACATTAAATATAGTTTTTCGTTTACATTTTTTAAATAAATTTTTGATTTCGCAAACAATATTATACAGAAATATAAATTTATATGTATGAAAATTTCGAAGCATATCAATCATTTCACTTAATAGACTAAACTTTTTTTATTATTGAAATTTAAATGGTAAACACATTGAAAATGTTATTTCTTTCTAAACAGTTTGATGCAATAAAATGTCTCGCTTAGAGATGGAAAATTATTTAGGGAATATGTTGTAGTGCAGAATTGAACAATGTCTGCATATGCAACTTATGCAGGCAAGGCGCAAAGTATTTTTTAAAGCCTGGCCCACTTGTCGTACAAGAGTATATAAAATCCACAAGTTATTATACCCAAATATATAACAAAAACGATTCTGAATCGATCCAAGCTGGTGTATCCGTCTGTCTCCCTGTCTGTCTTATATGCTTGTGTTCAAGAGCATTTTTAGTTTTTGCGGATGTAAGCAAAACACAGAAGGACTTGATGAGATAGATGCACCCTTTTGTTACACCGATCGATTGTCCGTGCGTACAATTTTTCGTATTTAACCTGCTGGCTGCAATTTTTGAGATATTTTGATGAAATTTGGTTCACTGACGTGTTTTGACTGAAAGACTAAGACTATTGAAAATGATTCGCATCGGTCCACTTTTTCGACCATTTCACTTACTTTGAGAAGTCGTTACATGCATAATTGTACGGTTTTTAATGGTGGGTCGTGCCACACTTTAGTGTATTTACTTGTTTCTTTTAATTATTATAAATCAATACAAAATGATGAACATTTTCATGATAACATTAGAACATCAACGTCGTTCAAATGAAAGGATTACTATCGTAAAAAAAAAATTTATCTACAAAGTCAATTTTATTTCAAAATTTTGCTTTACAATATTGGGTTGTACATAAGTATATATATCGGCTAAAAGCTTTAATTTCAAATAGCTCTAAAGTGTGAGAGTCAAACAGTTGCGTGAGAATCACAAGACTATGATAACCAGGATGATAGTGATCTGATATACATCGTCCAATTGGAAGCGAAACTCGTTTATATTCAATTCAAAATCTTTCTAAAATTCAGTATTCTTATGTTATGGTCACTTACTCTTATACCACAGCAAATAATTATGTTTTGACGGCGAAGATGTCGGACGGATTATTGGACTAGCAACTCCGAAAATGCTACTTCTTATACTCAGACATTATTAAAAATGAAATATGGATTATGACATACATTTTTAACAAAAATATATAATAATTAGCTTAAAAAATACCGACTTTATTAAACTGGCAAAATATTGCATTATCGTGTTAAAGCTATGTTAAGTTTCTGCAGATGTATGCAACGCCCAGAAAGAGTGGAGATACACTGAATCACTTCAGAATCATATTCCAAATCAATTCTAAGCATGTCTGTTCATCTATTTGTCTGGTGTCTGCCCATTTATTTTTTTATTGCAATTTTCAAGATATTTTGATTTGATATTTTGTGCACTGAGACGTTGGACCGAGGGACAAAAACTATTGAATTGAATTGAAACAGTTTTACAATCACTCGCCATATAATGTTTTAACTTGTGAAAATGTTCTTATCTGAAAAAAATTTCAATATTTTCGAAATATATTAACAAAATCTGAAAATGTCGATAAGTATTTTGACTTACCAAATCGATAAGAGAATTTTGCTGAACCCCTTTCCATATAATCTTTCCTACGTAAAGTACGCAAAACGATCTAATTTTTTAAATTTCATCACAAATAATGATGATATCTTGTATTAATTTGATATAAATATTAATGGTATAAACTATGATCATGTAAGTTATAGTAAAAGGATTCTCATGAAGAATAATAAGCCTTAATGTGATAACAAAGTTTAATTTTTATTGCTTTATGAAAGAAATTGATGAACAATAGGAAGTTATTTGACAAGAAAATTAAGTTGGATCAATTTGAACGATATCAGCTGACGTTTTGAGTCGGCTCCCAATATAAGGACTCCCATGGAAATTGCGCCATTTGCATGAAATCAGGGTATAATTTTTGATATTTTATCGCGAAAATATGCAAAGAAGTGTGTTCGATAAAGTTATGTAGAGTATTTAATAATCGTCTTTGCTTGACTGTAATGTTCTTACATAATTACAGTTTCAAAAATAACAAAAAAAAACGGTTTAAATCTATTTATCATTAAATCAAAGTTTATCTACTCTAATGGTCATTCTAAACACTGCAAATTTTAAATAAATAGACAAAAACGATTTTCAATTCGTCTCCGTATATATATATATTGGCATATAATTATTGTTACGCTGGCCATGTATTTGTGGGCGCAAGAATTTGTCAAAACACAAACGCACGCAAAATATGGAACGCTAGAGAAACGAAAAAGTATAGATCTCTTCTATCTTAAGCCGCTAGAAAATGCTATCAATGCTTTTAATTTTGGCAGTTGTTTGCTTAGTCAAATATTCGATTTTATTCACATAAATACAACTAACAAGACAAACAGCGCGTTGCCGGAAGCTTTTACGCTTCGATTTCTTGATAATGATAATCCGTGGCGAATGTTATATATATAATTTTTATGAAACGGTCTACAGGTGAATTCTAACACTTTCATACTTACCTCTTAACAGAACCTATTTCTCAACATCTTAACTCGATATTAATATTATTAATGATTGATTTTGCATAGATGTCTGGCAACTCGGTTCGGTATAGTTACCAAATCAGGATGAAAATTAAAAAAATATGATTTTGAATAAATCAGAACAATTAAATATGTATATATATATAAATTTGTCTTGAAAAGTATACTACAACTATATACAAATATACATTTGATTGGATGCGTACTAAATACCTCATTAGCCTAATACCGTGAGATCTGCAACAGTCTGGCACCGTGAATTCATGGGACAAATGAAAACATTATTAACATCGTCGTGCAGTAGTGGAGAAAAAAATACACATACAAAAATTTCGTTCTTTGTTCTTTGTTTCGTCATCGTGTGTTGAATTATTGGGGTTTACAAGCATAGATTATATTATAACAATTATATTAATCTATGTTTACAAGTGAACATTTTTAGCAGCGGGGAGAAGTGGAAAGTAAAGAGTATTTAAATATATATACAGAGAAAAGCAAATATAAAAAAAAGTATAAAAATAAAAAAAGAAAAAAAACTTGTTTCTCGGGGAAAAATAAGTCATTTGCACAAGTGTCTTAATTTACATATATTAAAAACAGAGCCAACTATTAAAGAGCAAATGAAGAAATATAAAGACAAAATTGACCTCCATTGTACGTGAAACGTTAGTTATTCGGTTAACATAAAAGTAGTGACAAGCAAAGTGTTTTATTGTGATATTATTTTCGGCAATATATTTGAAATATAAAACAACAATTATGGTATAATGTTTACGCAAAAACATTGCTAGCCTAAAGTCTCACTCCAAGCCGAGTAAACAATTACATAAAACTGGTTTAAGTGTTGCAGAAGATTGCGATTTCATTACGTCGTGTTGCTATTAAAAGCAAATCTAAGCGACTAATTTGTGTGTCGTGTGCGACGAGCGTGCTATGTATGTATGTGCTGTTTTATTTTGCTTTAGAACTTTCCGTCCAATAATTTTGATTTGATTGATAATCGATAGATTATATCTTCTGAAATTGCTGCATTTTGTATATATATATATATATATATATATATGTATATATATATATAAATGTATATATATATATATAAATGTATGTATGTATATATGCATATGTGCATATATATATATATATATATATATATATATATATATATTTGTATGTATATATATCACATCATACACATAATTAATTTGATCAGCTGTTCACTGTAAATAAAAATTGGTTAACTACTTTTCTCTCTATTTTTAGTTCATTAAGTAGTCATAATTTTATACTTCTAACAAACTTTAAAAGTTGAAAAAAGCCAGAAGATAAAAAAGTTAATTTTCTTGTAAAGGTTGTAAGCATTATTTTATTTTATATAAAAATATGTGTGTACTTATATATATATGTAGGTATATATATATATATATATTATCTTCTATATACGAATGTATTTACCGTGCATTCAATAGCAGCCATAAATCCCACATTGTTTTTTACGGAGACGTGCATGCACATATCTAAATATTTTGCCTATATATTCTCTAATGTATTTTTACTGTTTTTATACCACATTGTATTTGCAGTGGGTCTTCGTTTTGTTTTTGCGTATAATCTAATCGTCTGTTTCATTGGATCCATTTTTAACACGGTAATCGCGTTTTAAGGTAAACGAAGGGAAAGCGCACCTGCAGCATTTGCGGAGTGTGATTACAATCAAGTGAGAAAACTAGTTTTGTGTTCTGCGCGGTGGTAGAGGGGTGTTCCTCGTTGACGTGTGTGTTTTACAAAGAGACTCAAAATTGATAGAAATAACAAAAAGGCTGCTGCAACTGGTGCCTCATCTGAGGACCAGCCGCCGCGCAAAAAGGTACGACGCTCAGCAGCAGGAAATTCGACATCACCTTTGACGGAGTCAAACTATATCAGCGATAATTTGAGTCGGAGCTCTTTTGACACAGAAACGGCGTCAACATCAAGAGCAGCAGCAGCAGCAGCAGCGCAACAGGAGAAACCACTTAATCACAGTAACTTTGAAAAACAGACAAAAAGCGAATTGATCAAAACTGAATCTAATTCAACCAAAACAAATAGCTGCAACACGGACGAAACCAATCAAAAAATCGTATCGGCATTAATTGAAGGGGATATCAAACACGATATAAAAACACAGGAATCAAATATGCAAAACTCGGCAATAAATCCCTCACCATCATCCGGCGGCCCATCGGCCAGCCCAGCGGTTTCAGAACCTGGGCTTATACCAAATTCTAGTGGATCAGCTGTTAATAGTAATCACAGTGATTCCAGCGGTAGCGCCGCCGTAGGCGTAAATAATGTATCCACTAATGGACACACTTCAAAACATAATGGAGTCACCGCCAACGATAACAACAGTAATTCAGTTGGAACAAGTGCTTGTGATGATCAAAACGATCATGATGTTACGAAAACTATTTCTTGGCTTGGTAAAACTAATCAAGAGATAATACGACTTATTGGTCAGTACTTGCAGGATTTAGGCTTGGAAAGTTCAGTCAAAACCTTGATGTCTGAATCTGGCTGTTATTTAGAACACCCGTCCGCCACCAAATTTCGTGAACACGTGCTTTCGGGGGAATGGGCTAAAGCAGACGCTGATTTGCAGGTAAAAATCCTCCGCGCTTTATACAGCATAAAACATTCAAATAAGATCTCCTTAACCTATGCTAAATGATGCGACCTATAACGTACGTTTCCTGAGGTGTACAAATACAAGCAAAAAGACACGTCAAACTAGGATCAAAGTTTGCTTACCTTCTTGTAGAAATCACTTAAGCATATTTTCAGATTTCCGACATGATGCTTATGTGGCTGTAGTCTGCTTCAAAAATGTATTAAGGCAGAATTCGATCTACTCTTCCGAGCTAAAACAATTACTTATGATTGCGCAAAATGCTACAAATCACTTCTTTGATCAGAATATAAATATCAAAATCGTTAATCGCGGAGGGGGCGCATTTGTGTGCTTATACTGTCTATATTTTTAGTCGATGTCGATAGATGAATATATTTACTCGTCGCTGAGTATTGAAATTCCGATTACAAACGCGAAACTTTAATAATTTAATTTAAAATCTTTCTATTTCATTTCCATAATTTGAAACATTAACATTTTGAGCTTCTATATAGTGCGCACGGTGCTGACGCATGTCTTGTATTGAAGTACTCTCAACCATTTCAAGCCACCACATTTAATAAAGTTGCACAATTCGAAAGCAAATATGTTTTCGTTACTTGCAAAATGCATTTATATAAGAGAAGGACAAGTTTTTTGAGCACCGAATATCTTCACATGCTGCACACCCCTACCTTGAGTTGAAACAGAAAGAATTTCGAATAAATTGCAGGATAAAGAGAATATATGTGCATGCATATTTATATGCTATAGAAAATGGAAAATAGTATTAGTGTTACGACATTAGGTACATTAGGGATTATATGTCTGTACACATATATTAACAGGTATAGTCTCCCTCTACCGATACATGGCTCTTTATGCCAGTTCCGTGAAATCGATTTCGCAGCGTGAAAAAATGTAATGATCAAGGCAAAGATTTATAAATTGCTATTTGTGGATAATGCTATGCATCGATGTTTAGTTCTTGCAGATATGGTTAAATCGATTCCATTATAAATACTGCTCAAGAATATATACAACTTTTCTTCTAAGAATGGTTCAGATTAACTTTTATAAAAATGAATAGAAATAAAAAGGGCGAAAGGAAGCAAAGACTGTGAGATATAACGTCAGATTTTAGAAGAATTTTTGTATCTATAGAATACGATGCAGAAACGTATTTAATGAAAAATTATATAATTTATTTCAGGAGCTGGAACCTTTGATAAATAATGGAAAGCCTTCAACAATAACTGAAATGAAATTCCTTTTATTAGAACAGAAGTATTTAGAACATCTAGACGATGGATGTCCGCTGGATGCGTTACACGTATTGCGTAATGAACTTACTCCACTTCAGTACAATATTTCACGTGTTCATCAGTTGTCCTCCTACATGATGTGTTCAAATAACCATGATTTATACCAGCGTTCTAAGTGGGAGGGTAAAGGAATTCTTTCTAGAGCTCTTGTCATGGAGAGACTGCAGACGTTCTTACCACCGTCAGTGATGATGCCACCGCGCCGCCTGCGCATGCTTTTACAACAAGCAGTTGAATTACAAGCAGAAAGATGTCCCTGCCATGATATGGCATGGGAGACTAATTTACAAAACGTGTCTTTATTGACTGATCATTGTTGTGCTACCGATGGATTTCCTATGCAGACAATCCAAATTCTTACTGATCACTGTGATGAAGTATGGTTTTGTAAGTTTTCGCCTGACGGTCTTAAATTGGCTACAGGAAGCAAGGATGCCACAGTAATAATTTGGGACGTGGACCCCTATAAGTTACAAATAAAGCAACGTAGAGTGCTTGACAGCCGCTTTCAAATGAGTGTAGCTTTTATCAGTTGGAGTCCAGATTCGAAACTAGTACTAATAGGCGGACCAGAGGACTCTTCTGAAATATGCATTTTCAATGTTGATGATGGTCGTCTTATTCTGAAGATGAGCCATAATATTCAGGAGGACAGCTTTTCGTGCGGTGCCTTTAATCGTGACGGAACTCGTTTTGTTTGCGGTGGTCAGAAAGGCCAATTTTACTTATGCGATCTGAAGGCTACCATTCTAGACTCATGGGAGGGTGTACGCATAAATAGTGTTGTATTTAGATCAGACAACAAGACTATATTAGCTGCCGACAGTCACTACCGTATAAGAGGGCAAGTTAATTATTCATAAAAACCTATAAAAATATTCTCTCACCAAAATTAATATTATCAATAGGTATAATTTTGATAACCCCCGAAGCGATTTTGATGTGCTCAGGGAGACTCACCCCATTATGACATTCTCTGTGAATTCAGCCGATCGATTGGCCCTATTAAACATATCTAATCAAGGGCTTCATTTGTGGGACATCGAGGACAAATGTTTGGTGCGTAGATTTCAAGGGATACGTCAAAGTAACTTTGCCATACATTCTTGTTTTGGAGGTGTCAATGAAAGCTTCGTAGCGAGCGGCAGTGAAGATAAAAACGTTGTTATTTGGCACATTAAACGCGAAGAACCGCTAGCCAAATTATCGGGTCACACTAAAACAGTTAATTGCGTTTCCTGGAATCCCGCTTATCCGTCTTTGTTGGCTTCGGCAAGCGACGACGCTACTGTACGCATATGGGGACCCAACTCATTTCATCATGCCAATGCAATTCCCGAGAGCGATGATTGCTCCTCCTGCTCATCGTCATCGTCTTGGAATATGACTTCGTAAGGTCAACTTTTTCAAGACACAATTGCGTTGAACGATGTCAAAACTGCGTCACTTTTACACATTTGATGTTTATTTTTTATTTCTACCTTCAACATATTTATGTTCTAGGCAATTGATTGAAAAGAATTTACAGGAAAAAAATTAAAACAAAAATTTCAAGTCCTCACTGATTTTGTTAAAATTTACAAAATACAGGCAGGTTAAAGAAATTAATGTATTAATATATACATAACTCATAAGATTGATCGGCGAGGAAAGGCTGTTAAAAACACTAATAGATGAACGAATCGTTAATTTCGCAAAAACATTAGTATATGTACACAGGTGTTCTTAAAATTGCTCTTCTTTTTCGCGTATTAAAATTGCTTTGAAACCTGAAAATCTTCATTGTACAAAACATTAAACATATATGTTTATGCTTGCACACCTATATTTGTGAAACAGAAAATTTGCTATTATATATATGCATAAATCTGTCAGATGAAAAGAAATTTCCGTAGTTTTTTTTTTTTTTTTTATTTTTTTTTACTCATATATGGTGTCTGCGACAGAAAGCCAAGCAATGAAAAGGGCACGAGAAATATAGCGGTGATATAGACCAGAGATGATATACTTTTGGCATAATATGATCAGGTTTGTAAAGACGCGATTCGATAATTTATTAAAAGGGGAACGGGAAAAATGAAGAGAATTTTTTTCTTATTTTAATGACTCAACTGATTTTCGTAAACACTTCGTTGAATTCGAAATTTTTTGATTTAAATTGTCTTCGTTGTTTTCCTAATCGCGACCATTGAAACCTGCGCCATGCCCATTTATCATACGTTAAATGAACAGAGATAGACGAAGTTGTTTTACAAACTGCAGTTAAATATTGTTTAACCTCCTCTTGCATAATAGTTAAGTAAATATGTTCTTATTGAATTTTGTTTTTAAAAATAATTGCAATAAGTATTTAGTCTTTAAAAAAAGGAAAGAGAAAAATTACAAGTAGGTATGTTGTCTGATTTTTAGTGCACTTAAGTTTGTTTTAGCTTTTTTTTTTTTTTTTTTTTTTAAACAATTGCTTGTCCTTGTCCTCCATTCAAGAAACTCGGAAAACATTCTTTCGGCGTTTTATTTGAGAGGATATATAAAAATAATTGTTCATAATTGCAATTAAACTGCCCAGCATTTTAGAGAAAGTTTTAGTGAAAGTGTATTTAAATTAAGTAAGTTTTCAATATCCATGATGTTGTGTAACCAACTCAAATCAAATTATATCTTACATCAATTGCATTAAGAAGTGAAAATTTTTATATATATATGCAATGTTAAGAAAAACGTTCATTTGTTAGTAATATTTTAAGTTTCTCACTTCTATATTATATAGACCCAAATATGAAGAGGGATAAACTAATTAAGAAATAATCGATTGAATAGGATTACACATACCTGGTAATAATTTTAAGATTATTGAATTGTCGGTAGATAATTAGATTGCATATGTATCTATTGTACCGATATCATCGATATTACTTAATAATAAATCGATAATAAAAAAAACCATAAGAATTCTAAGACTGTTTTTAAAAAAAAAAAAAAAAAGAAGAGATGAGAAGAGAAAAGGCAAATTAATAAAGTCATTGCGTTAATCGATGCTCCAAAATATTCATAGCATACTGTAATATGAATTTTTTAACAAAATATGTAGAAATTATTACAACTAATGCGCGAAGTCTAGCTACACGGCTAACAATTACATATACAAATGTCTGCGAACACAAATGATGAGCCATTACAATAATCCGATGTAGATTGATATCAAATTCGGTTGTATTTTCACGCCACAAGATTATCGGCAAAAGGAAAAACTTGGAGAAATTCGCTAATGTATTAGCCTTTAACAGTGTAAAGATAAGTCGTTTCATGTCCTTCTCCAGCACCCACTTAGTGTGCAGCAATAATGTAATGGTGAACAATAGCATTGTGCATAGCAGATTGTCTGTAAAACGAAAGTAATTTCAAATTTACTAATAATTGATAAAAGACTCTTTACCGATAATGTTTTGAAAGCAGCACATGTAAAATCCCTGCTCGTAGGTAGTATTGGCTTTTTGCCTAACGACTGGTTGCTCACGTTTCTCCCGCCATAGTGCAAACGACTCCAACAATAGTAACATCAAAGACAATTTCCAAAAAAGCTACACATTTTTTATGCACATATTAACAGTTTTGGCAGTTTTGTAGATAAGGTTAAAAATTCTTTTACCTTAAAGTCCCTATTGTACAAAATGTGCCTGTATGCTTGCTGGGACAGCAGCACCGTATCCAACAATATGATTACCGGTTCAAATTCAACATACTTATCAACGATTTTATGACATTTTTCCTAAAATAACGTAAACATATACATGCGTATTTAATAAATATTTCCAAATATCATTAAAAACCTACACAATTCACAGTCTTAATAACATTGCTATACTTTTTATATAACTCCTTTACTTCACATCCGCAATTAATGCAGATAAAAGTCGGCTTAAAGTTCATTGGGTTGATGTGTGCACAATTACTTTCATAATATTATTATCACACACACAAAAATGTTGATGACTTTAACATAATATTTATTATTGTTATTATTTGTTATTTATTTGACCATAGTCTTACAAAATACCGAACGGCGTTTATCAACCACCTCCGCTGAGGCGACACAGCTGATTGATTTCTTGCGCAGCGAAGACAATACGAAATTAAAAATATAAATAATAATTATTTAAGAATAATTTCACTGGAAATTACTGCATTATTTTCAAAATTATCAAATTAAGCGTTAAAAATTGCACCACCCATTTACCAAAGAAATTTCTTCTTGAACGAAGAAGCGTCTACTTTGCTCGACAAATATATGTTGAAAGGTAATCCAGTTTGGAAATGAGCGTGTTTCGCTCGCAAATTTACAAATGACTATAAAAATAGTCTTAATGCTCATAAATAACAAATTGCTCTGCAATTTTCCTTTTCAAGTTTAATAGGGTGAGTATTCGAGATTTGGTTTAAGACGAACACAATCTTGTTGTTATTTAATGCGGTTTTCATATTTTCCCCTTTTTTACTCAAGCTTCTTTATACACTTGCGGGGTGAGATGGGGGGATATTAAATTGATCGAATGTAACTGACATTCATCAAAATTCAAAAAGGTTGTAATAAGGCTATTGGCGACAGAGATTGACATTGAATTCCATATTCTGTGTTCGCCTTAACAATTCAGTTAGTGATGATAAAAACATTTAAATAGCAACTTTTCCATCCGCGAATGGGCACTGGCGCTGTGACCAGAAAGCTCTTCGAAATCTTGATCTGAACAATATTCACCCTTAGGATCAATTAGAAATTTAGTGTTTTCGAAGCATTCTCCATTTGCAACCGCAGAGTGAGAAGTTACTCAAACACGCAAATACTTTGAATGGAAGTGATGTGTGAAATAAACAAATACCTCGTCCGGTTCTCTAAATCAAGACAAATATCACTATCGTATTAATTAAGCAGGGATATTGGAATGTATGCAATTATTACTATTTGCGTTAATCATTTTTATATATGGAGAGAATTGAAGTGAATTTGAATTTTACATATATGAATATTTGCAATTCTCTGGTGCATTATGTCTGTTGCTCTTGAACGGCTTAAACTGCACCTTAACTACAATATGTATATATACATGTGTGTGCAAGAACAAACACTGAGCTTAGATCAGATTTTTGCATTATATATATTTGATTTTTATTAAAAGAAAAAGTATTGCGCTTCTAAATTAAACTTTATATGCGTAAAGTAGGTTACCCTGCAACAACATATGTTTCCCTAGAAAACAACTGATAAGGCATAGTTTGTGTCAAACAAGCGATTATTTATTTTATTGGATAAGGTCAGAAATTAATAAGATCTTCGTTCATTTTAAACTTAAACGCGACAAAAGAGAGGGTCAAAAATCGACGATAGCGCTGAAAATTCTCGATTAAGGCAAGTCGTGATTGTATCAGATGAAGTTGTATAAACTGTATACGCATCAGAAGGCGTATAGTGGTAATTTACATGAATTGTTAAATAAAATTCTGGAAAGCATTTCAAACAGTTTCCGCTTTCATTCCTTAGATGCTGATTTGTTAATTAATAATAAGGAGCATCCGGATGCGAAACTTAGCGATATAGTTGAAGTGTATCATCGTGATGATGAGGAAAACACTAGGCTGTTATTACAGATAACAAAGTTCAATGATCTTAAAAATCGCGACGCAATTAGCATTGAATCGGGAGTAGCAACCCAGTTTAAATTACGACCGTTCACCGATGTCATAATGCGGATCGTTGATGTTTATGACGTTGCATTGGATTCAATCGAAATAACGTTTAAAGACCAGTACATGGGCAGATCGGAAATGTGGCGGTTAAAGAAGTACTTGGTACAGAGTGCAATCGAAAATATAATAATATATAGATTTTTAAATATGGTTTGCAAACTTTATCCTTTGTTTCAGACCAACACTTGTGTTTATGTAAATAAAAAAATTGACTACAATGACATGCAAATACGATGCCAAGTCTATGAAATGTGGTCGCAGGGTGAACGCGTTTCTTGTGGCGTTATTACAGACGATACAAAAATTGTCTTTCGTAGTAGCACCTCAATGGTTTATTTGTTCTTGCAAATGTCATCCGAAATGTGGGATTTTGATATACATGGTGATCTGTACTTTGAAAAATCGGTTAATGGCTTTCTCACTGAACTGTTTCATAAATGGAAAAAACTTGGCTGTAATCATGAAGTTACTATTGTACTCTTCTCACGTACGTTTTACGCTGCCAAATCATTAGAAGAATTTCCCGAACACATGAGAGACTGCCTGCAAATGGATTATAAAGGGCGATTTTATGAGGATTTCTATCGAGTAGCTATTCAGAATGAACGCAATGATGATTGGTGTACAGTTTTGGGACAATTACGTAAACTTTTTACTACCTATCAGTCGACGGTTTTGAGCTATCACTCACGTGACAGTATTGATATACCACCTGCTTACAATTCAACAGCGGCCCAAGGAAATTTCTTAGAAGTTTTGAATATTTCCCTAAATACTTTTGAAAAGCATTACTTGGATCGTACATTTGACAGAACGGGGCAATTGTCAGTGGTCATTACGCCAGGTGTAGGAGTATTTGAGGTGGATCGTGAGCTAACAAATATAACTAAACAACGAGTAAGTAATGCCGACGTTAAAAAAATTTATATAAATAATCTATAAGCCATCTAAGTAACGAAACCTTCAGATTATAGACAATGGTGTCGGTAGTGATTTAGTGTGTGTGGGAGAGCAGCCTTTACATGCCGTGCCCTTGTTAAAATTTCATAATAAGGATACGACATTGACATCTGCTGATGATTATTCTTTGCCACATTGGATTAATTTAAGCTTTTATTCCACCAATAAGAAAATTGCTTACTCAAATTTCATACCACGTATAAAATTACCAGCCATGATTGCAAATGCTCCCATTAATATGAATTACAGCAGCGTAAGTAGTAGATAGGTGTGTGCATGTGCTTCATTATTTGCGTATCCTTCCATCACAGGAAAACGAGAAAAATTTCTTGAGTTGTAATCAATCTGAATATATACACAATTCTTTATTCGATTATGAAGCCTATGACGATCAAATATTTCAAGCACCACCAGCTCAGGGTACATGGTAAGTGATATTATATTTCGGGTTTAATTTTATATTAAGTGAAAAGAGCCTTACAGCTCGCTGCAACATGTAATACGTGCAAAGAAGACTTCAGTGCCCAGTTTAGAAACTTATGCGTATCAAAATAATGATTGGGAAAATTTTACGCCTATTAAATTGCCTACCTTAAGGCGTAAAATGTCTGATCCTGATATACATCACGGCACGTCGGGAATTTTGGCCGCTATGGTAAAATTTATAAGATATGCAATGTCTAACTTTCCAATGTGCATATATGTATGTATGTATATATATATATATATATTTTTTTTTTTTTTTTTCGATATTTCAAGACGGAAGCCACTAATTTATCAGAATCATTGGCTTCAGAGAAAAATACCCGTCGTTCGATTGTCTCTATTACCCCTATAGTGAGGCCTGGTCGTGCCCTGATTAATCCTTTTGATCCTTCACATGTTACCATAAAGCTTACATCGAATAGGCGACGATGGACACACATTTTCCCTAAGGGTCCAACGGGGGTACTTATACAGCAGCATCATTATCAGGCTGTTCCAGCTAAGCCGCATAACAATAATTTGAATAGCAGTAATGAAAATGATTACTCATCTTGTTATAATTCCATGGACTATGATCACACTTCGAACTGTTCATTTTCCTCCAATAGTGGTGATATAGAAAAAGTTGATTGTGTGTATATATGATCACACTGCTGAAATATATAAATAAACCCATAATGAACTGATTAATTTACAGTTTTAAAGAAACGCAATAGCTCACTGTTGAGTCCGACCAATTTAATTACAAATGCCAATGGGGCCACGGCGCCAGCAAAAAGTTTTCTATGGGGCGCTACTGGCGAACAGGAATGGACGCCGGCTATCACTACAGGTATTTGCATTCTTCGCAATTATTATATTGGACGCGCATTTATACGAATTGTTGTGTTATATGTAGCCATTGATTAATTCAGCTGATGTTCTGTTTTTCTTTTTTGTTTTTTAATTTTAGGTTCTTTTTAACAAAATACACGATCGCACGTTCGTAAATATTTCAAACGTCCGCTTAGTGAATTTTGTTAAAAATTTTTTTTTTTTTTTTTTTTTTTTGATTTTTTAAGGCTATTGGTTTTTTAAAGAATGAAGAATTCTCAATCATTAACTGGAGATATTTTAAGGTGTAATTAAACATTTTTGATGGGTTACTAGCAATCTCATTAATTTTCCAATGTTTTTTTTAAATTATGAAAAAAAAAAAAAATTGTTACAGTTAAAGACGATGTGCATACATAATATGTACATGAAAGCAACTAGATGTTGATATTCAATTGAATATTGTTTATAAAACACTAATCCCTTGATTTGTACTGCGTATGCGTTCTCCGAAAACTAGTGCAACATGATAGAGATTTAATGTAAAATATAAATATATGTTTAACTAAACATTGTATAAATCAGCTCAAAAAAGGACGAGTTGACAATCAACCCGCAACTCCCACGGTAGTGAGTATATGAGAAAGAAAGTTGGTTCATTAATTCTTTTAGTTCGTGCCCTCTATATAATAATATATACATATATATATACATCAGTCCTATTATAAATCGGTTTATATTTATTAAGTCCAATTTTCATTGCTATTTGAAATTACAATGATTACTCCAAATTGCTTAGAATCATTCTTCCAAATACAAATTTCTGGCTTTCTCGTCCAGTTGAAACGGTTCAATAATAACTTTACTAGAAACATTTTTTTGCTGCCTTTGTATTTTTAAATTCTCAATCGACATATATATGCAATATTTCTGGAAATCTGACGCATTCACTATCAATAAGTAAAACAAAACAAATTTCGACAAATTGTCGAGAGAAATAAAGAACGATAATAATATATTTGTGGTAAATAAATACCGGAAAAGAAATTGTTAAAAATAATTAAGAAATTAATGTGAATACGCAATCATTTTTCTTTTTTTGTTTTTTGGTTTTTAAAGTCGTAGAGAATTTCTTTTCTAAGAGTAGTAGTAAAGAAACCGTTTTCATTGAAAAACTACGTCAAAGGCAAAGTTTATAAATTACATATCGTAAAAATCGAGGGATACGTATGCTTTCAACAGTCTAGAGTACTTATAACAATCAGAGGTAACCAATATCGTCGATTGTGAAACGATTTACTTTTAGTCGATTCTTTACCGTCGTTTTGATTGATCGCTTGTAAGCGACCGACATTACGATGTTTAAAGTGGTTGACGGTCGAATAAAAGGGACTGAGATGGTGATATATTGATTTCCATGCCATCTCATAGCGTGACTTTATGAAAGAAAAAAGGCAAAAAAAAGACGATCGTATAAAAGTAAAACTTGGCCACCTCTGATATGCCTAAGTTGAAATGAAATATTCCAAGCATAATATTAACATCGTCTAACATAAATATTTGTTTGCTCTTTTAACATAATAATTTATTTCTTTACTTTTATGTGTTTGTTCCTTTTGAAATATTTATGCATACATAATATATATAAATAATTGCAAAATATTTTGCAAAAATGAAATAAAAAAAAAAAAAAAATCATTTAAATACACAGTGAATGTTTGTACGCGTAAAGAATTAAATCCTATAGTTGAAACAGAATCTTCTATCGTTCGGAATGTCTACGAGGCAGAGGCAGATGGCAAAGGAAAAGTAATCATAGGTTAGCAATTGGTATATATTTCATATATACATTTATGCATACACTGTCACATTCTTGTTAAACATAACAATATATAAATTTCATACTTTTCTTTTTGATTAAAAATAACAAGTTTGCACTCTGTTTAGTTTATAATAAATTAATAATTAATCCTCTTATACGTATATATTTTAAATTCGACAAATACTTGTTGCACTGTGTTACTATGCACTTCTCTAGTAGTTGTATACATTTTGATTATTCGTATATTTTATCATTTTTATTGCTATTATAACATTATTGCTCATTTTAGATATTGCAACGAAACGTATCTCTGCCTTATTTTGTTTTTATCACTCTTAATGCCATCACTATCAAGCTGGCATGAAATTTTGTCCATGTATATAAATATGACGAAATTGTGAATGAAAATTAACGCAAGAACGGAATTGTACTTAACTTGGGCCTTGTACTTCTTTTGTTCACAACTTTTATATTAATTATATCATATTCAGAAAGGTCTATTCTGAAGCTTTCGAATGCTTATGTGAGTTGAAATCTCTTTAATTATCAAACTTGAGATAAATATTTGCTCGATTAGATATAGAATATATTTACTAGTACGTTAAAGTGTTCTAGTCGGTGCAGATTGACCATTAAATGGACCTTCCAACACTTTCCCTTTTTGAATCTAAAGTTAGGAATTTAGTTAAAACTAGAAATTTTATTCGTATTAATTCGATTTTATAAAATTGAATTTGTGTGGAATGTGAACCGACGCGATTCGAATTCGATGGACATTTTTTTTATTTATTTCTTTTTTTTTTATTCATCTAATTTTTTATTAAGAGTGTCCGAAAGGTGTTTAAAGAATAGAACGATGCGCGCCAAGTTTGTCTTAAAATTATTTGCATCAATTTTCATCCTAATAAAAAAATGATAACAATTCCAGATAAGTTTTCAACATTTATTTAGTATATTAAAATATTTTTCTCATCGATTTTTGCCAAAAAATATTCCAAAAGCAAAACAGCATATAACGCATTTTTAAAATAAGACGAAGATGTACGGGGGATTGTACAAGAAAAATGGTCCGATCCAATTTATTTAATGTACTAAAATCAATTTATTTAGTAAATGATTCTGAGTCGATTGGTATAATGAAAGGTGGATCTATTTCCACCTTTTCTACTTGTTATACAAGTTTGCACAAACGTAATATCTATTTATCGCAAATGATACACAATATAAGAATTCTAGCAGAATGAGTACTTAAAATGAAAAAAAAAAAACAAAAACACGTATATACACTTCTGCATAAATCAGTGTCACATAAGTCTATAATTAGGCTTCGAATTCGAGACTTTAATAAACTTGAAAGTGAGAGAACTATATATGGCCGCGATCGAATCTTTTATACCCATCACCATTATTCTAAGAAAAAATACATTTTCATACTCAATAATATTAGGTGGTTGCGGTCGATTGGAATAAACGTGGAAATTTATATCGTGTATCTGTTGTAGTTTGTGAGCAACAAGAAAAAAATACGGAAAGCAAAGTCTGTTTTGTTGCATAGCCGCGTCCTTTGGCTATGGGTTTGGGTTAATTTCACATTTTTTTGCAAATTTATAGGCGATAATTTCATTTTTGCGAACAGGAGAATGTTCTCAACATACACTACACAATTGGGCAAACGGACGAATGGATGCATTCTGAATTGAAAACTGGCCAAAAAAACATATAACTTATGGTGGTTTTGAATCTTCCTTCTGCGCGTTTTAAAGGCATTATTAGAAAAAATATTACATTTTAATACACTATAGTATTGGTTAGACGTCAAGATTTCTCATTTTTGTGCAGGTGCTACCGCATCGCCCATAGAATATATGTTTAAATTTTTGAAGATTTAACTGCTGTAGTGTAGTTTATGAGCAGTGAGCAAAAAACAATTATTTATTCCTTGTGGAAAGCAGACGAATTCTCAGCAAAAACTTTTCAAATTTCTGCCAAATTTGGAGGCAAAATTGGTTCGCTTGTGCGGCCAGGAGAATATATACTTTAGAGATTACTCAGACGGATGGATAAACAGGCTTAAATCGATTCAGAATTTGATACTGTTAAAATATACATATACACTTTTTAGGATCTATGAAACTTCCTTGTAGGTGTTGCAAACGTTCTGACAAAATGAATATTCCCCCCATCCTTCGGTGATGGATATAAAGACCCCTTACTTAACTCAACGTCTCTAGATGTAAAGCATTCCACGTGAATTTAATATCTCAACACCATTGATTGACCAATGTTAAGATTATCTCCTAATCTGTTATCCATTACAAGAACAAATATGAGAAACAAAATGCATCGAATAAAAATTTTTTTTTACTCTAATGCTCAACATGCAATCGAACCGAGATGCGTTCAACATCACGGATAAAATGTTGTCATCAATTTGAACTGTTATTTAATGTATGAGCTTCCACACTATTACGAGTTTATATATATATATATATATATATGCTCAGAAAGGATTTAAATTGACTTCCGGCGACTTCCATTCCAGGCCGATCCGTTATTTCAGGAACAAATGTTATATAAATAGTTTGAAGCATTTGATTATTCTTATTTTTCCAGCTAACCTAGTGGTGGATGAAAGAGACACTTGGCCGAAGTTGAATTTGATTTTGTTTTGTTTGCAAATTAATCTCATTTGTTACTATTGTTATGAAATTTTTTCTTACTATATGTTTGATTTAATGTAGAATGAATGCTACAGCCTCAGATTTGGTGTGAGTGAATTTCATCGCACACATACACATATACATGAAATTGATTGAATATAAACACAAGTATCTAATTGTTAGTTTAAATGCATGGACGTAATCTTCTCATATATCAAGCTAATGAATACTTATATGATAATTAAAAATTATTGGCTAAAAATATTGTCTTTCCCTAAAATTAGGAACATATTTACCCATTCCTTTACTGCCGTAAGCGCGTAATCTAAATTCTTTTCTGGTAGCTTTATGCGTGCATTACATAAAAACGCACATGCCTACACACGGATTTGGTATATAAAAACAAAAACATTTATACTTTATATTGTTCTCTTACATATTTACACAAATCTTGTTTTTTAACTGTATTCCAATCTATATGTCTGTTTTTTCTTTTTGTTGTCATAGACGCACATTTACAAAAAAAAAAACTTTATTACTTTAAGATGTCTAATCGTAATTTAATATTAATAAATTTCATGCTATCGAAAACTGTTAGGTGTGGATTGGAAATCACTTACTATACCGGCGTGTTTGCCAATCACGACTGATTATTTTCCTGATAAACGTTCCTTACATAACGATTACGTAATATCCGATTACACTTTATTACCGGATGATGTGAATTTTGATTATGCAAATAGTCGTGCCGTTTATCGGAAGCCATTATCTACTGAGGAAGTGTTTACAGAAATTGTATCACAACGTTTGGCTCAAGGTTTTCAATTAATAATATTTGAAGAGAAATCGAATGGATCGCCAGCTCAGGCACCCTGTTGCGGTGGCTTAAAGCAACAGCGTTTAACATCCGTTTTAAATATGAAACTCGGTCAAGAGATATCCAAAGAGTATCTATTATCAATTGGTAGAATATTTCATAAAATATCATTGAACGGTTCAGTGATAACAGTAACTGGATATAGACCAAGGTAATCAGTCACAAAGTCCATATTTTCTATATGATTGCGTAAACTGTGCTTTGGTTTGTTTTTTTAATTTTTTTTTTTATCTCTCTGTTAGGCATCCGTATCCCCCAATAAATGTTGACTACAGATATCGCTTTCATGCGCCACAACATGAAACCTATGAAATATCGGGCGTTAACTTTAAAACAGAAAAATTGGAAAACTTTAATTGGAATTATATGGATCACTATATATGTACACGTGGTGATATTGATTATCCCCTAATGGAGGTATAAGTGTTTATAAATATTAAAAAATCTCTTCTATTAATATAATTAGTGTATCAATATGCAAAAAACAAAACAACCAAAAATAGAGCTTAAAATACTGGCGTTATCGTATGTATCTGTTGCCGAAAGAGAATAAAGCCATGAATAAAATTATTGATAATGGCTGCCAATATTGTGATGTTTATACGGATTTGGCCTTAGATAATACCAAACAACAAATTGACGAATTTATGCGTTTCATGGAATTGCATATAAATAAATTGAAACGTCGTAAAACACGGGTAAGTTAAAATTCATTTAATTTTAATTTGACTTTTTAACCCTAAAAAACAGTTCTAAACATTGTTTATTATATTATTTTATTTTATTTGCTTAATAATGCATATTTAAAACCTTCTACCAATGTATGTATGTATTAACGTATGTATGTATGTATGTATGTATGTATGTATGTGTATAAAAATGTAAATACATTTTACTTAAATACTTTTAACACTCACCACCGAAAAGGGGCATTTCACTTGCGCTCGAACCTATTCGTTCATATCAACTCCTATATGATTTTTTATCTAAGTTACGGCTTCTCTCCTCGAACGTTAAGTTCAACAAGTCAGTCGAAATCACATCGAATCTTTTTACGGGGAGAAAACCCCGTAATTAACAAAATCGAATCATCAAGAGCACTCTCGCGTCACACGAAATTTTTATTTCAATATTTTTTTCTACAAACTATTCTCTACTTCTAGCCTTCTGTAGTGGTCTTCTGTAAGGCTACTTCTTGATTGCTTGCTTATCGGAGCAATTCGCGGACCATAAGTTGTTATGAAAGTTTCTGATCAAAAAGAAGACTTTAATATGTTGAAGCATGAAAAGAAAAAAATAATTAAAACTTTCTAACTCAGTTTGATGGTAATCTTTGATCCCTTTTAAAATGTTTCTAATATCATGATTTCAATCGGGCAGAAATTTTGAAATTATAAAAAAAGGTGATCTGTAAGATCGAAAGAATTTCAAGATCAATGGAAAAGATGCAGGCATGCAGATTATAGGGAAGCTCATCGGGTGGTGAGTGTGCAAAGCATCGGCGTTTAAGCCGAGGATTGCTTGTTTGAATGTCAATGAATTGTTCTTTTTTTTTTTTTTCTTAATATGTTTTATTGTTGCTTTTTGCCTTATGTTTTGAGTTGGTATCGTTTACAGGACAGTCCCATCGCACAAAGTCATCTAACAAGAAGACGTCACAGTACCAGCATAATCTCCAGACCTCCACCTAATCAGGTTCTCTAATTCAAACTCTATATACTCTTAAACAAACGTTAATATATGATTTTTATAACAATTTTTCATTTTCCAAACAATCTGTCTAAATATAAAAATTTTTTTCATTTTTTTGTGTTTCGTCCCTTCGACATTACCATAATTATGTCCTTTGTCTGGTTCTCTTGTTTTTTTTTTTTTTTTTTTTTTTTTTTTTTTTCTTTTCTTCTATTAAAAAATTTTTTTATTTTTTGTTTCTTATTTTTTTTTATTGATCTTTTAGGTTAAATAAGAATTTATTAAAATTTTCCTTATGTTTTTCTTCAAATATGATATTTAGGGCCTTACAAATTCTCCATTTCGGGAACGTGTGGGCAGCAATCGTTTACCTGAAAAACGTCCAAGGTTTTTATTAAAACTTTTATTCACTTATATCTTCTTGTTTTTTTAACCTGTTGCCGGGCTCGACTTGTTTAAAATCGTTGTTTAGCCTTCATTTATTTATTTATTGTTTGTGTTAATATTATAATTGTACGCATATATGTATAAATAAGTATTTTTTTTCTATAGACATTTACTAAGCAATCGTTTGTGTTTGTTGTATTGTAAATCTTATTGAAATTTAAATATTTTATTAATTTTCACTGAAGCTGCTGTAAAATTAATGCAAATTTTTTTGTTGGTCCGATATACGAGGGCGCAGAGACTGACTTTATGGGGAATAGATGCACACTGACTTCTCTTCCTAACTAATTTTCTAACTCATATCGCATGATCAAAACGAATGGAACGTGAACTGCTTACTACCTATATACTGACTAAGAAAATTGATGAAGCTTTATAGTCTGTTCGTAGATGGCGGTGAAAGGGTCAAGCTCGGTGTGAGGAACTTCCAAAGGGCTGCTGTTCGCGTTAACGTTTCGGGATCGAAAGCAAAGCTTTCGATGCTTTCTATCTTAACATATACATAATGTAATTTCTTAACCATTTCCATGTAACATTATCTATGATCCTATTGAAAATTCAAAATCGTTCTAACTCGGGGCCTGGCTTAACTTAGACTTTGGACGCGATCCAAAACAATCATTATTTATTTATTATTTCGTTAATAATAATGTGTTTTATGGGTGACGGGTTATTCTATAATATGCAAATATTTATCAACTTTAAATCAGACTTTAGTTGCTTGAACTACAACTTCGCTATATCCTTCGTCGAGGGTTGATAACTAATAGAAATTCTTAAATTCAGCAAATGAAATTTAAACAACTGAAAACTGGAATCACTACAGTAGAGTACGGCGCATCATTAAATACCCTATAAGCACCCAATACTTATTCATCTAACAACTTTTCAAAATAAGATAATACATGGGAAGCGGTCGAAAATATGTTCCGATCCAAAATAAATTCAATCGCGTTCGTCCTTGGGGCAAACCACGCATTGTATCAAAACATCTCAAAAATTGTAGCCTTTATGTTGAATACAACAAGAAAAAAACAGATAGGCAGACAGACAAGATTAGATTAATAAAAGCTGAATCTACTTCAAATCCTATTGGGTGTTGCATACGTTCGCACAAACTTAATATACCCTTGTGCCATAACTGCTATAGGGTATGGAAAGACAAAGAGGGAAAATTTGAATACATTTTTCTCAAATAATTTGAATTTAGAGCAAGTATCGATAATTCATGGCTTGCACTTATTGCTATCTTCTCCACCCATAAGCCTTTCACGCCTGCGCGTGTACGGGACATCTCCTGGGCTGCTAGTCGTATATTAAAAAAAAAATTTCCAAAAGTGGGTACAGGGAAACTAACTAAATTTGATGCCGTATCTGAATCCTTAAATACAAAAAATTAATATAGAAAACTGAAACTTGAGACAAATATATCTTGCTATATACATAAATCTGAAGAAAGTGCGTAATCCATGCGCCAAAAAATGGAAAAATAAATAACGTTCAAAGAGTCTGAAAATTTTAAAGCATACTCGCCTATAAATTTCAGCTTGCAGTAGATATCGTTATAAAATTTTGTTTGAATATTTATTTTTTATTTGTTTTGTTTTTATTTTTGTAATTTTTAATTTACTATCATTTTGGTTTTTGGTTTTCAGCATGTCGCAACTAGACACTCAGATAAGCATCAAAATATTTCTAATGCACCTCAGCAAAGGTTGGTTGATTGGTTCTTAGTTGCACAAAATGCACTATAATTTCGATGCATGTATTTTAGTGTAACATATTATTTTACTTTTATGTATTTGTATACTAATGACGATATACATTTATATAAACATATAAATATGTATGCATATGTAGATTTGTGAAAACTAGTATGTCCTCCACCATTTTCCCGATATAATTAATCGAGATTTTGATGAATGCTCTTAATGTTCTTAAGGTTACAAAAATAAATAAATAAATAAATAAAGTGATGCGTTTAAGCCCTAAAGAGTCATACAAATTTGCTTAGTCTAAATATCGGACCATGAAGGTGGTTGACATATAAATTTCAAAGTCCCATGCTCGCTTGTCTTTCAATTTTTTATCTTCTGGCTTTGTCGATTCAAATCTAAAAATAATATTTAGAAAAGCTTTTAAAGTTTATAAATTCGAAATTAAATTAAATTCGTACAAATTATGTTGATTTAGTTTTATATCGCGTCAAACGTTAAGTAAAGTCGATCGTGGTCGCATTCATCCGGCAGCCGATGCAGCTGCTATGGCTTTAAGCGCTGATTTAGGTAACCGTGACGACTTTGATGACGAGTACGTAACTGCTGTTTTTTTTCAATTGCCTCAAACCTATACTTGTACTTATTTATATATTATTGTGAATGATTGCAGCGCAGTGACCGAAATTAAATTACGACCGAATGCGCCGGTGATTGAAATTTTTGAGGTTATGAAACATCCTGTTAGTGGTGTAGGCTTCATATCTCAAACTCAGAGCCTTCCTTCATGTACATTCGTTTCGTACGATGCTTTATTATGGCTTAAAAATCGTCTCGATAATAGTTGTAATCCTTTAGCCGTATTGGAAGCCATGAGAAAGTAAATTTTTCAGTTTCTAAAAATGACAGAAATAATTCAATTGATTGCTTAACAGAGAAAAACTGATTTGTCATGCGTCCGGAGACTGGAATAAACCGGTTATACCCGGTTTCTATTTGTATTATATTGCGCAACAGGATAAAAACTCGAAGGATTATATATGTCCTCTAAATGATTTAACTGCATTTGAGAATGAATGGATGGAAATTGAGGTACAAGGTTGTGATAATTTATGGTTCGATGATTTTCCAACATCAAATGTACCCAATTTTCTTAAGGAAGTGCCTACTCCTCAATTATGGACAGATTATTGCAAAAATGGCAAGTAAAATCGATTTGCTTCTAATAACTTTAATAAAGGGGATAATTTCGTTTGTCTATATATGATATAGAAAAAGTTTATCGTCATTCTCATCTGGAAATTGATGTGAATCAGAAGAGCGAACGTATGGAATGGGGACATGTAAAATATCACACCGTCATACAGGCTGGTTATGCTTTTGAAATTGTTGTAGAATGGGTAACATCATCGGGACCTATCGTTTGGGATTTGGTATATAGTTTATGAAAAACCTAAAGATTTTTAAGAGAAAAATTATTTATTTATGTATTTAGATTAATGGTTGGATCCGTAAGGCAAGTCAGTGTAACTATCAGTTAGTGGCAATACCAGCTGATCCCATGGCCGAGCCGTTTACAGAGAAATCGGATCCTCTAAGAGGACCCATATTTATTCCTTTATCAGTGAATTTCCTTAACAATGACGACAACTTATTTGAAGGTTTTTCTTATAATCATAAGATTGTATATATATATATATATATATATATATATATATATATGTATATTTTATAAAAAAAATATATATATATATCAATAATTTTTCAATAGAATTTTCCGAGGAAACTAGAGCCGATCGTGTCTTACTCTTTCAGGAGGCGATTTTAACACGCTTCGGCTTTTTGCCTTGTGTTATCGAAAAGAAATATATAAACAAAGACGTAAGCGAATTAAATTTTATATTTTACAGTCCATTTATTATCGTAATCATTATAATTAACCGTTTTAGGTACCAAAAGAATATCAATATGTTCACTGCTCGGGAAATATGTTTGCGCTTATACGGTATGTTCTTTACATTACGTCATTATGTTGATTTATCAAATCATTTGTTTGCTGTACCCTTTTTGCATGCAGTTGTTCCAAAAATACAAAATATCAATTCGGCTCACCAAGTCGCCAAGAGGCCAATGTTACTCGTTGCGTTTACGGTCATACTAATAATACCAATGTTCCTAAAAAGGTTTGCAAATATTCTTTAAAACATTTCAAGTTCATGAAGTCAATTAAGTAAATGTCCATTATGTGGGCTTTTAGGTGGGTTTTCTTTGGGCATGGAATCACATGATACCTAATAAGAAATGGAAATCGCTGACCATAAACAATTCACCGGATGGAGAATTGTTTCAATTGAAAATGCTTAGAGATTTTCGTGACTTTTGCTCTAACAATGACAATCGATTGGCGCAGTTTTGGCATCACAGTCAAGAACTCAAGCGCAAAGCCCTAAATCTTGAAAATTCTTATAATCAAAATGCGGATGTAAAAATTATTTAATGTTACTACAGAAAAAAAAAAAAAAAGAAAAAATTCGAATCTATTTTTTTATATTTCCGATTTTTTTTTTCGTTTATTGCATTATGAAATGTAAATAAAAATTTAAAGTATTTAGGATCTTAGAGACTATAATCAATGCAAAATATATTTCCTACAGCCATTAACTAATGAATTCGATACCGCAAGATAATTGTACCGTACGTTTGCTTACACGATCCAATATTGTATTAATTGTGCTGCGGGTTTATAAGTGACACGTTATTTAAGCAAGACTCTCGCATTGTGGATGAAACGAAACAATTACTGCAAGAGATGAATTAAGGGTGCAATCTACGGTTCTCACTATCGAGCTATCGTACGATACGAAAGTCCAAAACGATACGAACTCATTTTGGGTTGATGGGATTTCATTTATCAAGTTGGGGAGTTTCGCGTTCGTTACGCTTATAACGGTTTACGTATAACAAATGAAAAAATGAAAAGTAGGGCAAGAAAAATAAATAAATCAACAAACCAAATATATATTTATTCCAATAGTTCCTATTTACCGCAGTGTATTAAATGACGTCTTGCTCATGCTCTATTGATGCCCCAACTCCTCTATGAGCTGGAAGTGGTGCCGGTACTACTGCTGGTAACTTTTTAAAGCTTAGTCCAGCTGTGAATTCTATAGCACGCTATGTGCATGGTTTACGTGGTAGGGAGCATGTGTGTGAGCATGCTAAGCAGTTCTTGGAATGTACATTTGAAACATTCTCGTTATAGCGTAGTCTTGTGTATTTATATCCGGTATTTAAATGTGGGGTGCCTCTTAATCTATGCTCTGAACTTGTTTTTATGAACTCTACTAGGAATCCACAGATGCCTATACATTTGATTAGATGTAGCTTTTTTGGGAAATCTTTTTTAGTCCGTGTAGCGCGTTGCTTGAACTATTTACCACTTGACATATTCATTTTTTCTCATTCTAATAACGCCTTCCAGGTTAAGCTATTTAGGTACCTTACCACTGTTGTATAAACGATAAAATGTTATTCGCTTACATTACTGGGGACTTTATTTCCCGAATATATTGGATTGTTAGAATAGGAGAAATAAGGTATGCTACCACTAGGCGGCTTAGTGCTGAATATTTTAATATTCTTTCGAACCTATTTTCTATGACTGGGGAGCCGTTTACTGCTTACTGCTGACTATGTGGGCGCTCTACTAATTTTTAACAGTAGAGTGTCAGTGGTAAACCGTTATTTTTTATTTATTTTTTTACAGAGTTAGTTTATGTGTTGGATATATGGAATTATTGCTTAATACAAGGGATATGCACTTTATTTACTGCCTTTGTGCTTATTGGATTTTTACTCACTTATGTTGAAGTTTGCATTATTATTATTTTTATATACCTGGTGACAAGTTTAAACTTTAACGGCTCAGTGCGAATTGTACTGCGTGTTAACTGTAGTTGCTTCAATACGTTAAATTGGCTCTTGAAGGGCTTTGTACTGTTTTCTGAATGCATATAAATAAAATAAATAAACATAAATATAAAATTTAAACAAGACATTAATGAAAATATTCATATCTACGAAAAAAAAAAAAATAAAATAAAGTTTAATAAATTGAATTGTATCTGTATCTGTTGTTTATTACGCCCACCACTGAAGGATGACGGTATACTCATTTTGTCTTTTTTCATAATGTATGTAACGCCTAAAAGGAAGCTTTAGAGACCCTTTAAGCACAAGCTTAATTAATAAATAATTTTCATAACGCAAACAGAATGTTTAAAGCTATTTTTCACATTCCTCAAATGAAGATATATTTTCCGCCTCAAAATGGGTTAATTCTCAAATGAATATGGAAGACACAGCAATTAATTTTTTCTTAATAATACCAGCAATATGGGCATTAAATAAAAGAAGTTGGAGGATAGAACGCGAAAAGCATAATGAGGGATATGCGAGATTCGGCTTCCGCCAAGTATGACTTTTTTACTTGTTTAAATTGTTTAATTCTTCTTTTCTTAATAGTTAGTTTAATATTTATTATTTCCATACTACATTTGTCCGTCTGTACTATGTTTTTAGTAATCTGATATTTCCACCTTTCGTTTGTCGGTTTTCATATTTTAAGGCACCACCAAATAAAACCACCGAAGCTAGTTATTTGATTTTATTATTTATGGCAACATTTTGGAATTCCTCAGATTATATAATCTTCCTATGTCCATTAATTTTATCAAATAGGTGTTTTGGTACGGATATTTTACTTTATATTCCCTTTAAATACTAAGTTTGATAGCTATTTTACTGTTGAGCTTAAAGAGCATCCCAATCTCGGTATTGAACACTCATACGCTATCAATCACTAACAACCGAATTTTGCGTTAAGAATGATCAGAACGCCCAAAATGGTAATTCGGCATCGAGTTTGCTCGATAACGAGAACCCCAAACCGACCCAAGATTTCCGTGAAGTAGCCGTAAAATGTCACGCAATTGGTTGAATTTTTCAATTCAAAAGTAAACCGCACAAAAATAGTCAACAAACCATTCCAAAGGTTCGCAAAGAAGAGCTTTGAAGCAGCAATGCCGACATTTTACAGCAAACATATGAACATATCAGTGGTCAACGTTTTTAGCAATATTTAGAAACAACGTGAGCCAATCACATTCAAATTTCTATATCGCATTTAAATAGCTTTGTAACACAATTCTACTTTGGAAACTTCAAATTAGGATGAAGGATAAGAATGAATGACAAAACCAGTAAGATTTTTTCTTAAATTTGTAAGAATTAAAAAAAAGTAACGCAGATTTGAAAATTGTGTTGAAAAGTAATTTTAATAGATGTTTTCCGAGTTCATTAACGGATTTATCCATTTATTTATGCAGAATTCAACTGCAGCGTAGATTCAGCTAAATTACACAATTTCTAAGCTTACAAGCATAATGTAATTGCAGTTAATGCAAAAAAGATCTTAAGACTACGAAATTCATACGTACATATAAGAATAAGTAAAAAAAATAACGTGTACTCGCCTAGCTCAATCACACGCTCAACAACCGATACTTATCAGTTTAGAGTGCACTTCGTGAATATTACTTAAGATGTTGGCGGACAGCAATACTCAATTATAATGTTTTAAATTTTAGTTTAAGTGTGATGACGGCAATACATGGGTATTAAAAAAGATCTTGATTATTGTATCGGATAATGAAATTAAGTTATAGATCTCATTTATATTTTTTTAAGTGGAGGATTTTAAGTGACTTAAAAAGTTCATAATTGAACACGCATTGGCTAAGTTTTATAAAAAGAAAATTGCTTGTGTCGGGCGGATAAAATCAATCTCATTTAATAAAACTGGCGAGTCAACGAACGACACCATTTACCAACTTTACTACGAAGATATAAATATTCACCTTAAGCATTTTTTCTGCAAAGTTTATTAGTTCATATTTCTATTCTTTATAAAAATTCTAATATCGATTACCGGACATTTAAGGTTGGTAAGGTAAGGTAGGGTTCAATAGGACTGCCTTATTTTCATTTGCTTTTTTTAAGATTACGTCCTAGTAGTACTTTTTTGCTTTTGAAATTTAACCTATGCACGTTTCAAGAACATTTGAAAGGTATTTATATTCTTTGGCGTGCAAACAAAAGTTTATCTTAACTCATGCAAATAAATCATATATAAATTTCAACTCAAAATACATGAAATATTGATTTATTAAACCAAATGTTTTAAGATTGTTGGGAATGTCACATTGATCAGACAATCAAACCTTCAAGAAGGGAAGAGAAAAAAATAGATAGAGGGTTTTTCGTTACACGCGCTTTAGACCAATAAAACATACACTTCTTTCTTCTTTCTAATAAAATTTTTAATCGACTCTTCTTCTCAATATTATACTGTACATATTCAATTTTAGGGTAACATATTTTACTTGGTTTTATAAATTTATTTTTCGGAAAATCATAATGAAAATATAAATCTACCTTAAAATGAAACAAAAAAAAAAGCGTTTGGCAACTCTGTTTTTACTACATATCTATTTTTTATACAGTTGGTAATATATAACGTACAGTTTGGAGATTACTGCTGTTGGTTATGTCAAAAGAATTCCAATTTTTGTATTCTTTTTTTTTTTTATTTGTGGACTAAGGCAAATCAAAATTTTCAGTTTCCCAGTTTTCGTCGTTATGAATTCAAGCAGTAATTGAGGAGTTAATTAAATTCAATTATATATAAATGCCAGCACTTGGTAAACTGAAAAGAATTAAAAAGTCAACCGAGCAAGTAGATTTATGTTCTCTTGAAGACGGTGAATTGAGAAAGTAAAGTGCTCTGTCTTTGTTATGATTTGGGGCTGTAATCATAATTGAAATGATCACACAACGTACACACACACAGGAAGTACATTAACCGTGAAGCAATAACAGTAGAAGGCATTAAGGGGGAAAGTGTTCGCCACTAATCGGAGCGCAAAATCACTTATTTTATGGATACACCAGTAACAACGAGTTGTGCATATTAAGGCTATCGGTCGACCAATGAATAATAATTTTAAATATAGCGATTTAATTATTGCAAACAAATCGCCTGGAATGTAATTTCAAAGGCTTCGCGAATATGCAAATGCTGTCAGAGTTCAATAAGTTCTCGAAGAATTGAAAGAAGTCTGTGCGAGATAGCTGTGTATAGCCGCACTTAGTGAGCTGAACTCACTAAAAGATATGGCACAATTTAGCTTGTAAGTAGATTTCTTACATATATATACATATATGTATATGTGTAACTGAAATCTGAAAATATTAACAGTTTCAGTGTAATAAATCGTATTTAGGAATCAAATTTCAATATTGAAATATAATCGCATACTGAACAAAATTAAACAAAAAAAAATTCGAGTTTAAAAATTTTTCATATAAGAATAGTTTATTTTCACTTTCAGTTACAATAGCAAACAGCATGGAAATTCTGAAATTGAGACGAATGATATTAGTCGCAACAGTAATGATCATGTTCCCCTCTGTTCGATTAATGATGTTCAATTAAGATTTTTGGTTCCCGATGATTTATCAGAAGTATGTGTATGTTTATTTTGCTTTTATATTTTCTCTCATTACATATTCTTCTTATTTAAGTTTTATACATTGCGATATATAGCACGTTATATTATTTTTTTTACTTTTACATACCTACATATACATTCGATTAATTATTAATTTATTAACAGGTACGAACGCTATGCCAAGATTGGTTTCCTATAGATTACCCTTTGTCGTGGTATGAAGATATAACTTCCAGCTCGAGATTCTTTTCATTGGCGGCTGTGTATAATTTGGCCATAATTGGTTTAATAGTAGCAGAAATAAAACCGTATAGAAGCCTAAATAAAGAAGTATTAAATTACAGTTCAATATTTCAATATTTTTATTATTTCGTTTCATTTCTTTCTATAGGACAGGGGTATATTACCCGACGGCTTGGGGAAGACTGCTGATATAGGTTATATTCTTTCGCTTGGCGTTCATCGAAAACATCGACGTAACGGTATTGGGTCGCTGCTGTTAGATTCGTTGATTAATCATTTGACGACAGCTGAAAGGCAATCGGTTAAAGCAATATTCCTCCATGTGTTGACAACAAATGAACCTGCCATACTATTTTATGAAAAACGAAGGTTAGTTTACAAACATACCCTTATATCTATTTATTGACACTTGTGCCAGTTAAATGAATGAATGGAAGAATTAACATATATATTCATACGTATAGGTGCATATACTCCTGATTAGCTCGAAATTATAAATTGACTTTCACCGTTACAATATTCAATATCATTCAGAATTAATATGAAAAGCTTAAACTTGATCCTCCTCATGCTCGAAAATCGAATTTAAACATATTCGCTGTATATTAAGAGAGACGGGAGGCTTGTTGATGAGTATAACTAACTGTATTTGAATATTTATTATGGTTGCTTGAAAGTTGTTCACGAATTAAAATCATCTATCATCCCTATCGACATACATGCATATAATTCATAAAAATTGTTTATGCCGTTATACATCGATTGTACAATGAATATAGGTTTTCACGTCTTAGTGCTACAAAATCTGATATTACATAGTGCTATTTCCCATTATTTAGGAAGGACAATTTTGAGATAAAATAAATTTTACATATATTTTAGATTCACTCTTCACTCTTTCCTGCCGTATTACTATCACATTAGAGGTAAAGGACAAAGGGATGGTTTTACCTATGTCACATACATTAACGGTGGTCATCAACCGTGGACAATACTATATCCTTTTTTATAACTATTTTTCCTTTTTTGCCTTATTTATGTTTTAAAAAAATGTTCCTTTTCAATTTGTTTTATATATATATATATATATATTTGTATACATGGTTAAATTAACTGCAGCGCACGGATCATCTCAGGCATTATGCATCAAAGCTATGTTGGATTGGTGAAATTTTCAAATGGCTCGTAATGCGAGTAAGACAAGCGATACGATGGATTTGTCATAAAACGGTATCACGATTTAACTTTGCACCTTGAAATTATCACAATATCCAAGGAATACCAAGAAGCCCGTCTTAAGTCTTCAATAAAATACATATGTACAATACTTTAACACATGCTTAGGTCAAGATTATAGTAGAAATGAGAATAACCTTGTTATTGTTTTTTAAATAACAAAAATTTAGTATTCTAAGTAAATCGCGTACATATATATGTAAAGTCATAAAAAAACTGGTGATAATGTTAATTTCGCAGGAAATCAATTATATTTTGTTAAAGCTTTTTGTTATCTTTTATTTGTTTTAAATTAATATTCTTGTTTAAATATTAGGAATACGGCAGTTATATACTTTAGTTCATTTTTTATAATTATTATTAGTATTATCGGGTAATTAATAAGATAACTAAAACTTCGAAACGATTATATAGTTAAGGGATGTGAACATGTGTCCATTTGTATTTTAATTCACAGACATGCCGAACAAAAAAACTTTTTATATACACATACATGCGCATACATATTAATTAACATTTACTTTTCTATCCTACTTCAAGTCCAAAGTTTTTTTTTTACTACTTTTATAATTTATTTTTATTATTATTGATGTATCACTGAAAATATTTTGTGTTTTATATTTACCTCAAGAAAAAGCGATTGTTTATTAAGCCTTTCTTAATGCAAAATGTGGAAAGTTCGGTTTCAGCCGAAAAATTAAGGACAATTATTAAATAACCTGTACAGTATCGAAATTTAAATGTAATTAATTTGTTTAATGAAGAGTTTTTATTATATATTCTTTTATTTCTACTTTTTTTCTGTTTATTTTTAACCAATTTCGTTGATTACTGAACTTGTAATGGCGTAGTTCATCGTGTCATTTTAGAGAAAAAACGTTTTTCAAATCAGTCTCATGTATTTGAAATGTTTTATTAAGAAAGAAAAAAGAAAAAATAATAAATAAATAACAGGAAAGATATATAAAATATTTAAGAGAATACTTTGAGTTTTTTCTTATTAGAAATATTTGTAGCTTAGTATTGCCTTGCTACACTCTCCTCTACTCCTCACGCATACGCACGTACACTTCTACTCCCGCTCTCTCGTAGTCTATTACCATTTTTTTTCATCTACCATCAATCTCTTTTCGACAACCCAGCCCGAAGACTGAATACAGAAATGATCTTGTGAAGTATAGTCCTTTGGCAGAGTTCAAGAGACACGGACGTACTCAAAGCTTCTCTGGTTACATGAATGGCAAAATAAACAGTTATTTGTAGACTAACACAGTCATTCGTGGTTTGCCTGTACAGAGGGAAAAATTTATAGAATTTTTTCATTCACATGTAATGATCACTAGCCAATTACGTAGCAGCTGCGTTGAACTATGTTGTGTGCCTCTTTGAATATTAAAGAAATATACGTTTAATAATAACTTCATTTGGCGTTCATTAAATACGGCGGAAATGTATATAATAATAATAATAATAAAATAAAAATAAAGTATTTTTTTCTGAAACATGTGAGGCCCTGAAGAGTCTAAGCTTTATATTCCAAATTCTTCTCACTTTTTGAAGACTTTCTTCAGCATTGCATTTAATATAAATTATGCGTGTTTCTACTTCTTCCCTTTTCATTTTTTGCTGGTTTGCTTAGATAAAAAAAGAAAACCATATGATTTGTTAAAAAAATTAAGAATCTGCAATAAGTTCATTATTTCCAGACTTTTGCCCAACAGCAAATAAAAGTAATTACAGTATGGTACCATATAAAGAGAAAAAACTATTGAAAAAAAAAAAAAGACTATTTGAAATGTAAACAATAGCACGTGCATGATAAACGTAAACAACAATTGGAATTTGCAACAACCGTCTAGGGTACAAGCGTTACAGCAACAAACGCGGTGGGTACAAGTTTTACAACACAACCACACACAAAAAGCTTTACAAGACTAGTCGTTTTTTTTAACAGAGTTGTTTTTACGCAGTAAATCAACGTTTTTAGATTTGTTGACTAACAAAATAAGAAGAGGTTTGAAATAAATTTGAAAAAATCAAGACCACAACGGAAACTAAAATATTATCTCATTGCGTGAATGTTAGATGTGTTATATTCTTCTCATTTAAGGACTTTTTTTAATTGATTTGAAGTGCCAGCCTCTTTTCAATAGAGTTCGTACCCAAAGTTAAAGCTAAAATCAAACATGTTTCTATTCACAAAGGTTAGAAAGTTCATCAGCAAAAAATCAAAATTGCACCAACTAAACCAAGGTATCGTTCATTTGATGGTATAGCAAATACGTTAAGAAATATGTGCAATAATATACTCCGTTAATATTCGGTGTACATCTCTAGGCGTGAGCGAGAGTTAATTTGAACCATTTAAAAATCGAGTTAACAGTGAATGTATTTCTTGTTTGCAACCATCGAATTATTGAAAATATATTCGACCGGGAGTTGTCGCGATGGAAGATATCGTCCTTCTTCAATATTGGACATTTTTACCTCAATTGTGCGCTTTAATCGCATTGACTGGTAACAGTTGTCCACATGAGTAGCTGAGTTTTTAAGAATCGCGACTACCAAGTTTATTTGGGTTGTAGCTATAATGAATGCTCAGTCGGTACAGGCATAACACTTATCGATTGTGCCCACTACCATAAGGCTGAGGCCGTTTCCTTATCTTTTTCTCTTTTCTCCCCTGAATGATTGGTGATATAACAAAAATAGAGAGTGCATTCAATCATTTGATCAAATTGGAACAGTCTGTAATGCAAGAACCGCTCCCAATTTCATCAAACACAAAATATCCCTACTCTGATTTTTGCCACCTTTTATGCAACCTCATCCATATTGAACCATGAGCTTTCTTTTATATTATGGCCCCTGCAATCCGCTTTTCATTGTATGTTATTAATCTCTTCGAAAAAAAACCTGAAATGCTTTCCTTATAAAGTAAGAACTTTCTTAAAAAAAAAAAAAAGGGAAAGAAATTAGAAACTTATTTCAAGCCTTTGGCTGATTACGTATCTTGTTTGTTAATGATATTCAAGAATTTATAAATTACGAAATTACAATTAACAATAATAAGCGTCTTTTATTTTAAATATATTGCAGTGGTTTGGTAACCACAAATATCTCAATCGTTGCATTATTTCATTTCTGCTTGGTTTGTGTCAACTCCTCTCAAATTAAGTCCAAAATCATACACATACATTAGCGTGTCGATCGAATCGTACTCGAGCATTTTAGGAAAAAAAGAAAGGATAAAACTTTTTTAGTGAAAAAGAATGAATTAACTGAATGTGAAATTCTGAAGTTGCTTTACCTTTTTAGCTAGGACACGAATGTATCCCTCACAATTCAATTTAATTCACAACAATTTTCGGGATATATTTCATTCTCATATGCAAAATGAATATCCAATTGAAAATCAATATATATATATATATGTCGAAGAATTAATGTTATGCTTTATTAGCAGTATATTAACCGGAATAAGAATATTTTATTGCTATTTACGTTTCCCTAAGTGTTTCGTTGAATCCAACAAAGGAAAAAGCAAAATTTCAACTGAAAGTAGCTCTTAGTGCATCTACTTCATGTCCATTTATTTGTAGCTGATAAGATAAAAAGCTATATTTCGTTAATTCAAATAATTTTTCGCGTGTGATTATTCTTGCTATTTAAGCAAGGCAGCCGCTTAGGACTCCTTTTATTTGGTCTATAACTCAACGACCCCCACTTGGTGATTCAATTCACCCACATCTCCATGTACGCTGATGATATAAATTGTCTTCTTCCTTCTCTTTGCAATCGCATTTGTATCAACTTCAACTTAACTTAAATAATTTCGTCATTACATTTTATCAAATTAAGTCTAAAAAAATGCAAGAAGCTTTCTTTTTGAAGGAGGAATTCATTCAATATTGAGTACTTCATCAATTCACAAAAGTTTGAAAACGAGCGAATATTACTTTTTAATCTCCACATTAAGCTTTCTTGAAGTAAAGCCGAGTCGGCGTTAGACCTCATTAAACGATGATCCATAGATCTTACATCACGAAAAGACTATACAAAAGCTTAGACAGACTAACACTTGAATTTGTCTCTGTTATGTTGTCTCCCTCCTATAGGTGTTATGTAGATTCAACAGAATCCGTTCAAAGTAATTCTTGCTAATTATCCTATGGCAATTTAAGTCGGGACTCGCTTGCCTCTCTGTCGTCTTATAAAAATAGATTGCTTCTGTTAGCCTTATCGTCGTCGATTTATTCCTGGAGTTTCCTTTTTAATTAAGCCAATAAATGGCACTATCGATTCGTCCACATTACTTGGTGACATAATCTGTGATGTGCCGAATCGCTTCTCTAGACACTTTATCTTCATAAAGCTTAATCTCAACATCGGACTTTTTAAGTTCTATCAAAACAACTATCCTTAACACGCGCGATTTGTCTATATCGTATTTAAACTAACTTGCAATGTTAACATCTTACTATGGTGCGAAAATTAAATGGTGTTATTTACTGTTATCTGTTGCCAAGCTTCTGCATGTTAGCAGTGGCTTAGGGGTTCATTTGCAACTCGGATCTGTACCGGCTGTGGGTATGCATCTGTGCTAGACGTGTACAGGACTTTTTCTTTCTTATCTTTCTACACATGAACTTTATTCTTCTCTATTCGTTTTTTCTTTATGTCTCTTTATATACTTTGCATTAGTTTTTAATAATAATTAGTATAATTAATATTACTTTCAAGAATTAAATGAATTCCGCTGGTAATTCGTTTTAGCTGTGTAAATGAGTAAATGAATATAAATACACACAGTGCTCCGATAAGGTACTCGTATTACTTTCTACATACAACGCTGTTTGCTGTGCGGAGCACAAAAAAATATAATCCACAGGACAACGTTGAAATTGAAAACACGATAAAATGTATGGGTATTTCCTTTTTCATTTTCCAAATTCTCTGAGAGATGCAGCTATTGCTTGCATTGCTATTGTAAACTCCCGGTAAACAAAAACAAAAACAAAAGGTAAATTGTTCATACGTGATTACCCGCCAACTTTGCTTTTAGAGATTTTTTAAATATTCTTACTTGGCGTCATTTATTCAGGTATTACTGCCACTATTATTATTGCTAATAGTTTTCATGACTTTTAAAGCAGCTAAATTCAAATTCTTAACATATTTGTAAAAATTGTAAAAAACTAGATCGGAGGAGATAAGGACACGTTGATTCTCGCTATTCGTGCACGTTTCAATAAAGGCACTGTTGTCACCAGACACATCAGGATCATGCAGATTCATGTTTGGAGTTTGGATCTCGATTGTCGAACCAAGAGGAGAGGAGGACTTTAGATCAGTCATCTCAGGTTGATTATTATTGATAGCGGCCAAAACTGCGCTGTTGCGGTGCATTGACCTCTAAAGTGATGTTTAGCTTGAGCTTTTTCACTGGCATATCAGGCGAAGCTAATTTACGTTTTCGTTTTTTTTTTAAATAGTTGACTTCATCTAGCTTAGTTGTGAAACTTTTTTGTCTGTGTACCGAGATGGGGAAGGCTATTGTGTGTTGCGCTTACTTTAACTCAAAGAAAAGGAAACCAACTTACGTGACTCTTAAGAAGGAAATTCTTCATTGTTAGAAGAAAGAAAAACGGGCAAAGATTGAAGATTTGCCGCACTGCGGATGCTTTTTGTATTGAAATAATATTATCAGCTGTGGAAGCCGAAAGATTCTCAGTCAGCACTTGCTTCAATCAGCGGTCTAGAGTTGGTTCAGTATTGAGATCCGCTCCGTTATAATTTAGATTGAACAAAGATGATGCAGCGGGAAGAACGAATAAAAAGTTGAATCAGCAGGAAAGCCCCGTTTCACGCAAACAGGACAAGAAGTTGGCAGCAGACCGTGTTTGTGCTTATTTACGCCGCAAAGTACACTTTGCAAAAAAAGTTGCAATAAAGTTAAAGTTTTTTGATATTTTAATTTTATGAAAAAATTATTTTAGAGCAAAGAAGAAAAAGCCGCGTTGCTTCCACACAGAGCTGCCAGATTGAAAATTTTGTAATAATAAAAAGACTTTTATGCCAACAGAACAAAAATAAATTTTGCAACAACAAAAAAGAAGAAGGAAAGACGATATATTAACAGAGGCATGCTTCAAATTTTATTCTAAAAAAAATAAAATTTTGAATAATAAAAAAACTACATGTATACAACGCACATACATACATTATCGCATTTTTGATTCCTTTGATATTTTTTAAATCCGAATTATTAGTTTTAAAAAAATTCGTATAATTCTAATTCTGAGAATAAAAATTGCTTTCCTCTACGTTTTTTCTGAAAGGCGTTTTTTGACTTTGCTGAGATTAAAATTTGTTTTCCCATATTTTTAGTTACTGTTTTTTTTTTTATAAACAAATTATTTTTTTTGATAATTCCACGCATTTATTTAATGGTAAAAAGTTACGTATACCTATTAAATAAAACTAAATTAAATCGAGTTTATAAATAAAATAAATATGTATAATAAAATTTATATACATATATAAATCAATAAACCCTAAAGATACGAAAACCCTTTATATAAAAATATACACTTATTAAAAAAAAAATTAAGTTACATTAGAAATAATAAAACCAGTCAAACCTCCAATAATACAAACCAATAAAGTCTTTTAAGTATAAAGGAATCATACTATTATAGGACTACAAAAAATTAATCAATCAACTCTTACACAAAATAATTCTGTTATTCTTTTTAATCTTTGTAATTATTAATCTTACCAATTCACCAATTATTCATCTTACCCATCTTATTAAGCCTTAAAGAATAATTTTTTTAAAACAAAAATTGTCTCATCTACTAAATAAAATTAAAATAATTATATAATATAATTAATAATATAACTAAACTTTTAATTAATATTATAATAAAATCATCTTCTATTATATTCAAATCAAATACATAATATCGTCATTCGTTAGGGATGAAAAGAAAATAATTATTATTGAAAGTCTTGCAATTTATTCTATTAAAACTGGTGATTTAATGGTAACGACACTGCCACGATGTTCTTTGTAGCCTTCATTAAGGAAACGCTATTGTTCTTTCGTCAATTTAGTGATCTTCTGGTTTTCTTGTTCAAGCCCTAATTTTCCATATTCCCCATACTACAACCAAAATATTTCTTCACTTCAAGTTGGCCCTGTCGATATTTGGAATTTTGTTCCTCGTTGCGTCTTAATATTTTTTGCATAAAATAAACTTTTATGATGTGATTTGAGTTTCGTTTAACTTGACCTTCACATATAACAAATACAACACATATAACATATATATCATGTTTTTTTTTAGACACCAGATCATTAGAATATAGTATACATATTACATATTTTTTGCATATTATACAAGTATGTACAAAATGTAAATAAAGATTATTTTTTACAATTTATTCTTCTTACTTTCTACTACTTCTTTGACGGTCTATTCTCACGAATCAGCCTTCCTCACCTTTTTCAACCACCTCTTTATTTTCAACAGCTAGATTAGGACTTTCAGAATTTCCAGTTTGTAATTCGTTTTCTAAATCAAAATCGGAAAATCCACTAATGGTGGATGGCGATTGAAAGGGAGGCGGAATATCAGGAATGTCCATTTTCATTTTTAATATTTTAATAATAATATTTTATTTATTACAATGATTTCAATGTTTTAATGCAGTATGCGGTATTTTAATGTAATATTTAATTAATTGTTAACGCAATAAGCGTGCAGTTAACAAATAATACAGAATTGGCCAAATTTAAGTTTGTCAGATGCAAGAGATGCAGGGTCGTATTTTAGAAAAATTTTTACCCAAGATATATTTTTTTATTTGTTTTACGGGATTTGCTGAAATTTTATAAAAAATTGGATATAAAATTATTTGTTACTAATTTTTGTGTTCAATATTATTTCGTACCTGTATCCTGTATTACGCTGTGACATTTTCAACTTTGTTATCTTGTATATCCAGTAACTAGGCGTCTGATTTCCATAATTTATTTCTGTTTGTAGTAAATTTTGCGGCGACATATTATCCCATGGCGCAGCATTTAATGAGACGCCGTATTTCTCGCTTCAAACTACTATTCTTTGTTGAGCCATCCGAATAGTCGAGGGTGATTTTCCTAAAACTACTTCAATTTGATTGCATGAAATCTTCACAGACCCCATCGTATCTTCTTATATTTTCGAATATAGTCTCCAGGATATCCTGGCTATATTTTCGAAGTAGTATATTTGTTGCTTTGTTCGATTGCCGCAAGTCTTGGATTAATTTTTCGAATATCTTTCACATGTTCTCGTGAGTTACGTAGTTACTTTTAGTTTTCTCTATGCTAGTGACTTTTGAAAAGAGCTTAGCATGATTGCTGGCTGAGCGATCTTCTTACGTGTAATAATACTCTAATAATTTTTGTTTTAAAACTCCATTTTCTTTTTTAAGTTGTTCAGTTTCTTTAAGTTTTTCATTTTCGTTTCTTAGAATTACAATTTCACTTTTCGGAAATTAATCTTCATTACTTGCAGTTACACCTTCATTACTTACAATTACATTCTCAATATTTTTATTACTTTGATTTATATTTCGATTTTGCGGAAAATTGCTTATATTTTGCGGAAATTTATTTTCATTTTGTGGAAATTTATTTTGATTATCTAAAATAATATGCTTAATATATTCCAAGTTGAGGGGATTTGGTCGTCCATCTCATCCATCATTCCGTCCATTTTGCACACATTAATTTGTACCATTTATTTCACTTCTTGTTTCGATGGGCTATTTTTTTCAGATGTGCTGTGATAAAGTTTTAGAACCGCATCTGTGATCAAATAAAGGATTAAAACTCGCATTTTTTATCCATTTTGGTAAAAAATATTGCAAATGTAATAACTTTTCTTATATTTTCAAAAATTTAATAAATTTGATCCATTTTGCAATATTTTGCAGACATTTTGAAAACCGAGCTTTTTGCAACAGATTTATTTTATTATATTATATTTCACTTATTTAAATTTTCTTTAACTGCAACAAAAAAATTATAAAAATTTAAAAAAAGAAAAGAATAAACGATCTTAATTTTTACTCTTTTCCAAAATTCCGAAATATAAAATATATAATAAAACACTTAGTTTTCGCTTTGAAATGCTTTTAATCGCGCGCTTACTGCTAAATAACAAAAAGAGTGGCATTTCATTTGTTTAAACATATGTTTAAGAATCAGGTGTTTTCAGATGTGACAGCTGTTCTAATTACAGACGTGTTTTATATTAAATAAAATGAAATGAGCGAAATAAAAAGAATATGAGACAAAACGAATGAGAGAAAAGAATCATCAATGCATACGCTAAACGAGGGTAGAGCAAAATTTTTTTGATTTATTTTGCAGCTTTTGCTATCGCGAGAGTTTGTGCGGAATGCGCGGAATAATATACGTAAATATATAGAAGAAAACTGTCAACATTTAATAAATGGTTCCGTGTCAAAATTTTCTACTACAATATTTACTAGTTATCTACTCGTTTGAAGATCTTAATTCAATTGATAATAAATAAATAAAAAAATCATTGTCTGGACGGAATTAAGTGGTGTACGCTTGCACGTACATGCCTATGTATATGGAAATTCAATAAAATTTTGTACAGCATGTGTGTGTCGTTTAATGAATTCTCTTGAGTGCGTGTTGCTGCAATAAAGCGTGTGAACGTGCGTTTCATTACATATCGATATAATTTAAATATTCTCCTAAATTATTTCCATTATAAATATAAATATAAATAAAAACAAAAAAAAAAAAATTAAAATCAATTATAAAAAAGTTAAAATATGGAAGAAACCATGAAACGTAATATACTGATTTGGTTAACTTTGCTCACCGTTCAGACTGTCTTTGGCATGTGGGGTAAGTCTTCGCTTCGGTACGACATGAGAACCTGGTTATTTGGAAGAATATTTCTACTAAGAATTGAGAGTCCAAAGTATATTCGAAATATTTTTTGCTTCTTCTATGTTACACAATATTGACCGGGTGTTAAATAATAGTTTAAGAAATATATGAAATAAATATTTCTATTAATGTTTTGCATTTGCTAAACAGAACGTATTGCGCTTTAGATCTTATTCTTCTTACTCTTCGAATTGTGAAAAAAAAATGCGTTTAGAGAATGTTACGCAACTGCAATTGTGCATAACTGTAAATAATGATCAAAGTATTGTAGTGGCGTAGATATTTCTACTTAATAGCTTTAAGATTATGAGTGTAGCATCTAACAGCAAAGCGAAATACACTTGCATATGAGTAAATGCATACATTTAACATAATTTGCAATGTTTGCATAAAAATCTTTAACGCTCATTTCATTGAGTAACCGTCAAGTAGGGTTAAAATATTTTTTCACTCGAGAATAATGAGATAATAGTTAGATTTAAAATTATGCGATACTATCCAAAAATAACAAAATAACCATGTTGTGATGAGATTTGGTACGGCACGAATTCTTCACAGGAAAAATTAAATTAAATGTGTGTACTTTATGTAAGCTTATGATTTACGCATACATATTTAGCACATTTCCTCTCTTTCAATTTTCTGATAATTAACTAAGATACCAAAGAAGTTTTTAAAACACTTTGCAAATATTTTCCTTTGTATTTTGTATTTGTAGAATTAAAAGCAAGGATTATTTTGCATTCAAACGCGTAAAATTCCTTGAGTCATATATATATCTAAATACCCATAGCGTTTTCAAGTGTGAAGGGATTGTCCAAGAATTAAATGGTGATTGTTTTGCATAATTGGAAACTTTAATAAATTGCAAAGTATTAATTATATTTTCTTCGAAAGCGCGTATTTCATTTCTAATAGAATTTCTTTGAACTCTCTTGCTATCTCTCTCTCTCTCTCTTTGTTTTTTTTTTTGCAAAACTCTCCACCTATTTTTCATTCTAGACTGAAAAATATAGCCTAACGTTATTTACCACTGCTACATAGCGCCATTATTGTTTTCATTTTGGTCACGTATGCCAATATCGAGACAATTCATCTACATTACATATGTTCGAATTTCATTCTCTTCGACCGAGACGTACAAGAAGCAGTCATTTGCGTGATAGAAACTTCACACGTGGCTTAAGTTTTGTAAAACAACCACGATTTCACGAAAACGTTTGTTTACATCTTTGCCAATAACAAAATTGCTTTGATAAAATGAAATTTAATTGAAGCTAAAATAATTCGTGCATAGTGGAAATTGTGATGGCAATGTATTAGAGGAGGAATGAGTACATTTTAGCTCTTAGGGAGAACAAGACTAAGCGTTTGTACAAAAGCAAAGTAAATACTTTCGTCGTGGCAAGAAATAACTGGGTCCCATCAAGGTCATTTTACAATTGCTTTACCATCAGTGCAGTTTGTCCAATTTTTTTAAATTAAGTATTTTTCGTCCTTAAAGTGAGACGGGAAAGCATAATCTTTTTATTAAATATGAAACGCTTCCTAGTCTGATTGTGAGACTCGACATTCTTTTTTGAATTTGTCTTAAAAACCTAACATTATTTTCACGTCAAGATACCTTTGCAGATCATCCCAGTAACCTGACGAGAAACGATTATTTTCTTCCCTACATCGGAATACTTTTCGGCTGATTCAGAAGACTTGTATCATATTTAGCGAATATTAATTTGGTTAGCTCGTGTGATGTCCTTCTTTTCTGGAGCAATTATGGCCAAACCGTTCATCCATAATAAAAATTTTTGTAAAAAATTTGTTTGTGAATTCTAGTCGAAATAACGTCTTTTGATTTGCTTTTTAGTAAGGATTTAGAAAATGAATGTGTGAACTCTCTGAGTTTGATGCATTTTTTCTTCCCAATTCTTTTTTTCAACGTTTCCTAGTGCAACCACTTCATTTGGGCGTCCGTTGCATTCAATATAATAGGTATCCGTACCACCGCGTTTCGAATTAGTAAAAAGGCGATAGACGAAAAAGAGTTGCCAGTGCTGAGTTTTTTCATCAAACTCCAATATTTGACAATATACAAAATTTGGAGTTTTACATTGTATTGAAAATAGTAAAAGTAATTCTTTTACATCAACGCGATTTGTGATCGATTTGATGTGGAATTTTGGAAGACTTTGTTTAAAAATTCACGCTTCCTAAAAGTGATATGGAATTTCTTGGTAAAGACGAAATTTATGTGTTAGTCCCGGGAATTATTGATCGATGTGTTGGTATCGTATCGTATACTTTCTAATGAAAGAATTCTGACTTTATTCGCTTTAGACAGATGAAGTCGTCCAAAAATACACTTGTGTTTCAATTTCTGTCTACGGGTTAATAAAACGTATAAATAAACATTTTAAAGTGTCGTTCTATAATTTTGACTAGAGCGAGCGCAGCCAGATTGCTAAAAGGGAGAACACGTAGTGCGCGAGAACACAAGAATATCATTTTCAATTGTAATCTGTCATGAAAGTTATGGGCTGAAGTTCTTCTATAAAATATATATTCTTGATCAGCGTGAAACTGATAGCGAAACCGATTTAAACACGTTTCTCGCTTTTCATGTGCGGAAGTCGTCTGTCTAGAAAACGAATTTATTCTTAAATCTTTTCTTATTCTTCGTCAGCTTAATCAAAAATCCATCTAAGTTCATGCTTGGTTTGGCCGGCAATTAACGAGAAACTAATAACATTTCAAATTAGTCAATGAGGTTATGTACACGTAATGTGAATTATTATGTGTATATAGGGAGGTGCGCCATCAATCATGTAAGAATATAAATTGCAATATGTACGATGTGCTAGACACATATGCCGAGCTAAGGAATCTCTTTTTCTATTTTGCTATCAAATATCACATACAACTGTAGGTTAGTTATTATATGATAACATACATCTTTTCTGATTGGTTTTTGTCCTTGGAACACTATGCACGTATTCAGTCTGTTGTCGATGTTCTTTCCGTAGAGTTTAACTAAAAGCAAATGCATTAAACATCGGACTTCCATCATCATTCTTGCGCACCTTAACCAATAGACAGATTAGAAGTAAGGCAACTATAGCACAACCGAAATTTCGCATTGATAAAGGAAAATTGCAAAATATATAACTCTTTCCCTAATTAATTTTTTTTTTTTTTGTTTTTTAGTTTAGATTGATTTATTAATTCATAATAATAATTATTAATGACAATATACGCAGAGGTGGGTGGAAAAATATGTGCGAGGTGTATTTTTCAGTTCTATGCCATGGGAATTATAAAAGGTAGTTTCCATAAAGCTCGCACCACGTTTTTACGTGAGGCAGAACTGTCTCGTGAGCTAGTTCTTGCAATAAAGAGTTGCGGGCTTTTATGTTGCTTTAGTCGATTTTTCACCTGGACATTGAAATAGGTTCGTCCTCTTTAAAGTTAAAGTAAAGTGTATTGTAATATTTTGCTGTAAAAGTGAAGTGTAAATCATATTTTTTAAGAAAGAAATGGAATATGAATTAATTTTTATGATCATATTAGTTGGATGGAGCAAATCATTGTAGCCAAGAAGGAGGACGGCCATGACATCAGCTTCGAAATCTGGGAGAAACGTAGAAATTTGTTGCCGCACCACTAGGTTGGTCCTATAACTTCGTCACAAATTGTTTTGAACCCACAAAAAAGTATGCAGAGATGAGAAGCAATTAAAAAGACGTCTCCTGGTTCCGATAATCATATGATAATTTTAGCAAAGCGAGATCTTTTCAAGTCGTCTAAAGCAATTTCCAATGAAATTGGGAATGCTGTGTCGTCCGGAATTGTTCGTTGTGCCATTCTATCAGGAAGTTCTTTCTCGGATAGTTCTTTTGCTTAGAACACGCAATTTGTAGAAGAGGAAGCATTTTGCTTTAGATCAGAACTCGAAAAAAAAAAATGGAGGAATACGTTAGCGTTTGATCGACGAACCAAAAATAAATATGTTTGGGAATGATGCGAGAAGAAGTGTACTTTGGTCAACAGGAAAAAAATTCCACATTAGATTTACTAAAGATAAAGGTGGAACACGGCGGAAGATGTATATGCTTTGTATATAAAAACTTGTTGGAAACTGCAATGGTACCCCAAGCCAAAGAAAATTAGCCACTGTTTTGGAAACATCAGCAGGATAATGATAAGAAATATTCATTTAATTTAGTGAAAACGTGATTCCGGGAGCATAACTTGGATGTCAGTGAATGACAAAATCCCTCTCCCGGCCTCAATCTTACACATTTCGGGAGGACTAAGGCGTCATGTTTCCCGTCGCAATAAAAAAAACTGTGGAAAGGTATTCATAGAATATGATATAATATCCTGGTAAAGAGGGGAGGCCTGCGATAATTAATTGCATCCATGTCTACAAAAATCGCAGCTGTCCTTAAAATCGATGTTTCTGAACTGGAACTCTTTTCAATTTTTGTTTATACCTAACATAACTCCAATTTCGTTTTTAAATATGGAAATGTTCCTGATTTAGAAGTAAGTGATAAAGATAACATATATAAGGAGGGAAATGGAAAAGAATATCCCCCCCCCCAATATAAAACAAAATACACCAATTATACGATGGTTATTATTATTATAACCGGTATTAATATGCCAATAAGGTAATGAAGACTCATGCGGCACATTTATGAGCAACTGTGGTATATAGATATTCTATCGATGTACTGATACAAACGTAATTATAAAGTTTATATTAAAGATTATAGAAGGCCTTAATAGACATCTTAAACGTCCTCAAACCCCTTTAGCAATCGTTACGATAATGCGTGGTAACGAGGGCCGCAATTTTCCAGCATTAACAAGGGCTGGCCTTGGCGATAATAAATACTAATATGCAGGCAGGATTAAAATCGTCGTCCGGTCAGATTTAGCGAACAACATTTTTTCATGCATACAAATAGTTTGGTCTTCGAAAACGGATGAGTTTATGGAGAAAAACTAGATTTTTGATGCGTAGGTACGTTTGAAGACCGGAATCCAAAAACATGCAATTTATTGCTAGCAACACGATCTCAACTATCGTATCATATACGACGTTCGCATCAGAAGATATTAGCGGCATGACGCGAGACATTTAATCAGTCTTAATTTACTGGTGGTACGAACATACGATGAAGAAGGCCACAATTTCTTTAGAACGTTAAGGATGCACGATATCGTAAAATTAACATGATCTTCAGCGCTCAGTACCGAGAGATGAGCTTTAAACTCAGGTTGGAGACATTCATTAACAAAAACTCGAATCTCTTCATCAAGCATCCTCAGTTAGGTAATACTATTGCGCGATAGAGTTGAGACATTTTCCAAAATACTCTTATCATTCATTCGGGAGAGATAAGAAAGGTGACTTATAATACTTCTCTTCACTGCTTTGTCTATTCAATTTTTAATATAATGCGCGTAATCTAACTTGTTTATTTAACGCCTGTTGTTGTTATGGAAATTTGCAAACACACTATTTACATATTTTCGTAATATATGTATTTACGTATGTACGTATGTATGTGTGCAACTTTTTTTATAGCCCAGTAACAATAATTTTCAAGAATTTCGTTCCTTAAGAAAGGCATTGAATGTTTAATTAAAATAATCGCGATAAATATTAATTTGTTGTTGTTATTAAATTTGTGTGCGTGCTCGTTACAAATGATGAACATCTAGATAACAAGTCTTACATTTGGTGGCTTACATTGCCATCATTTTCGGGAGGTTATTTTGATCGATATCTCAATTGAAACGATTCGATTCGATTCGATTCGATTCATTATTCGCTTTAATTTCAATCGAATTGTTTTGAAAATGTTTAACACTTTTTTGGGGCAACAATCAAAGTGAAACCATTACCAAGTTTCATTCAGGAACATTTACATTAATCAGATATAGCTTTCGGAAGCTCATTTCCCTGTTAGCTACTAGTGTCTTTCCCCGCAAAATATTTCGCTTTCGCTCTCATGTCAAGTTGACCCCAAAATTGTTTGACTTTAGTAAATTTGTTTTACGCATCAATAATTTATTAACCTCAAAAACTTATGTAGGAGGTTAATTTAATTACGTCCGCAAAATGCAAGAGAAAAAAAAAAACGGGTTTATTGCTTAACTGTTTTAAATTGTTTAACGTTTTAACGTTTCTATCGTTAAGCAGGAAACGCGATTTAAGAACGAACATTTTTGCACCCATCGTCGATGAAAATAAAGGCAAATTAATTCAATCTGACTGTTTGCAATAGCACAGGACACGTTCCAAATACTCGCTCGCACAATTTCTAAAACGTAATGTTTAGTGTGTGTGTGTTACGGATGTAAGCGGGGAAAGCTTGCGATTGTTTGCTTGCGATAACTTGATATGACACATGCATACATACATTCCGCGAGAATATTATAATGCTATTGTATCAACAATAAGAATTCGGAGGAAGGCATTATAGTAAGAGACTTTTAAGCTCGCTCTCAACAACAAGCATGGAAGCATGATTTTCTTACAGTCGCTTGAAATGATGGGTATTCAAAATTCGGCGGCATGCACGCTTACCTACCTTACCTTACTTTACCTTATGTTCTCTTAATAGAGCGTTATTTGCTCAAGTATTATGATTGCTGACTGATCAATAACAGTTGAAGCATTAACACTAGAATTACCGATGTGTTGTATGCACCTCTGCCTGCCAAAGTGAGTCAATTTGATTCATTTGCTTGTTGATGGGTTTGCTTGCTTGCTGCAAAATCGCACAAGCATTGATAATTAGTTGGAATGTGGCGCAGCCAACAAATGAAGAGTTTTACCTGCACACATACATGACCGTGCAGTAGATATAGAATACAAGCAATCGCAAAAAAAGCCGATAATTAGTTGTTTTGCTTTATTATTGTCTATAACTTATGATATCATAGGTGAATTGGCAAAGCGGTATTGTTATCCAGACATTCCTTGTGACCGTCTGGCTGCCGGTTCGCATAAAAAATGGTTTCGATCGCCCACAGTGATAGTTAAATATTGGACTTTGCGTGTATCCTCGTCTTGTGTTTATTTAATGCTTCTGAACACTCACCATCTTTTCTTGTACTTTTCACTATAGTATCAGTTGTGTAAATAAAATTATAATCTTTAATAGAAATAATAATATTTTTGTTTGTATTTTCTTATTATAATAATTGTATGTAATTATGAGGCACGTGTTTTACAACAAATATATGTTATAATGGGTAAATATTATAGCATTATATTCGTCGCTTTTCTATAGATATAGAAGATGTTCTATTTATTCTTTCGTTCTTCGAGTCGTTGAGGATTTTTCTTTTTTCCTTTTTTTTTTTATTTTTTTTTTAATATTTTCAAGGGCACAATAAATGCATTTAAAATTTTTGAATGACTATCCTTCCCGCTGTTACTGTATTCTTTTGCCGGTTGTTCTGCCAATCAGAGTAAACATTGTTATGTCTTGCGGTGGTTGCGTGATGTGTGTGCGGCTGTTTGCAACACGCAGAAGTACTTGAGATAGGCCCACATTTCATTTTACCGATCGAAATCAGAATCATTTTCTCAATTCATCTAACCCTGTCTGTCCTCCCGTCAGTCTTGTTTTCTTGTGTGCACCTAACCGCACAGATCGCAGTTTTTGCGATATTTCGATCAAACTTGCTACACTGACATCGAGGAGAAACAATGTTGCAAATGGTTCAGATTGGATCAGTTTTTCGACCGCTTGCCTTACAGTACCTTATTTTGAAAAGTCGACATATGAATAACAGCAGTATGGGTGGGTATGTTGGGTATTTAATGGTGGACGCTGTTCCACTATAGTGCTTTAAGTCGTGTCAATTGTCGGATCGTTTCACGATTGTTTCAATTCATTTTCTCGCACTAGAAATATTATTAATTGACATAAATTCGACGATATCGACGATTTATACAAAAAGCTGTTGGAGACTATTCAACAAAGTAATAATAATAAGGATAATAAATTAAAAAGTTCCATGACATATGAATGCAGTGCAATTGTTTCGTCATTAATAGATGCATGTTGGCAGCTAAGAAACTAAAATCCTTGCATTGTTGTCGCAATCAAAACAATAATGAATATTTGTGGAAATAATGTAAAAAGTAATTTAAACTGTAGTTAGAAAACCAACTGCTTGCTAATGCTATTAAATATGATATTAGAAAGGGTAAAAAAATGATGGCATTTTAACCATTAACTGCGGGCAGATTAGTTTTAAATGAACATACAGATGGCCCTGACTACTATGTGTGTGTATGTGTGTGTGTGTGTGTAACACTTATTTTGGAATTGAATTGTCAGAGTCTCGTCTACTGTAATCATGTTTATGATTAGACCGCACCTATTTTTCAAAATTGTCCTCTTTCTCGTTTAAGGAATGTTTAGTCCGAAATTCAGGGTCCTTTCAGTGTTTTCATTTTTGGGACTTTGACAATCTAACAAATTGATATATGTCTCGATGAAATAGAGAAAAATCGATTGTAGTGTTTTCAAGGTTCTCCCATGTGTAAATAAAAGTCAACAAATATTTAACGACTGAAAGTTTCGAAAGTCGAAAGTCGACACCCACTGGGGAATTCTTGTGTTAAAGAAGAGAAGAAAACGAACAAATAAAATGTAAGGGAGAATTACGTAATAATTTTCTTTTCATTTGAAAAATATGACCAGTGTGGAATGTTTGGATCCTAAACTTACCTTTGATATCAAGAGTTAATAAGAACTTAGATGAAAGCCCGATACAGCGGTATAAGCCGTTCAACATTTTTTCAATGTTTCGATTTCCTTTTCATAGAACGCTTTGACGTGATCCTTAACTTTTCGCCATGAAATAATTTCCTTCAATCTTGCGCCCCAATGTGTCCATTTGGGATTTGTAAACAGATAGTATACGCTGAGCGGGAGATCTGAAAAGTACAGCGAGTACAAAGTATGACAGCAATTCGAATTTTATGCTATGCAATTTTGCCATTTTAGCGATTAACTTATAATACAGGTTTTTGACCTACGGTGAGTAAACGCGGCGTCCATTTCGAAAAGAATTCTCTCATGCTCAAATTTTTATATAAAACAGTGAGAACAGCGAAGAGCCTCTTCAAAATATCAGCTAACACTTGCGCTTTCACCCATCGATTATCAAGAATAATTTTCAAAATCTTCTTGTTTTTTTGTTGTTTTGTTTTGTCATCTATCTTGAGTATCCATTGCGTTCAACATTTCATGGAAGCCCGTTTAACCGCGTTTAATATCAGCCAACTACCGAGCAGTTGTTGCTTTCGACGGAGAAGAGTTGCCATAACATTTTTAACATTCAAATCACTGCTGACTTTTCCCATTAAAAAACAATATTTAATCAATAAATAATAAAAATACCTTCCCTGAAGCCAGCGTCGTTTATGAGGAAATGATCGAAATGACATGGAGTTTTGACCGACGTCCTCCTATACACAATGTGTGTATTTTTTTTTTTAAGACGACACATATATGTCAGTCAGTTCCGGGAATTACTGACCGATGTGGCGTTAGTTTACAATTTCAACGCGCCATTTCATGGGATGAATTTGGTCCTTCAAAAGTAAGCAATAACATGGCATTAGCTTGCATTAGTATATATGGAGCGTATTAACAGACCTATGAATACATTACAATACAAACGATAACCTACCATAAATAAACAGCGTAAAATACTTTGGTATCATATTTGCGTACTTTGTTTCGAATCGGGGAAAAAACAATCTCGTTTTGTCATTTGATTTGTTAATTATTTATTATTGTTTTGATCGAAGCACTCCACTCTTTTTAACAAAAAAAAACATACCTTGAAGGTTTTTTCGCTTCCACTAATCAATCGCTTAGGAAATGGTATTAAAGAGAAAGTTGTTTGTTGTATATCGATCGATTTGATTAATTATAACGATATATAGATTAGTTTTGCACGCGACAAAATCCAGTTTATTTCGCTCTTAACGATGAAGTGCAGTGTGTTTCCGTACACACACAATATAATCACTTTTCACATCAAAAAGCATCTGTCGTCCGGAAGATATTAATATTTTAATTTCCAAAAATCGATATACAAAATATATGCTTTCTATTTGACTTATTACTTCTAGTGTTTTCCTTGGTATTACGTGTTCACATGTTGTCTGTGCATTTATCTTTTTGTAGCATTTGTCGTACTATGATTGCTCCATGTTAAGCTTTTTGTGTGCAGCAATATGAGAATTACCCCGTTGAAGTATACTCCGCATAGTTTTTGAATGCGTTGAACACTTCCAGTAGACTATGCGGAAAAGCGCGCCGAAGCCGGTAAGCGCCGCTCTCTTTGCTTAATTCAAACGATAGTGTTGCTGAATCGTGACAAATAGGAGACGTGTAGCAATTTCCCTTGTTTTCCCACTTGTTGAAATAAACAAATTTTGCAAATATTTTCATAACAGTTCGTTTAGAGTTCTGTTTAACTCCATCAACTCTAATAAATTCCCCGGAATGTCAGATGTCTCTTATGGCAACCACTTAGGACCCTTTCTGTTTATCTTATACATGAATGATGATCTCCTTTCCGTGACCAAGTCCAGCCCTATCTTAATGATGATATTAAACTGTTTTCTTCCTTCACCTTGAAATCCCACTCTTATCTCCTTTCATCTGACTTAAATAATTTGCTGCTCATGCTGCTTATTTTAATTTTATGAAATTAAATCTAAAACAAGTAAGAAAGTTATAATCGCCGGGGGCCGAATCTCCCATACCCACCACTATGCTTTTCGCATTCTACCCTCCAAGTTCTTTTATTTGATACCCATATCGCTGGTATTATTAAGAAAAAATTAATCATCGTGTCTGTCACATTCGTTTTAAAATTACCCCATTTTCAGGCAGATAATATATCTTTATTTACGGAGTTTACGATATAGTTTTAAACGTTTTGTCTTGCTTCCCTTATGATAAATAAGCATTAAGCCTCAAAAAAGTGAAAAGAATTAAATTTAATTACTCGTACCTTTGTGTGGACACGGCCCATTTGGTTCCATTTTTGGACCTAGAGAGTAGAGTGTCTCGCAAAGCAAACGTGGAAAGTTTCGGTCTTTTAACTTTAACAATTTCCGAATAACAAGCAAAAATCCAAAAAACATTTTTTCGAAAAAACTCAGTTGCGTTCAGTTTACGCTCCATTGCGCGCTTTTCTTCGGTCCAATTTGACCTATTTTCAATATCAACCTGCGTGCAGAAACTTCCAATGCTTCTACTAAATTTGAAGTCGATATCTCTATGTTTGCGACCACGAGAATGCCAACAACACACACCACACAGACGGACAGACATCGCTGAATCAATTCAGGATTTCACGCTGGTCAAGAATATATATGTACTTTATATGGTTTCTGAAGCTTTCTTTTAGGTGTTACGTATATTATAAAAAAAAAGAAACCAAAATGAGTATACACCCATCTTACAGCGGTGGGTATAAAAATCGAAAAGATTTTCATTCTCAACGAGGAATTCAGTTAATACATAGAGTATATCATCGTTTCCCAAAAGTTGGAAAATGATTTAGGGGTTTTTTGCGATCGAAGATTACGTTTTAATTTGCACGTTGAATGAAGCGTATGTTAGGGCTAAGTTTTATTAAACCAAGTTCCAAACAACTCGACGACTATCTGTACATGTACTTAGTGGGACGAATATTTAAGTATGCCCCTATGCCGTGGGCTTTTTCCTATCGGTGCGATGTAGACTCATTCGAATTGATTTAAAAGTAGTTCGTGTTCTTCGCCCGTAGGAATTTTGGCCGGCATCCGCTTATCTTTTCGCCTCCTTATGAAAATAGATTACTTTTTTTGGCCTTACCTTGCTATTTCCTTCTTAGTTAAATTAACAAATGATAATATGGACTCGCCGACATTACTTCCTGAGGTAAACTTCAATGTTCCCAATCGTTTCGCTAAGATAATTACGAGCTTTTTGTAACCCGTTCAGAGTCTTTCGCAAAAAACTTTAATGATGTCTACAATTTAATATCGCACTATCGGAGTCTTTCAATTCTATCAAATAAACTCTTCTTAATACCCGCGCTTTGCTTATATCGGAGTTAAAAATACGGTATCTTTGTGTAATTCGAAAATTGAACCGGATTTGTTCCTCTATTATCGATTGACAAGCTTTTCCATCTTCGCAACGACTTAGGGATGCATTCCTAACTCGGATCTACGCTGGATGCGAGTGCGCTTATGTGGTGGACTTGTATAAGCTAATTTCTTCTTTACAATACCGTTGATATGGGCATCACATAAACGGACTTGGGGACTAGCATTCAAGAAGCTAAGTGTGTTAATTCAAATTAATTGTGGTATACGTCACGACGTAGTGGATAAATATTTTGTTAAAAACAGCTTCGATATAGGTATTAAATGAAAGGAATCGGAGAATAGAATGCGCTAAAATCTGTTGATTATATTTTCATTATGCTAGAGGTTTGCTACATAAAGTCTTGGGCATTAATATCTTGAGAGGACCAAAGCGTTTTTGTGCGGTGGCTATGCGCGATTCGGCCCCCGCCGAATATAATTTTCTTGCTTGTTTTTTCTTCATTTTTAATTATTTATTTTTTTTCTCTATTTTTCCCCATATACCCTGTGCAATAGCGTACTCATAATACTTGGCATACGATATACTTTTAGGAGTCAATCGAATTCGCTTGCTATTTTAATATGTTGGCTGAATTTTATATCTAAGTAAATACATAAATAAACAAACAAATAAGGATTAAGGCGAAACGTTAGCATTGACGATAAGTTCGAATATTAGTTGCTTTGGCTGGTTTCATCTTTCTTTACTCATTGCGCTCTGAGGTGGGAGTGAGAAGAGTATATCGCACATTTTGTACAGATCTTTTATTGTAAAAATGGAAATAGACGACTGCAGAGCATTATAGAAAGAATGTTGATGGGTATAAAAGATTGCGTGCTCCACCCGATTATATTTTTCTTATCTGTTTTGAATTTATATAGCTATACCTTTCAAATATTCAATCCGATTCCAAATCACAGTAAGCTCTATTATGCTTAAAGTGTACTAAGTGAACATATTCAGAGTTGAGATGTTAATCATAAATATATATTGACCCGACCCATAGGGATGGATGTTCTCACTATAAATTAGTTTGCGATTTGTATAAAAGCTCATGGAATTTTTAGAAAATGCTTCAGAATCTAGTTGTGTAAGTTGCCCCCCTTTACAAGAAATTACAACGTAATTTAAATGTTATTTGAATAAATAAGTCGCAGGAAACGGGTATTCCCGGCTGAGTCAAAAGACAATTGTATGCGATTCGTAAACTCCGATTTTCAAATGCGATTGCAACCATTGATTGCTAAGATCTCAAAAGTTACTAATGTACTAAAGCGTGGAGGGCATGTTAAAAACGCTCGCAATCTTACGCAACCCAACGAAGCGAACTTTCATTGGATATAAAGCTATTTGCCCACACAACAGCACGAGAGTTCTTTTGAACAGTTCCATAACAATTTTCCCAACTTCGTTACATATCAGATTTCATGGTATTCATTAATTGGATCACCTTTCTGAACTAAATTGGACCTGGCTTCGCTTAAAGCATTGTAAGTCTAGTGTAAGATATTCGCTCAATGGTCGAATTGTCTGATCAAAAGTTAATTTTGTTTTCTTTGTAAACGCATCGAGTTCGAGTTAGGACAAATCTTTTTATGATTAATTTTTTCGATTAGTTATTTATATCTTTTTTTTTTGAAAAGTCGCAAATTATAAAACATATATTAATTGGTGATCACGACAACATTTTACTAACGTTATTAGTATAGGGAAAATTTGTGTATGTAAAGTTTGTATTGAAATGGAATTCCATTTTATTTTAATCGCCTTTCGTCTGATCTTCTACACACCATCGTCCGCTCAGATCGTTACTCAGACACGTTTTGATTCACAGCAGATAACACAAATCATGCAATTTTCAAAGATTCAAAAAAAAAAAAAAAAAAAAAAAACATTTGTACGCATACGATTAGTCGAGGGGTTGAAGAATTTTTGTGTTTTATAAAAAAACATTTCAAGTCAAGCACTTTTGGCTGAAGTAGCAACGAGACCTAATGAATCAAATCAAATTGCTTTCAATTAATTTTTATTGGATATCAATTAATAAGTTTTTGCAAAGATACACAATACAATATACATATATATATATATATATATATATGTGTGTGTGTGTGTGTATGTATGTAATCAGAGGACATTTATATATGAATTTGGTCATTTGATTTGTAAAGTAGAAAAATGAGATGACGAGATAGATACTATGTTCGAGATATGTATTTATTCATTATTCATAGCAATTATGCTCACAAAAAACTTAAATTGGAAGTTTCTTCATTAAGATCGCATTTAATTAAAAGTCATTTTTAATAATTATTTTATTTCAATTTATTGTCAAATTTATTATCAAATGTCCGAAAGAATCTGTAAGAAGTCCTTGCCGCGTCCTTGATCATTATTTAAATCATCTTAAAAGGTGTTGAGCAAGGCCGAATAGTTTTTTGCATAACATCAATGCGTTCAGTTAGTGAGTCAATGATTACCAGCATACAAGTTCGACCGCAATTTTAAAATTTTTCAAAGCTTCTTGAAATCTTCATTTTATGGTAAAAACAATTAAAAGCATTGGAAAGGGGGACACGATCCACCATTAAATATCGCACACAATCACGCTTAATAGAGTTATTCCAATAACGATTTTTTTATTTACAAAGCATTATATGCGAAATTGTTGAAAAAGCCGTACGGACCGAAATATTTTCATTAGCGTTCGACCGTTCATGGCCTAAGACAAGTCAATGTACCAAATTTCGTCGAAACATACACAAGAATATCAGACGGCTAGGTGGACGGATAGACAAACAAGCTGGGAATGATCCATTCGTTCATTTTGTTCATACGCCCGTCAAAAGCCGGTAGAAAGCTTCAGAGATCATCTCAATGATATAATGATTCTTGATCAGTATTAATTTCGGAATGCATGTAAACATGTCCGTCTGTCTATATAATGTCTGTGTCTTGCGACCACTTGTGATTACAAAATTGGAGATATCAGCTTCGAATCGGGCCCAACCTCGGGAAGTTCTTGCATGCAAGAACTCTCTCAGCAATCGAATGGTGAATGTCAAGCTCTTTTGCAATTGCAAAGTGATTGGGTACGGATTCCTTTCCAGCATGGTTCGCAGGGTTTTCGACCTTGGATTGTCACCCATATAGACAATCTCTTTCGAGACTGAAATTTCCAGAACGAAACTTGAAACGAAACCATCTTTCGCAGGCCCGAACATTTACAACTTCGCTTATTATTTTATTTCCGAAATAAGTTTTCACAAGCAACCGATGCTTTGCTTCCTCTCGGGAACGCGTAACAAGTACAATATCTTAAATGCACTTTATTCACGGTACTTTGTTCACTCTGCACTTTGCGGCTAATTGGTGAAGGGTATTGAAGATCCATCTCCTCTATTCCGCGAGAACTACACTAAACAGTAAGATTTCGCATGAGGCCAACTACTTTCTTGCCTTGACTTTTAGCTAGTAATATATGACAGACCTTTTGCTCCAACTTATTAATATAATATTAGTGGGTAGGGAGGATTCGGTCACAGCCGTATATAATTTTTCTACTTGCTTTCTTTCAATGGTATTTTGTGCACAATCCGCATGGGCGTATCCAACAAAATTCTGCATTGTAGCATATGCAAGCATTCAAGTCCTTTGTTCCCGTTCCACTTCATTCAAATTTTCTTCTGCAGTCCTATTAGCGTAATGATTTAAAATTGGCATTGCTGTCGATATGTAAGGACGAGCGTAAACACCCAATTAACTCTTGACAGATCTGTTCATTTTTTAACGTTAGCATCTAGCTTCCATTTGCATATTATCTTGCTGTTATCCTGTTGGCAAATCGTTCCAACGTAATTGTCCTTGTTAACTCCTTAATTAATTACCTTCGTATTAAGAATTTCTTAGCCCCTTCTACCATGTTCTTTTTATTACGAAGCCTTATCGCTTTGCTTTTTGGACAATATTTCATGAACAGCAAAATTTATTTTGTTTTTCATTCAATTTCGTATGTTTTTATGATGGTACAGATATCGTGGCTTTAGCATGAAAAATTGCAAATTGACTCATATCTTCTTTCTTTCCTTACCACAGCTCAGAAATTCAATTTTTACAAAGCGAAAATACTTACCCAGTTTTCTGGACTAAAGTCTTAAAGCCGCCTATTGCACATGAAATTTGAATTCACGATCATTGACTTGTTAGTCAAGGCTTTTTCTCTACTCGGCCACTCGGACGGATAATCCTATGTAATATTTACGGGGCGTTGCAAATGTTTTGAGAAAACGAATAATTGATTAAATTTTGAATAATGAATAAAGCAAAACATGTGTGTTTTTTTCATTTTAATATCATGTAATTCCGTATGTCGTGAACTAAATTTCATTCTGGGGTTTTTTTTTTTTATTCTTATTTCAAATATTTTCTTCAGTATCCAATATTTCGCATATCCATCGAATCTATCGAGATCTTGCTTTTTTCAGGAACTTACTGTTCTTTGGAATAAGTTTATAGTCTATTCACAGAGCAAATTAGAAAAATGATGTATCTCTGACTTCACCACTTTTAACTTGAGATGACTTAAAGTGCTGGCAAATCGATCGATTTTTCGAAATCGAAATCGATAACGAAATTTAGTTTTTCATATAAGACAAATCTTCCCTATTATGGCTCGTTGTGGCATGTTTGTGCTAATAAAAGATTTTTGGATTGACGGCTGCAAACTGACTTGTTTACTAGTGTTCTCCTGGCTAAGAAAATGTTTTCTTTTGTTTTTTTTTTTAATTGCGGTATTGCCCTGCAATTATCAATAGGCTGCTATTTTATTACCTTTTTTTCCTCTTCAAGTTGGTACGTTTGAATTTTATGTTCATTAAGGCTCCGTGACGCGTGAAAAACATGATTGCATTGAAGAATCGTTTTAATCAGGAGTTGACAACTTAGTTCATCGACGGACCAATTTTCATTTTCATATCACGAACAGAACAAGACGTAGCTATTACTAAGTATGCGGCATTCTTCCGAACGCAGGCACAATCCATTTGCAGCATTGGTATCTAAATGCGAGAAAATTGAATTATTTAAAATTTCAAACGTAGCGGGCCGGATGCGACGAAATCACGGATCGGTGTTTGCCCATGCCTGCTTTAAATGATTCCATTGCACTTTAATGAACTATCCTTTTAAATGCACCTTGTACTAGATGTGCCGGCTATATAAAAATATCTCGTCATGTTCAACTTGAATTTTCTTAATTTGCTCGATTTGAAGATAGCACAATATTTACTCTACTCTCGATCCATTAAATTCGTTCCAATAAATTCGAATAATTAACTAAAATAGGAAGCGATAGAGAGTGAGAGAAAAAGCGGCAAATTTGCGAGAGCAAGAAGGAAAGAGATGATGATGATAATAATAATAATAATAATAATTACTTTCGCTAAAAAAGGAAAAGATCACTTTTAATATAAATATTTATGCAACGATTTAACGTAGCAGTGAAAATTTTCGAATTGTTGTTTATTTAGTTAATGTACCTCCTCAATGTCACCATTGTTTGACTCTATTTACAAATGAATGTTAGAATATACAATATATATATATATACATACGTATATCGAGGTATATGTATGTAGAGTAGTATATGCTTCCTTAAATAACGTACCTTGCACTTGAAATGTAAATTATCAACAAAAATATTTTCATTCTTTTTTTAGATTTCGCGATAACTGCCAAATCGAAAATCGTTTTCTACGACGAAGATTGGCGGGAAATCACAACATCGGCGCATCAGTTCGATCAATTGTCGGCGATTGCATTCGACGAGACCGAAGAAGTTATTTACTTCAATGATCGTCTGCATAATAATGGCAGCATATTCTCGTTAAAGATACCGCTGCGTTACCACGATCCTCACATTATTGAGCAACTTATACAGCGTACTCAAAATGAAACGATTACAAGCATAGCTTACGATCCACTAAATCGTAACATTTTTTGGGCTGATCAACGAAAGAGAAAAATTTACTTTATATCTATTGATGCTTTAAAAAATGAACCAGTCAAGGTACTTTTGGATTTTATTGGAGAAGAAACGATACCAGACGGTATTGCCATTGATATTTGTCGCCGTCGACTGTATTGGACAAATTCGAATTTTAAAAATGCTTCCATAGAACGCGTGGATTTAAGTGGCGACGATCGTGAAATTATAGTAAAGACAGATCTATATCTGCCCCATGGAATTATAGTGGATCAATTGTCAGATCGTATTTACTGGGTGGTCGATCAACAGGGCATGCATTATACCGTCGAGAGTGCAAATCTGGATGGCAGCGATCGCCATATTATAGTCAAGGGCTTAGATAGCACACCGTTAAATTTAGCTGTAACGAAAGATTTAATATTTTGGACAGATCACAGGCATAACGCTGTATGGGCTCATGTTAAAAGACCATATCTGAAGGCCAACCAAACGCAAGAGCATATCGATGAAGTGGCCCAACCACGGGTAGTGCTTAAATTCTCTGATCAACCGACCGGCATTGTAGCCCGTACTCGTTTTATGACCACCTTAGTAAATGATCGTCATTGTTCTGTTGTAGTTACGAAAATTAAACATCGCCTTCTCAATCGATCGCAATTGAGCGAAAATAAAGCGCTAGCTGACGAAAATAAAATGGAACAGCCCTACTGCCTTAACGGCGGTGGATATATTGCCCAAAGCGGTATATGTATATGCGAGATTGGTTACAAAGGCGCTCGTTGCGAGATCAGTGAGTGTCATAACTATTGCGTTCACGGCACATGTACAATGTCATCCGTAAGCTTTCCAAAATGCAATTGTCAACGCGATTTCCATGGCGATCGCTGTGAATCTCATAAATGTTCAGGATTTTGTTTTAACGACGGCATTTGCAAAATTGGAAATAATGGAGAACCGACTTGTGAATGTGTAAATGATTTCGGTGGTGAACGGTGCGAGCAAAACTCGACCGAAATTTGCTCACTCTTCTGCCGTTTATTAAAGCACGAACCGGATGTTAATGTTCCATTTGGATGCCATGATATGTAAGCCTTTAAATCTTCCAAATAAAATATCCGTATACAAAATACAAATGCACTCTTTTTTACAGTTGTAAGGAATTGGCCTCTGAAAGTGAAGAAGCTGCTCGTTTATATGCAATACCTACTTATAGGCATTTGGAAATGTGCGAGAATCAAGTTACTTGGACAAATCCTTTAATCATTGTTCTTGTTGCCGGCGTTGTATCATGTTTGTCACTTATTTTACTTATAGTGCACGGCGTGAGACGATTCTATAAGCCAGCGCGACCGAGAATTAAGAAAACTTTCGTAGTGCGGAAACAGGCGGTGGCAACTGATACACCGTTAACTAATCGTCCAATTGCCACGGAGCAATGTGAAATTACAATTGAAAATTGCTGCAACATGAATTACTGCGATACGGTAGGTAGAGCTAAATTTAATTTCATTGAAACAATAATTAAGTTGTTTTATTGACACTACATATATATATAGCCCTGTTTCGACCCTAAGCTTGTACAACAGACACTGTCACGTGATGCGAACGCCAAAGAGGATAAAAAATTCTTAATTCATAATATGGAAGATGACTTGTATTAAGAGTCTCTACTAATACAAGAGCATGACTACCTAAAGAGGACAACACCGTATATGGGGTTATCCTTTGTCCACAAGAGGCCTTAAAAAATATTCTTTTCGGAGGTTATTTATTATACGTGCACATCTCTAAATAACACAATTGCCGTTACTTCCTAACAGGCAGCCATATTTAAAGCAAGCATAAAAACTGAACCCAAACAACGAGGTCCTTTGCGTTATTATATTATATTTAGATACCAAAGTTGCTCGCTTTAGTGAAATTGTTAGCTAACCTCACATCCAGTCATCCATATAAATACGCAGTTGAAAGGCGATTTTTAAAATCTTTTTATCATTACGTTTGCTGCGAATATCTATTTTGTTGGGTAAATTATTGATACTGTGGATGTATATTTATTTTACTTTTTATTTAATAGGAAATTATACTTTATTTTTGCTTAGAAACTGTTTACATATACATATATATTTTTTTTTTTTTTTTTTTTTGTTTGTAAGTATTTTAAACTCGAAAATGCAAAATTTTCGGATTTTCGGAATCGAAACATTTGGATTGCTTTAGTTTTTCCAAAATTTGTGTTGATTACGACTAATTTTGAGAGTGCAAATATAGAAAAATTTAATATTAACGCTATAGAAAAGGAAAAATGCACTTATTTTGCACAAATACAGCAAACAAATAGAATCGGAAGAAACTGCTCAAAAAACAAGTGAAAGTTTGTAGCCAATGAAGGAAGATACTTTCGTATATATATATATACTCAGGAAAATAATATTTTAAAATTTTATTAAGCATAAGTGTTTAAAAAAAAAACAGAAATGCATTATGATTTTCATCAATATTTATACCCACCCCCGCAAAGAGTATCAAGTTTGAGCACACATGGGTTGGAAACGTCACAAGTTAATGTATGTCCTTGATCATTGGAAGTAAACGGGTCGATTTAAACGTCTCCATCTGTGTATTGAAAAAATTTGCCTAAATTAATTGACTTAGGATTTGCATGCTCCTCCATGTCTATTTTCCAGCGCATACTCTTGTGTATTGAAAAATATTTATGGAGAAAAGGAATAAAAACAAGCATGCAAGTGGTGGATATGGATGAATGCACTCGATCTAATTCGATCTATTTTTGGTTAATTTTTTGAACACATAAACAGTTTCCTCTCTCCTCTCCTCTCCCCTCCCACTCCTTTCTTTCCTTTTGTTTTTTTTTTTTTAAATAATATTATTTAGTAATAAAAAATAGTCTGAATTAACGTCATTCATACTGAAAAAGTTCCTGGTTTTAGTGTAATATAAACATATATATATATATATATTTTAAATATGAGTAATATATATATATATATGAGATAAATTGTTGTTAGATAATTTCTAAATTCGAATTATTTTATATAACAAATGGACTTTTTAAATTATGTAAATATTGTAAATACTGCCTAATATGATTATCTTTTTTGTTTGCTTTTATTAATGATACTTAAATTTAAATCGTGGTACTTAGAAAATTCAAACCAAAGTTTGTTGCTTATGGGATTTGTGCACGTTCACGGGCAACAATTTATAAATTTGTATAAACAATGTAAAGCAAAAATCTTTATAGATATAATATACACTGAAGTACACCAAATGCAGGCGCTTGCCGATAGTGTAAATAAAAAAACAAAAAAAAAGATAAATTAAATAATTACAAATTAAGATGTAGAAATATATTGGCAGGATATGAAAAACTTATTTCAATATGTTTTAATGGATGAAATCGTAAGTGCGATGGAGAAGGTAACAAATGTAAGATAATCATTATCGACGCCCCGGATATTTGCCGTCACTCGAATGGTTCCATTACTTTTCTAATTTTTTTTACCGAACTTTCAGTCGGTCTAGTGGTAAGAAATTCCATATTAGCCAAACTCATTGCGTATACACACACGCTTTTGTGTATAATACGAAGCCGGTCATCATCTCTTACAATTTTTAAAACATTTTTAGTATCAAGCAGAACAATCCCAGCCAAGCCGAGTAAGAAAGACTCGTGTCGCTTGAGTTTCTATAAATTATTTAGACAAAACGTGGAATAAAAAAACAAAAATTCTAAATAGATGGCGAATGTTCTTTAAACAAGTAGGGAAAATGTGACGCAAAAGTGCGAAATTAAAGAAAATTAAGGAAAACAATGTCATTTTTCTTCTTACACAAATACTTTCGGCTTTGCCTATCACTCATGTCAGACGTATAAAGAGGAAACTGCTTTTCAACAAATCGAACAGAATAACTTCTTATTGTCGGCTAAACCAAATCACACGTGCTTAGCGTACCAAGTGTGCCTTATTCATTGGATTGTAAAAAAAAAAACAGTTTTCTTCATTTTCTATAAACTAAAACATTCAATTAAACATTTATTATGATTAATATATTTAGAGTCTTCTCTAATAAAGCTCACACTCATTTGAAAGTGCACTCCGAATAAATAAACAAACTATTTTCTGCTCACAAGAACAAGCATGGATCATATGTTTCGATTTGGTTTGGCCGCACAGCTGGGTTACTGTTGCGGGTTACTGTTAAGTTGCAATGCCGTCGGCAAAATGCCACTTACTGTTAAGGGTTACTGTTAAACTTTTGACTTACTGATACGGGTTACTGTTAAGCTGATAACAAAAAACAAAAAACAGCTGATATTCTCATATCTCTCTCAAATCATTCTCATACGTTGAGAAACTGTCATGCAACGAAAAGGGTTAACCCTAATAATTTCTGATGTTGATAGGAGACAATTTTGTTGGGAGATAGCATTTAGTTATAAGAATTTATTATGTATATGTTTTTATTATTGTTTCGAAATTTTAATTTAAGTTTTCTTAAAAAATTTGAGTTGTTATTACTTTGAAATGTCGAAAATTATATTTTAAATAAATTGAAAATGTAAATAAGAATGGAACTCTAAAGGTAAGTGTGAAATGTGAGGAACGAAGAGAAAAAATCATGATTGCAATCTATTTACTTCAGCGTGAAGGTTTCTCGAAATATAATAAAATTTATTGAATTTATAAAATTATTTCAAATAACTATTTTTTGCTTTTTCTCAATCGAGGTTTAGTATATGTAAATAGAAATGTAGAAACTATTCCGCTTATTCCACAGATAAGCTGTATTTCGCCTTACTGCACTATTTTAAACTTTTGTTTTTAATCGAACACATGGCACAACAGAGCAAAGCGTAGGGCAAATTTTTTATTTGTTGCAACTCCGAATGAAGATATTGTCGTCTTGTCAGAGTCGAAATTTTTGAGTGACGCTGTTTATGGCTTAATTGTTTTTACTTTTCGCACCACGCAGAAGCGTAACATGATCGGCCTTTATGTCGACTTCGGAACGTTGCTTAGGATCTACCACATGTATAAGAAATTCCTTCAGAGATTCAAGTTGAAGGTTCATACTCAACATATGTTTACACTTTTATATAGTATTACTGACCAATACGTGTGTTTAGTAAAAAAAGGAAATTTGCTAATTATCGATAACTAAATATAGTCTAATAAAAACAGCTGACTGGATTTAGAATTTGCAACAACAACTACATACGGTACTAGCTTTACAACAACAAACACAAACAAAAAGCTTTACAACAAAAATTCCATATACTGCAAGGTAGGAGAAATTGTTTCGTTACCATTTGTAGCAGTATCTTTAGCCTAAAACGGGAATGGTGCACAATGCAAATACTACAAGGCCAGAGAACGAGGTATCTAGAAATTGGTTAGTTGTCTCTCCTCTTTTATTTAGAAGCACATGAAGCAGATGAGGCATACGAGACACTTTGTTTTTCACTGGTCTTAAGAACAACAATTAAGTTTTTTTTTTTGTTGCAAAATTCAACAGCATCTTTTTTCTCATAAAATGATATCTGTAGAATACACAATACTTATATATACCGTATACCAGCTGTAGTACAAAGATATGTTAAGTTTGTGCTGACTTGAAATATATCCACAATCTTCTGAATCGATCTAAGCTTGTCTGTCGACTTGTCTGTCGGTCTGCCCGTCTTGTTTTGTTGTCTTCAATCTAAAAAACACATTATTTGTGATATTTTGACGAAATTTGGTATACTGACTTGTTTTGGTTCATGAACGATCGCTATTGAAAATACTTCGTCCACTACTTCGCATATAATGCTTCATTTTGAAAAGGCAATATATGGATAATTGTAGTGCCGTGTAGGATATTTAATGATGACCCATGTCCCCTTATATATATTATATTATAATAAGTTATGTATATATATTACATAATAATATCATTATATAGATGGTTTGCTCGCATAAAGCAAGGAAACTAAGCTAATGTTATTACAAAAATCTTTGTTAACCTTCTATTAGTACAAAGTTATATAGCACGAAAATTGTTAGTAGATATAGGGTGTCGGTTGGCGCATTAGTTGATTATATATATCTTCAATAGGGACAATTCTCCTTCTAAGGAAATGCCTCCAATTTTTTCCATATAAAGACTTTTCACAAGAGGGCGTTATATAGGGAGTGGTCGAAACCGATCCGAACCATTTTTAATAGCGTTCGTTCTTGGATCAAAACACTTCACAGACAGACAGATGGACAGATAGGCTTAGATGAGTTCGGATTATGATTCTGAACCGGTCGGTGTAATAAAAGGTGGCTCCATCTTAAGACCTGCTGCGTGTCACATACGATCGCCCTAACTTATAACCTGTAACGGAAGTGGTGTAGGGTATAATAAATACTGTGTTAGACAATGTGGCGTAGGGTATTTAAGGGTCGGCCTTGCCCGACTATAACGTTCTTGTTTTCTTTTTAATTTTTAATACATATATACGTCATTTTCAATTTTAAATAAACGTAATTCAAATGTTGCAGGAGACGTACACATGTTGCAAAGAGCAATTGATTTTCTGTGTACAATGGAAACGGAATAATGGAACGAAATGCAATCGAAATTTACAAATTTCCGCAAATATTGTTGTATTGGCTGAAATTTGAATTTAAAATATAATGAAGTGATTTTAAATAAATCATTCACGTACACATTGGCTTACCATCCAAACCCATTCCTTGCAAGTTTTTCCGAGTAAATCCCAGAAGCTTCCTTCAGTAGTCAATTAGTTACAGAAATAGTTCGATATCATAACGTTCATATATTAAATCAACAATATTAAGAATGACCACACGGAACATTATGTGGCACTTCGTTTAGATTTTCTGTGGGCTTGAAATTTGATTTCGGAAATGTTGTTAACAAAGAGCATCTTCCTAATTCCATATACAATGAAAACATATTTTCATAATATTCAAATAAATTGCTATAACAACATAACGTCCGTTATTTTGGACTTGACACTTTATTAAAAATGAGAATAATATCGAATGTCTAGTCTTAACGTTGAAGTCGTTATTCCAAGTCTTCATTATTTTATCTTTTCTTTTTTCGTAAGACAACCCTGCTATTAAAAATAAAAATACAGCCATCTGAAATTGACAACTAATTGAAAACTAAACGTCAGACGTAAGATTAGAGCACGAAATTTCTTTCGATTTTCTCGAAAAAAAATTGTTTGCAGAGTGAAAAAAAGAACTGTGTAATATTAAATTAGAAAAAAGTTATACAAATTATTGTGGAAGGAAAAAAAAGCGCGCCGTTTTTAGTGTTAAACAAATCAAGATCATAATATTTTACAAAGATGCACTACACGATTGTAAATGAATAGGAAAGCGAATAAAGAAAAATTGAAGAAGAGAAAAAAATTCACAGTGACTATTTGTAGAATTCCAGAAGAAACGATATAACAACAAATTGAGCAGATTTGTAATTGGTGAAAATCTAAATCTATATAAAAAAAAAAAAGAAAAAGAGAAACAGTGTATTATAAATCATTCAATTTTCTTATGAAATAGAAGACAACTGTAACTACAAAGAACAGCGTAGAGGTAGTAATAATAAGTGAAATCATTCTGCACTGCAAGGACAAAAGCGAGAGTAGCAGTTGTTGCTACAGACTTTAGGTAAACTTTTTTTTCTTTTATATACGAAGCTTTATATGCCAACAGACGTCTCATCCAGGTTTCGTCGTATTTGAATGACACAGGACGGTATTCGTAATTTGAATTACATGACAACATCATGCGAATGTTATATGCATTTTCTCTTGCAAAATTTGCTCTGATTATTGTCAGATGTTTTTAAGGGCTCTAATGAGTGTCAAAGAATTGAAATTAGGTATATTAAGAAGTAAATTATTGGCTATCTAAGCGGTAAAGTGGATATGTTAAAGATGTTCTTACTTTCAGGACAATAACATAAGGTAGCCTTTGTTGATTTTATTGCCTGCGAAAGAACATTAACAATACTTTAATAATTGCATAAATTCAATTTTATTATATATTTCTACATAGGCCTACGTAGATATGTATGAAAATATGTATTTATGAATTCGTGTATTTGCACATATTTAAATTGTTTTTAGAAATTTAAAAATATTTGCATATATACATGTATATACATATTTGTATATATATGTATAATTTGCATAAATTATACGTATTAAAAGATTTATACGTATTTGAAAGATCTTATAGCATGTATATATTCTGATATTGCAAATGCTCCGTTCCAACACGGAGTTTTTTCTTTTCATAAGTATAGGCGGACGTCATAATTGCTTTGCAATTTGTAATAACTCTTTGTTTATATAATTTTAGGCGTTCGGACATTAAGTTTGTTTCGAAGTATGAGTGGCAAGGTGCGATTGAAACCTAATGGAGTGTTAGATGAGGATCCAATGACACTTCAGGACATTGCTTATAAATATATTTGCAATAATTTGGATGTAATTAGCTACGAAGATGAGTCACTTGACAGATCAAGAATACTACGCGATGGTATTGTGTTGCCAAATGATATATGTGATCGTTTGCTAGAAGCTTATCAGCAGTTTTATCGTCATCTAGATGATCGTTTTGTAACCTTATTTCGTGATAAGCATCGAACTTCCTTGAAAGTTGTACACTTACGAAATAGTACATTAACCAATTCTGGTAAGTGACATCAGAGTATTGGTTATTTTTCTTTATTTCATCTATATTTTTAGGACTTGCAATACTTATGCGTCACGAATTGTATTCACTGTCGATATGGTATTGTGATCGAATTACTGAGTGGTCGCAAGAATTGCTTGCGCATCACGGTGAAAGTTTGCGTTCATTGGAACTTGGTATCGGATCCCATATGCTACAGAACCGTGATCCAAACGACAAAGAACCGGTTGATTTTCAGCTAAATTGCCCCAATTTGAGAAGACTTGTTTTAAATGGAGTTCCCTTACATCATAAATTGCAATTTGCTCACTTAGACGATTTGATTCATTTAGATTTAACGTCATGTGTTTTGGGTAATTTTAGTTTGAGCGCATTAACTTCTTTACCAAAATTGCACACTTTAATATTGTTCAATGTTTGGCCTATTGAGAACGGACTTCACGCTATTTGCGCATTGAAACAGCTTCGCACTTTAGATATATCGATATCAAGTTCAGGTAATGGGCATGGAACCTATGATTTCCCCGATGAGACACTTGAGATGTTAATGGATAATTTGCGCGAGTTAACACACCTAGATATATCGGGTACAAACTTGGCCGGAAATGGAGTGGCTACAAAGGGTTCATGCTACAAGAACACGGATATCCCCGGTTTGGTGTCGCGTACTCAAAGGCCGTTGCAGTTTTTAGGCTTATATCATACAGCCCACTGGGCTTGCAAACGTCATGATATACCAGCTATTGAGGTAAGCAGTCGTTGAAATCGTAAAATAATCATACATATATGGCTTCTAGTTGTTGTATTTATAACCACGAGACTCCACGAGGATAACTTTTCTTTATCAACCACGCAGCATACTGCAGGACTGCATAGACTGCAGAGACGAAATACGCGCTATAAAGTGTTGATGCTCTTCATCAGTGCAATATTTTCAACTTATTTAACCAGTATCATGAAATTGTTGGAATTCGCATATTTACAATAATTCAGATAGAAAGCTAAGAATATCTCTACATGCTTATAATTATGCCATACAACATTTGTGGTACAAAGCTATATTAAGCTTGTGGCAATGTATGCAATACACAGACGAACTTAAGACAGGCTTATCTTTTAATATACAGAAAATGGTTCTTAATCGATCTAAAGTTGTCTGTCCATTTTTTTCTTGTGTTGAATTTGGAGTCCACGATTTTTGAGATAATTTGATGAAACTTGATACAACTTGATACTTGTTTTGGCCCAGGGATTAACGCTATTGAAAATGGTTCGGATCGAACCACTTTTTCGACCGCTTCTCATATAACGCCTTATTTTGAAAAGTAGTTATATGAATAACTGTAGGGTGTAGGGTACTAATGATGGGCCGTCATCCACACTGATTTTAATTGTTTTTTTTTAGCATTAAACACTTTATTAACTTTAGAAATAGGTATAATCGGCAAAAAGTAGAAAAAAATATTTAAAAAATTCTTAAAAACGATAAGCAGAAATTCCTCTAAATTCGCAACTGACTAACTGATATCAATAATTAAGAAAGGAAAGAAATGCTCGCTACTGATCACTCTAGATCCTATTCAAAATGAATATAACTTTTTTTACTGGTCATTTTTGTAAATATGCTATGAATACTTATTTGTGGAAGGTTTTGAACTCACATATATACAGTTTAGCCCTATTTGTCAGTTCATCTTAAGCGATTTATCATAAAAAATGTTTAAGTGATTTCATTTCGTCGGATAGTTTTATATGTAGAAAAAGAGATGCCGGGAATCTGATTTATTTCTTGTTTGCTTTTAATTTTAGATTGCTGGGGATGCAAACGAACAACAGATTTTAACCGCCGCACGGTACTATTATGATAGACCTGTGCTTTTAACGAGGGTAAGTATGATTCGTTCAAAACAAACAGAAGTAATAAACAGACTGCTACTACAAATAATGAAAATATAAAAACTGTTCCAAATCCTTAGCGACGATTAATTTATTTTGCGGCATATAATAGATTTTGGTTCTTACTTTATTTTCCTAGGTTTTAAATGACTTGTATCATCTTTTCCGCTTCGAAAATTGTAAAGATATTCATACAGCACTCGATGTTGTACTGACAGCCATGGATAGACACTTGAAATTTAAGCATATGCAAATTTCTGGCAGGTCAGTAACAAAGAAGAAAATGATTCATTCTTTTCAAGTTTATTATTAAAAAAAAAATAAACTATTGAACTGGAAGTGATGCCTATTTTTTCCTTTTTGGCTTTACATATTATATAGCGCAACACTATTTTATATAGTGAAGGGTCGTGATAGAGCAAAATTTGGAACGCCATTACGAAATCACATAATACGTACGTTACTTAATGGCATGGAAGTGCACATTACAGACGATACAATGCTACGAAATGGTTACCTAACACTAACTCAATTTCAGATGCCCACCGATGTGGTGAGTAATCAGAAATGCATATTAATGTATACATATATTATTCGCTTTTGACACTTAACGGAAAGCTACATTAATTTCGTCACTTCGTTTATGTGGCATAGATATGCATTTTAGATATGCAGTAGAAATTAATAATTGATAATCAAAAAATCCGTGATACTTAGTAATTGATTGGCGAGTTAAAGTTTTCAACAACAGTGGCAAAAATGAAAAATTCCCTTTCGATTTATCCTGATGAACTTACATGAACAAGTAATATCGCTATAGTGGGGCACGGCCCACCATTAAATATTCTACATCATTCTGCAGCTATTCATATGACAACTTTTGAAAATATGGCGCTATACGGGAAATGGTCGAAAAAGTAATCCGATTCGAATCAAAATATATCAAAAATTGATGCCTTGAGGAAGGTTGCATACAAGAAAATTGAACAAGACAGACGTACAGACAGATTCAAATCGACCCAAGATCGCTTCCTGAATCGATCGGTGTAATAAAACGTGGGTCTATATCCTTCTGGATGTTGTATACAGGCGCCCAAACTTAATAAACGCCTTAAATACCTGCAGTGTAGGAGGATAACAAAGGGATGTAGAGTACTTTTGGACATAGTTTTCAATTTTCTGAAATCTATATTTGCTTGCAGTATAAGCTTTTACTTTGTTACTTAATTTACTGTACCAGTGTTTATGCGATTGAACGTTTTCTGCTTAAGATGTGGCGATTAGTGCAATTAAATCTGACAAATGGAAATGAAAGTCCCGTTTCTTTAACAAGCCGTTTTGGTTCATTTAGAAATTAAAAAATATTAATTAAATTTAAAAACATTTCGACAAAACACGTATCTGAAAATATTTTTTTCATTATTAAGATTAAGAAAAACATAAATGCACTAAATGTGTCTATGAAAATTCTTCAAATGTGTTATCATAAAATAGCCATTGATCAGCTTAATTTAACAAACTCAATGACAGGTAAATAAGCATCGTCTCTTTGCCTCTCTAAACTTCCAATAAGATGAACTGCTCTTTTGTTTCTAAAATAAAAAAATATATTTCTCTACTCATGGACATTCAGTCTTGAAGAACGCATTCGCATGAGCGAATTTCTTTGACTCGCATTAAAAATAAATTTAAATCTAAATTTTAAATATGAATCTGTATATAAGATATTAATTGTTGGATCAAAGTTGTAATGTTTTTGTAAGGGATCATAACGCGATGTGACCCTCAATCATTTATGAGAATGTTAAGTCTAAATTCGCTTATTTATCTTATAATACACTGGCCATGTATTTATTTGATTTCGAGTTAAGAAAAAATTGATTTGTTAACAGAAGTTGTGCATAAACTTTGGTTCATAGCTCAATCAAACTCGATCAAGCTATCAAATGTGATGCTACGATTATTATTCTGAAATGATATGCACGGCCGTCACGCATCTTTGTCTCAAATTTTGTCCTCTGTTAGGGTAATGCTGTCCCAGATACGGCATTCCTTTCTGACTATGTAACTGTGAGTCCGAGTGTAGTATAATAATACATATTTTGTGAAAAGGGTTAGCTATTCTATTAACATTATATAGATCGATATTTAGATTATATCCTGGAAAATCTTTTAAAATGAAACAGTCTTTGATTTGATTAAGCCATCAGTTGATAAATATGATGTATTCGTGAATGTATTGAATGAAATTGGAATGAAATTTATGTCATTTTCGATTTGGTTTTTACAGTTATTCGAATATGAGCGTTTAATATCGGTCTTGTTACATGGAGTTTCCAAAACTGAACAAGAAGGATTTGTCCAGAGAATAGCTATTTATTTGCTAAACACTTTGGCTTGTCAAGTGGATGGTAAACAGAAATTGTTTTTGGGTGAATTAGGTGTGGTTAGTGTAAGTGATTGTTTTCTAGGTTATGATTCAGATTTTATTTAGACGAAAATCGTTCTGTTTTCTGTCGTTATTTCAGACTATGTTAAGTTTAATTAAAGATCGCTTAACACGCTCTGTATTTGATGATGTTATGGAGGTAGCCTGGTCTACAATGTGGAATGTAACTGATGAGACTGCAATTAATTGTAAGAGATTTTTAGACGGTCGTGGTATGGAATATTTTCTACGGTGTTTAAATGTATGTAGTAAGCACTTTGGTTTGAATTTCATTCAAAAATAATATGCGTATATTTTTAATATAGACGTTTAGGGAACGAGACGAATTGCTAAGAAATATGATGGGTTTGCTTGGTAACGTAGCCGAAGTTAAATGGCTGAGGCCGAAATTAATGACACAGAAATTCATTGAAGTTTTTGCCGAGCTATTATCTTCAGAAAGCGATGGTATTGAGGTGAGGAACACATAAATCAAGATTCGGATCAATAAAGATTGAATTTGATCGTTTCAGGTTAGTTATAATGCTGCTGGTGTTTTGGCTCACATTGCTTCCGATGGACCTGTAGCTTGGACTATAAGGGAACCATCACGTGAAAAAGTTTTAACCAGCATGGTTGAGGCTATCAGACGCTGGGACATTAAAAGTGAACGCAATATTAATTATCGCAGCTTTGAGCCTATTTTAGGCTTAGTGCGCTGCTACGAAACACCTCAGTGCCAACATTGGGCTGTTTGGGCTTTAGCTAATCTCACACAAGTGAGTGCTGTAAGAAGATATTAATTGTATTTGTATACAATTTTTATAATTTTAGGTCTATCCCGACAAGTACTGTTTACTTGTTGAACAAGAGAATGGTATACAAATTCTCAAAGAACTAATAACGCATCCAAGCCCTTATGAAGAAATCAAAGAGATCGCAAGAATGGTTATCGCTCGATGCTCATCTTGGCCATGACCTATGCTCGAAGGTTAAATTTGCTGCTGACTTAGATACGCGCGCGCGATGAACACATAGTCGATTCCCTTGTGTGGATTTCTTTCTCATTTTTAGTTTTTTTATTTTACAAGATGTTCCAAGCATTCTGTTTCTGCTTCTGCTACTGTTCAAAAATTTTGTTTAATATTGTAATAGAGCGGTTTTTAAACTAGATTCAACGAAATCAATAACGGTATCAACCAAAACAGTTATAAGCGATGAAATAGATTAAAAAAAAAGGAAAAGATGAATCCCTAAAGCATAAAACTTATTTGTTAAAATTAAAATATTTTAGTAATTAATTGTTTTTTTTTTTCTTCTATTGCTTCACGATTTCGATTGTTTTTATTGATATTGATTGAGATTTAGTTTTCTTTCTTTAACAATCTCTCCCATCTGCCTATCAATTGCGAGTAGAATCACATTCACAATAATATATATCTACCTACATACACATATACATATAATTATAAATAGAAGTGTTATATATCTAGAAGCGTCGTGTTATTTAGATTTCATTGAATGTTAAATCCATATTTTGGGGAAAAGAACTAAAAAGGCTGATCGAAGAATGATATTCACACGCCTTCATATAACTCAATGATTTTTTATCTATTAACTATATGAGCCCCTCTACCCCATTAGCCTATTGAGATTATTCATGAATATCGTCTTATATACATCATAAATGTGTAGTAGCACGATACATTATTATTTATGTTTAAGTTTTTATTTTTATAAAAAATGTGTAAATAAATTCATCATTTCATTAAGTGTTTTTTTTAAACTTATTGTAATTCATTTCTATACATAAAAGGCTATAGAATACGCTTGTTGTGCATCGAATACTTTACACAAAATTTGGTTTTTCATATTTCAGTATCAACTATACATTTACATGTAAGTCGTCAGATCCTAGCATGCGAATTAAATAATTACAACTAAAATATCATCCTCTGAATGTCATACGAATACGTGCATGTATACATAGTATAATACGAATAGGCAATAAATTTGTCCATGATTGCGTATGGAGAAAGCATGTACATATCTGAAGAACAAATTTCATAGAATAATGGTTGGCTAGCCATACGAGTCTACGCTTCTCGCTCATATCTAACTCAATGGTGAGGAGGAGGTTCCCGTCAAAAATCTATATAGCGTGTTTTAGTTTTAAATACTTTGGCATCACTTTGATACGAAATGGTTCATCTCATGCCATTATTACTCATGCATATTTTTTTCACTACTACAGCGCGATCGTGATCGCTGTCCTTGTCTAAAATTATTATTTATATGACATGGAGTATTGTCCCTGTGATTCGTTTTCGAACGTTGTGAAAAGATAAGATTTTTAATTATATACGAAACACATACAAATATAAAACAAAAATGATCTGCCTAAGAGTGAATGCGTATCGGTCATATTAGTCATAATTTTATTTAAAAAAAAAAAAACAGAACAACTAAAGGATGAGACTATTTTAAGTCTACTAGTTCAATATATCTAAAAACCGCAGGCATATATTTATATATATAATCGGTATAAAATTGTCAATTGATTTCGTTATGTACGCAAATGTTGCTGAAATTTTCGAAGAAGCAATGATTGGTACTTATGATCTTATTTGGTAGCAATATATCAAATTTGAAAGTAGGAAAGTAATAGTAAAAGCTATCCTCAATTGATTGAAAACTGCAACTTGTAATCAATAGTGGATGTAGAAAGACTATAGAAGTCGATGCATATAGTTATCAAGTTACCTTTAAATAGCATCAATTGCTATTCCCTTTTATAATGAGTCTTTGCTTTCTATATATTCGCTTAAGCTGGATAGTATTCAAGATTCCCCGTAAGAAATTTCTACAACAAGTTATATCCGGCATTCGTCAAGCAAAGCAATGGGTTTTAAAAGAAACCCAAAAAAATAAAATAAGAAGAAATGTGTATTCGTGCTATTGCGAATTTCATAGATGCATCATCTGAGGCGATGACACAAGGATTATAATATTCGTAGATTACGGGCGTAGAATTGGCTTTCCTAAGATGAATTTATTTTTTGTGTGGTGCTAACGTACATCTATGCAAACCTACAGGCAGTTATACATTCTGGAAAATTTGGTCAAATTTGCCAAATAGACTTTAGTGGACCACCTATATAGTACGTATCTACTTCATTAATGTTACAAGGTCTTTGTTTCTCTATGTCTTTCTGTGCAAGTGTTCCTTTGCTCAAATTATTGTGAACACAAGAAAATTTTATGCAAAAAAAAAAAAGAATTTAATTTCAGATGTTTTCTTGTCTCTCTGATCGGGTTAATTTCAAAATTTGCGTGAAATTGCTTTATGACACTGTCAATAATCAGCAAAAAATTTATAATTTAAATTTTTTATACCGTTAGAGTTTTAAGGTTGGCTTTAGATCCCTTCTGACTTAAAAGCCAATTGTCAAGTTCACTCAAATCGAACGAAGAGTTCTTAAGTTTGAAAATTTCCAAAAGAGAAAACAAAGATGTTTTTTTGCATTTGATAGAATAGTTAGTCTGTAAGGGGTATAACGCCTAATTGCATAATAATATGATTTTTAATCTAATACTTTATACTTAAGCGGTGCGGAGTCTTCGCTCTGTCACGCAATCTAAAAGATTCGGCTAAACAGTGGACTGACTGCACATGCTATTGCAGAATGCTTAACTATTATGGAAATATTTATAATAGGGTCTTGTCTGTGAAAGTGCACCGTACATTTGGTAAGTTTAAATTTTCCATTTCGATTTCGGTGATTTGAGGAAAAGCTATCAAAACTTCAAGCTCATCTCCAGTAGATGTACTTTGGCATTGAAAACATTCATCCATATATTTTAAGCTCTTCCATTCGGTCCATCTGATAAAGGTCTTTACGTTCATCTTCCAAAAGTTTCTATATGTATTTTAGGGATTACCAGGTAGGGCTGCTTGTTTATTTTATACGTTGAGTTTGATTTGGTTTTGATTGGTAAGGAAAAGGTTATATTGCCAGCGTGTTCCACAGACTACTATTGACCCAAATGTTTTGCATGAATATGTTCTAGAAAATTTTCTTCTAAATGGGGTAAAACCTATGGGGCCAAGTAATGTGTATGCCGATAGCAGGTTGTAAGAGTTATTATGTGGGAATATGCGTTGAAAGAACGAAATGAATAAATGAATTCTAGATTTTTGAATATATTTCATACCTAGAAATTTGCTGACAAATTCGAACGGTGTAAATGCGAACAAATAAATTTTATTATTTCTTAAATTTATTAATAACGTATTTAAGTTTTTGTATAAAGTAAGTTTTGTTATAAACAGTTCTGGAAGAATCCAATAATTCTTATTCGAAAAGTCTTGTAAACGTTTTTCTTGGTTCTCTTATAAGAATTTTGTTGCAAATCTTTTCTACGTTTTTCTATAGGGACTTTCAGAAAATCTACTTTAAGAATTGCTTCAAATAAAACTCAACTATGAGAACAGTAACGTGATTACAAAAAAAAAAAAAAAAAAAAAAAAAAAAAAAAAAAAAAAAAAAAAAAAAGATGAAATCAAAAATAATTGTAATAATGAGGGATAAATGCAAATAAAACTAAACGTCTTTTATACGATACAATCTTTTCTATGATGACTTCAAAGTGAAGAAAAACTCTTTGAGGCGCTGGGTTACACAAACTTGTCCGAAGCCGATAGCCGAGAATTTTCTAATAACTTTTAGGTTTTGTTTTGTATGATATAATTTTTCACAATTTTTCTGAAAACTATTCTATAAGAAGTAAAAACACTACAGTGGGGCACGTACCGTCATTATATACCCCACACCTGCTTACAGTCGTCCATATATTAGCTCTTCCAAATAAGGCACCATATGGGAAATGGTCGAAAAACCGATCCCATCCGGACCATTTCCAATACCGTTCGCCCACATCAATGCGCCATCGTTTTCTCCAATTTGTTCGTTCAATGCATTCATTCAACTTCATTTCATTTTTGCAAATTGGGGCCTATAGGTTGAGTACAAGAAAACTAGGCAGACGGACCGACGCATGGACAGAGTAGTTTAGATCTATTTAGTATCATTTTTTGACAATAATAACATGTTGCAAACTTTCGCACAAACTTAATTTACCCTCGTTACGTAAGTGGTGTAGAGTGGAATGAGTGCAGTAAATAGATATATAGTTATAGTAAAATGTGCAAGATAAACGATGTTTTCGAAGATGCGCTCATGGCCGCAATTGATTATTAAAGGTTGTGTCTTCGAAGCGCAACTGCCGACTCGGCCTTCGCGTGCTCAAACCTCAGTGTATAATTTTCAGTGAATAATTTCCAAATAAATGTATTATTATATCCATCATCGATGGATGAGGGGTACATTCATTTCTTCGTTTGCAACGTTTGCAACGCCCAGAAGTAAGCTTCAGAGACCGCATGAAGTACATATAGTTGTGATCAGCATCAATTTATAAACCGATTTAAGCATATTAATCTATGTCCGTCTGTGTAATGTCTGTTGTAAATATTCTTCTGGCCGCAAACATAAAGTTATCGACTTTAAATATGGCAGAAACATGGGAAGTTCATGCGTGCAGATTGATGTTGAAAATGGTCCAAATCGAGTGAAGGACACGCACACAGCACTACGTAAACTGAGAATACTTCTGCTTTTCAAAAGGAATAAAAAATTGGTGTTTACTCATAAATTTTAGCAAGTAAGTGTACAAAAATTTGAACGTATATTCTATGGGCAATGCTGTAGCAACTGTACGAAAAGGCAAAACATTGACCACGCCTGTCCAATGCTTTAGTGTATCAAATTTGAATTATTCTTTCACTGCCTTTATAACCCGCAGAAACATTCTTCGAAAACCCCATAAGTTATATAAATTTCTGGTCAGTTTCAAATTTGTAGTGCACCGAAGCATGTCCCTCTGTTCGTCTGTCCATCTTTCCGCTTGGCCAATTGTGTAGTGTCTGCGGTAAACATTCCCTCGTTAGCGAAAATGAAAATATCGCCTACGAATTTGCAAAAGAATTTGGAAGTGATTTAATTTTCTTCAAGGATGCGCCTACAACGCCCACACGGCCGTGCGGCAAAAAATTTTATTGTGAAAATAGAAAAAATTAGCCGCGCTCACTTCACATTATAGACCACGATAGTTTAGTTCTTCTACTTTTTTTTTTTTTTTAGGATAACGGTGATGGTTATAGAAGATTCGGGCACGTCCGAATATAATTTTCTCACTTGTTTTATATTTATTTGGATACGCCTGATTAGCCGAGTAGGTAAGAGATGTCGACTAACAACTCAATTGTCGTACTTTCAAATCTCAAGTGCGGTATAGTTTTCAATAAAGCAGATGGTCTTAAATACTAGTGCTTTACGAGTTTAGTTTTCCAATTTGTTAATCTGCCTAAATTAATTAGAACAAGTAGGTAAATTATCCGAATGTGTTCGAATTTTTTAAACCCATCGCTGTTATCTTATTTTGTAGAATAATTTTGTGGAAGCATGTATCGTATGTCTGTTGTAGTTTATGACAATCGAGCAGGAAAGCTGGAAAGCGAACGAGTTTATTGTTTTTGTTACATAGCCGTGTGGCCGTTCTAGGCGTGTCCTTGGAAATGTTTAAGTCACTTCCGAATCCCATTGCAAATATATAGGCGATATCTTCACTTTTGCTAACGGGAGAATGTTTACCACAGACATTGCCCAGACGGACAGACAGATAGATTAACATGCTTAAATCGGTTTATAAATTGATGCCGATCACGATAACATATACTCGGTGTCGCAAACGTTTTGACAAATTGTGTATATCCTTCATTCTTCGAAGATGAGTATAAACATGTATGTCGTGACCCTATTTTTAAAATTCGTTGTGCAGCGTGATTTTTATTTCAAAACAATTTTTCATTCTTCAACTTTGAAACCTATTTCGAACGTACTGAACCGATTCGTTCGATTCAATATTTTGCATTTATCTTTTGCAAGGCAGTGCATGTTATTGCAAGTTAATTGCGTTCGTATATCAATTGAGTTAAAACTGCTACGGCATTGCAAACACGAAAGTAGATAATGCTTTTGCCATTCACTATGCCGCAATGTGATACGACAAAAGAAATTGAGTAGTCCCGTTGCTCCCCTTGTCCCGATATAAGCTTGCACGTTGAACTTACGACGCTATTGTGAGAAGCAAATAAACAACTAACCATCCCCTGTCTTCTGGGTGTTTACGTGTGACTCGATGTAAGAATGTACAAGTGCTATTTTCTTTGCCGGTTGTTTTCTTTTGCATTTCCATGTTGCGAGGAATGTCTCTGTCCGTGCGTAAGTGTACCGTTTGCGGCTGAGTATTTCCTGTATGCAACCCTTAGTAGCAAAAATAAACACATTGCTATCGAATACTAACACAGTTAAAATTGTATAAAATGTCTCTGTCGGCACTTGTACTCTTCTTTCAGTTTACGTTGTCATTTAATCGTTATTCGTCTACTCCTTTAAACGTGAAGTTTTAAGAAATTTCAAATAAATGTTTGTGAATTTCTTATAATTAAATGTAAAAAGAATTTTCAAACAACAAATTATGGAAAGTTGGATCGGAAAGCAAGCAGGTTTTTTAAGATTTGCTGGGGAAATGTTTGCCGTTTTCTAATTTGGTGGTTATTGCAATTCCCGTTATAATCTTTATTGTGGCGGTTCTTTTTTTTTTTTTTTTTTTTTTTTTTGGAGTGAAAAACTACATATTTCGCATGTACGCTTGAAAGAGAAAATTAAAATTTCGCGCTATGTGGCGAAGAAAAATTTTCTACTCATTGTTTTTAAATCGCAAAAGAAAGATTCAAGTAAATGAATTATTAAAGTGAATATATATCGACATCTTTACAGTTATTTAATTATCTTTTGGTATAAATAACGACATAAAGAAAAATTAAGAAAAAAAAAAAATTAAAGAGAAACCATAAAAAATTCGATTGTGCGCATTACAAATATGTCAGTTGCGAGTGTTTTTGTCAAGTAAATGCCGGTATTGCTTGTCATATGTCAAGCACCGCAGGAAATGGGAAAGAAAAACCTAAATAGTTGTTATAAGCACGTGTGCAAAAAAAAAAAAAAAAATGAAAATAATAAATATACCGAATATAATAATTACACTGGATACTCGCGTACCGATATAGCGTAACGGCTAAGGCACTTATTCCCAATTGAGTGGCGAATATGTCTGAAAAATATAGTCGAAGTGAAAGTTTCTGAACACATAACCTGTAACATAATCGAATCTATTTTTTTCTCAAATTATGTAGTTCGGAAAGTAGTTGCCAATTTTCTTAGTTGTCATTAAAATTTACATATAGCGATATGTCAGTCATTGGGTCCGATTGGTAATATTCGGACATATGTATTATAACCGAAAAGTAGTTGGCAATTTTCTTAGCTGTCATTAAAATATACATACAGAGATATGTCAGTCATTGGGTCCGATTGGTAATATTCGGACATATATATCATAATCTATACATGCTACACATACTTGACCGGATTATCAAGTCGATCGATAGTCCATCTCTGTGCCACTTTCCAAGCTGTAAACGCATGGTTAGTGGTCTTCTTTCTTGAGGCAAGCATGGCTAAATTTGCTTAGAAAAGTGAAACACCAAATAAAATTCATCTGAAAATATAATTAAGAAAATAAAGTTAGTTACCATTTACGTATATTGTTTATAAACCCTCTGCATAAATAACATTGGCATTAGTCAATAATTTTCAGGAAGGATCTTAAAGGACGTCTATCAAAGTTGTGCGTCGTTTCGGTCATATTTCTTGAACTGACTATCAGACTTTAATTTTATTATTCGCAAAAGGGGGAAGAATCCGAATTTCATGTATTTATTAACTTTGTTTCTTACTGACGTATAATCATCCATCGTCGCCGAACAGAATAACTCGCCGGTGGTTGACTGACGTCGTATGGATATCGACTATGGTGAGTGCATGGGACACATACGAAGCTATCGAAAAAATCATGAAAATTATTTTGTTTTCGTTAATCGAAAAGTGACGACACTTTAAAGATATCAAGAGGCATTGCCTTTTATGAAACTGTTTTCCAAATGTGTACTGTTTTAACAGACAGTTGAACAAATGCATCGTTAGGCGATGGGTACAATAGCAAAACGATTGGCACTGCTGCCTCATCCATCGTATTCTCCAAATCAAGCCCCCCAACGACTACTATTTATAGGAGAGTGCCCCAAGGAAAAAGATTTAGATTAAATGATGACGTCATTACGGAAACTGTAGCATATTTGCCAGATCCCATCGTAATATTGGAGAAACTCGTATAGATATACGGGTGAAAGATACTATATAGGAATGAATAAAATCGTATTTCGCAAAACTACAAATAAAACAAAGATATTTTAGTCTCAAGAATTATGAACTATTTACTAGCGGTATCCAAAAATTCGATTGCAAGACAGCCCTGCACATTAGAGGTTGCAATTTAAGATTACTCTTGATGTTAGCAATCGTTCGTAATCGCGAGTAAAATGTGAAGAAAAACCGAAAAAGGTAGAGTCTTTTCGCTTTAATCACGCTTATGTGCGGCTTCAGCAGTTCTTTTTTATGAACTTTTATGAACTGAAGAAATTGAATAACACATCTAAAGAATTACAATTTTCTAGGGCGGAATTTGCAAGGAGAGCGACTTTAGGTTACAAAAAAAAAAAAATTGGTAAGAGGAGTTTTCTCCGCCTATCAAATCAATTAACACCGTTCTCACACACTGATCCATTGTAGATGTGCCCAAATCTCGCACCGCGTATTACCGCAGCCCGTCATTTCTTAATCTCATTACTCGCCTTTGGAACAAGCTCTCAGCAATGATTTCTCTAATTATTTCAGCTGATTCGACCTTTAAGCCGAATGCATGCAAAAATACTATTCTTCGTTTCCCTCCCTCCGTACCCATAATCTTTCTTGACCATTAGCTGTGTTTCTTTTTACACTACGAATACAAAAAGTTCTGTTTCCCGCGCATGAAATAGGCGACAGTAACGTAATTGTCTTCTATAATTTTAACGGGATTGATTTTTACTTTTGCCCCATTTAATATGCAATCGCAAACAAACACAATTGCGTGCTTAAAATTGTTTTATTAAAAGAGGCTAACATTTCTCTGTAAGCGTTTTACAAGCAAGGAAAAAATTTCCTTGTAATCCGCTTCGCGTAGGGATCGAACCACTGTGCTAATGCGAAATCGTATTTTCCGCGGTTTAGCCACTCAGGCTATTGGCGACCCCTATTATAAGTGTAATATCAACTATTTTATTGTTTTAATTTTCATCTGAATAAACTTTGCATACTTTTAGGATGAGAAGGAAACAAAAGATTTAATAAAAGGAATATTTTAATACTTTTAGAAGCAGTTTAGAGAAATATCGCAGTGATGTTTAAACGGCAATGAATAAAAGTTTTATGAAAAGTAATTTCAATACGAAATTCAAAAGTTATTGCTCGAAGTTAATTACGAGTGCAAACTTAATTCAGTCAAAAGAAGTTAATTTATAAATTTTATGTGTATCACATAAAATTCATGTTCACATTCACAAACGTTTGATCGTTATGTGGACCATTTGTGAACGGAGTTCAACTTCGCTTGCTCTACACACGACAACAACAGTAACAGCAACCGGAGCAGCAACAGCAACAGCAACAGCAACAGCAACAGTAACAGCAACAGCAACAACAATTAATAATGCAGCAATCGGAAGCGACGAAGTCGGTACCAGCATTTGTAGCCAACAAGAAAAGCTGGCTGATATTGAACACATTTCAACGATAGCAGGCTCCCTAGTATCTATTGGTACAATTTCACACATACATCCATCACGTTATGTAAGTACTACGAAATTGTTGTTAGTATAGCAATTTTTTGCTATAGTATTAAGCAAAGGTGTAGCAAAACTTGATTTCGAAACAACATCTTAATGGGTTAAAAAATAGTTAATATGTAGTCGGGGCAAAGTGATGAATATGTAGAATGCAAATGTTTAACATATGCAATATTTAACACTTCTCCACCAGATACGTATTTATGGAGATTAATTTTAAATAAAATTTTTATCATCACATTAATCATCATTCCATTTTTATTGCAAGATTTTGATTGTTTTTATACCCATTACCGAAGGACGAGGGGTATATTCAGTTTGTCAAAATGTTTGCAACACCGAGTAGAAAGCTGCAGAGATCGCATAAAGTATAACGTTAAGCTGTCCGTGTGTCTTTTTGTCTAGAAAAGTTTTGCTTCGAAACAAAGTTTTCATTGAAATGAAAACTAAAGTATAAAAAGCAGATGTTTATCGTATGAATATTGAACAGATTTATCAATATTTTTTACTGATATATGTAGGCTTCAATGGTAAAGATAATTTCGAGATGAACGTCGTCATTATTGATCTAGGGGCCGAGCTTTGAAGATACCAAAACATTTTTTAAGAAGTTTAGCAGTCAGAGAAGTCAGAGGATACCGAGGAGGTTCTCACTGATGAAACTGCTTAATCGGGTGCAATATGCTCTTCGCATTTCGCAGTTTTGTACCTTGTTCCTACGGGAAAGTTATGAATTCTAGACATGCTACCAGTACAAATAAAGCTCTCGTCATCGAAAGCTAAATTTCAATAATTTATAAACGACGTTTACGGCGAGTCAAGTCAAATAAAAGATTTGACAATTCCGAAGGTATCAAAAGCAACCAACAGTCAGCATAATTATGATGACATAAACGACAAAAATATGGGATGATTCCGTATCATTATTTTAGAGAACAAAAAAATTCTTATACCACATTTTGTTATAAACATTCATTTAAAATACTGAAAAAAAAGTATTTATAAAAAAAAAAAAAATATTTATAATAAAATAGTTTTACGTACTGATTTTAGGGGACAAACGATGCTGGTTACGATACGGAACACACGTCGCTGAATTCAGATTTCGACGAAACTGAACTGAGGCGAGAATTATTAAGAGACGTAAGTAAAGGAATTGATTTTGTATTTTTCGTGTATGTATGCGAAAACGGATTAAAACTTAATAAAATTTTATCCTGTTATCGCGAGCATTTATCATTTGTTATTGATTTTCTTTACAGAAATGGAAACTATTGTTCGACATGGTATGTAAATTGTAATTTAAGTTAAGTTCCGATCATATTTAAGTAAATTCAAAATTAATTTTTATTGTTTGATTCTTTTAACCGTTTAGTTTGATCCGGAAGGATTTGGTGAAATAACTGTAGATGAGTTCATAAACGCCTTAAAATCGCCAGAATTTATAACACAAGTGCCTATGAATAAACGTGAATTATTACTTGAGAGAGCGAAAAAAGCAAAATCCCCGGTCGGTCCAGGCTATGTAACATTTCAGGATTTTGTAAATGTGGTAAGCGAATGCATAAAATGCATATAGTAAGTTGGAAAGAGGGGAAGGGTGAACTCCTTCCTTCCATCAAGGTTAAGTTAAATCTTCTTATTCGTTAATTTGTGGTTACTACTGGTGCTTACTACTGCAGTAAGATTTTCAATGATTATTTCATATGAGAGCAAAATGTGTTTTAGACTAAACAGGAGTTTACCAAATGGTCGATTAGACACTGTTGCATTTATTGAATCTTTGCATGAGTCCGGAGAAAAAAATCGAATAATTTTCAAAGGTAATAAATATATTTGGTGAATATTTACAAAGATTTCGAAAAAGTAAGAGGTTGACATTATGTCCGACCTTTTTCAGTGTCGAATGCAGTATTTAATCGAAATTAGGAAAGACGAATCAATTATAGCAAGAATCTTCCTGGAAATCACAATCTTCGCAACGATTTCCTCATGCATTTTCTCCTGCAAATATTGCAAGTACAACAAACAAACTTTTCATAAGTCGTGAATTTGAATGAATATTTTCTTATATTATCGATCGATGCAGGACTCGGGCGAGATTCGATTAATGTACGGCGCTTTACGGCGGAGTGAAGACTCGATTCGCGAATAATATCCGTCGTACTTTCGCTCCAAAGTTACATATACATATATATATATATATATATGTGCATATGTACTTACAATACATTGAGGTTTTACTAATGGAAAAGAAAAGTAGAAACTCAAGTTTAATGTAATTACATGCACTTACAACGTTATGCAATCAATACCTTAGTATAACCTAGCAATTGTTACTTTTGTAAGTTGCTGTTGCCATAAACAAAGATTTGTTGGCAACTGAAATTTAAGGTAAAATGTTTGAAAAGTGGAAGTTGTACTAAGATAAACAAGTGAAAGACAAATAACGCATATTCACCTATGATTGTAGTCTAGATACTCTCTAAGTTAATTCAAAATTTTTAATTTCCTCAACAAAATCAGTCAATTGAATGCTTAATCGTCTAGAGTTAATCGTTGAAGAATCATTTCCGAATCCAGATTTTTTGTAATTTAACATACAGATGCATACAGATCTCTTATCTATAGAATGAAGCAAATAAATTGAGCATAATAAGCTAGATTCAATTAATTGTCTGAAAACTTGATTTGTTTTTTTTTTGGGGCATGTTTGCTATATATCACTTAATAAATAATAATCTTCGAGTCTGGTGTACAGATGGTGGTTGTAGAAACTTTCGCATGAGTCGTTCTGCAAATTGTCTCATCAACTTTTATGTACACATTTATATAAACTATTGCATTAATAATTAAATTAGTTGTTGTTAGTTAGAAAAGTTGAAAGCTTGAGTTAAAATGGCAGTCTCTGTGTTTTGAGACGCATGGACTTAGAATGGTAGTTGATTTATTTTCAATCGAAAATGTGCTTTCCCTTACAGGATCTTTTTGTCATATTAGTTAATAATTATTGAAGTCATAAAAATGCTCTTAAATGCAGAGATTTGTGTTCCAAAAGTTCTTTGGAGACGAAGAAATTTACAAATGGAGTTTGTTCTTGTTCTTTAATATATTGATGGGTACATATATTATAAAAATTAGTTTGTGAAGTCATCCAGTGTCATAATTGGACAGAAGAAGATTCAAAAATGGAGTCCTGGAAATTTACACAAAATTTTTATTTGAAAGAAAATTTTTTTAAAGAAATGCCTAAACAGCAGGTGTAGAATCATTTCTTTTATTCTCGTATACTTATGGTTCAGAAAACATACGGATTTAATTAATATTAAAATCGAATTTGTCAGCTGAATATTTGGCTTTTAAAGCAATTTTTGCTTTACTGTAAACACGTCTTCTTAAAACGTTTTCTTGGTAACACCTAAAAGCATTTTTAAATAATTTTCCTTTTAACTAATAATTTTTAATGCTTATGCATGTCTGAATGTGCATGCGCATGTGAGTGGTTGAGAACTTTTTTATGTTTGTCGTATAGCAACCTCCTCTGTTGAGCCAAGCGAACAACAAACAGTAACCTAAGCATTCAGAAAACGAAGCATAAAATGAGTAAATGGTAGTTTGTTGTAGAAAATGCACACACATTCCGCCAGATGCATATCTCTATATGTTTTCGATATATTTTGTGTTATAAAATCTATTCCGATTAAAAGTTAATTTTACCATCTATGTGTAGGAGGAATGGACATCGTATAAAAAGGAAGAATAGAAGGAGGAGGAGGAGGAGGGGGAAAAACAAATTAAAGCTCAACTTTAATAGGAGTAAAAAAAAGAAAGCGAATTTTTTTCGCCAAGTAGCTAAGGAGAGCGATTATCAAGTCTTCTCACACCAGGATTCAATACCCAGTGCAGTAGGCTGCACGTTAATCAGGATTCGCGCGCAAGTGAGCGGCTATATTCAGTGCCCGATCGGTAACGATATAACGCGTAACGGTGGAGCGTACAACTCTCGAACTGCTATCCTTTTTTTGCCGTTTCTTTCTCGTCGACTATTATGCATGTATAGGGCACATCACCTACGTGATTGGTTTAACAAAAAAAAAAAAAGAAAAGGAAAAAAAGAACCCTTTTTTATTTTCCCGGCTTTTCAAAGTCCTTATTTATGACTTTGATTCTGAATATGTTTAGATATTTTTTTTCAAAATGCTTGCGTTAAAAAAAACGCATGAGATTAATGCCCTAACTTGAATTTTGAATTTTTTTCATGGATCAGTACGTGGTAATATTCGATTTGATCAAATAGCCACTGAAGGTCATAGCTCGGTTGATGTACAATCTACAATTGGTTCTTCTACAAGCCTGATATCGTTGAATTTTCCTAGCAGAAGATTTCACAAGCTCCCATTACAAATTTTGAAAATTGTCATCTATCCCTATTCCTTCGTCTGCCAGAGCTGCTTTCATTCATTTTCTTGATAAACTTCTTAAGGTCGAATTTTTGCTAAAGCAACCACTGAATATGGAAACTTCTAAGTGAATACGCAAATAAATTTCGAGTCTCAACTAAGCGAAGTGTTAAAAAGGTTTCGTATTTGATTCTTTGCATCGTGTTGTGATGACAATAGTAGAGTGAAAAAGAAAATTTAAAGTAGAATTTTTCAAATAAACTCAGAAGTAGTGCATTTATTAAAAAATTCTTTAATTTTAATAAATTGATTCTCAAATTTTGTCTTTCGTTCTGTTCTACCAATTGCCACTGTACGACCAAATCCGTCCTTCACACATTCTCTGAAGCTTCCTTTAACTTTATTGTAGGAATTGCGTGTACGTAACTATACATTGCGTATGTCAAAAGTGTATATATATATGTATTGTAGATCGACGTGAATAAGAGAATCATTTATATTTCTTTAATGCTGTTTATTACTATCATCACATTTATAATTTAAAATACATTGTGCCTTAATCGAGCGCTCTGTGATTAACTATGTAATATAACGCTTTGTTTGTTTTTATATCTATCGCCGAAGGATGAGGGACATATTCATTTTGTCAAAACGTTTGCAACACCCAGAAGGAAGCTTCAAAGAGCCCATATCATTGATCAGCGACAAATTCTGAGTCGATTTTACCATTTTACCATCCGATTGTCCGGCTGTCCGTTTCTCCATCTGTGTAATGTCTATTGTAAATATTGTCCTGGCCACAAAGATGACGATATCTGTCGTTTTCGAATTTGGCCAAAGCTTTGGAAGTTCTTGCACACGGTTGCATGTTGACAACAGACAATATCGGTCTAAGGACACGTTTACCTTACCTACTAAACTGAGAACACCTATGTTTTCCAAACGAAATAGAAAATTAATTTTTTGCTCATTACTTCAGCAGATAAATCTATAAAAATTTGAACGTATATTTTATGGCTGATGCTGCGGTACCTGTGCAAAATGGAAAAAAATGGACCATGACTATCCGATATTGTATATATATGTGTATAAAAATTTACTTTTTTTTGTCAAAACATTTATAACGCGAAGAAGCAAGGTTCAAAAATCCCACGATACATCCATATTCTCGGCCAGTATCAAATTCAGAATGCATCTAACGCTATTCTGTTGTTCATCTGTCCATCTGGTCGTCTATCTAGGTTTGTAGTGAATATGGTAAACGTTCTTCCGTTTATAAATATGTAGATATCGCTCATAAATTTGCCAAAGAATTTGAAAGCAACCGCAACTGGACAAAAGGACATGTCTACAACACCTGCACGCTTATGCCAAAAAAGTGAAGACACACTCCCTTTCCGTGTGTTTTACTTGTTACTCATAACCCGTAATAGAGCTATGGGCTACAAAATTCAATTTTTATTCTAAAAAATGGAAAGAATCAGACACACCTACCCAACAATCTATAGTCTAAAAATTTGCCGACTTTTAAGATGAGCCGGTACATATGAAGTGATTGAAAAAGTGATCCGATAAAAACTATTTTCAATAGCATTCGTCCTTGCCTTGGCCAAAACACGCCAGTCTATCAAATTTCATCAATTTTATCGTGGGGCTGTAGGCTCCATAGAAGAAAACAAGGCTAACTGACGGACACACAAACTTAGTATACACTTATACGACTGGTGTTGTGGGGTATAATAAATAAATAAATAATTCATTTTTCTTTATTGAAATTCTTGCGTCAATTTCTACAATCAGCTAAATCGGCGCAAGTTTTATTTTGCATATATATATATATATATATATATATATATATATATATGCAAGCGTTTATAGGTGTAGGAGATGTATGTAGCCATTATTTTTAACTTACATGCATAGTTAGGAGAAAGATGATACGAAATTGTAGAAAAGCGATATGTAACAGTTTGTAACCGCGTGCCAGCTACCGCAATGTGTCTTATACGAAGCATAGAATTTCGGAAAAGTCAAATATTGCAAAATTGACACAAAATTTCGAGAATGTTGTGTTAATTGACAAAAATATACTTTTTTTTTGCAATTTTCAAGATTGTCTTTATTATTCTTTTTCCTATGCTTTTTTTTTCTTTTGGCTATTTTAAGCTTGCGTATGTTGTGCCTTTCGTCACAGTGTACGATCGCTGCGATCGATAAATATAAACCTAATGGTATTAATAATGCGTTTGGCTGCGTGTCACAAACCGGGCTATAAAGCATGTTTATCTTTAAACGGTATAGGTAAGAAGTGAAATTTTAAGAATGGCTGCTGGAAAGACACCGATGACTGAACATCTGCAGATTTTTCATTACGTATGTTGTGAGAGGGCAAGTGTAACAATTTAATATATTTAGTACGCATATGCATTTAATGTATAAGCCCCCATATCCACTTTCCTGCCTTGGCTCAATATCAATATAACATACATATGTGCATTTGTATAATAACGTTGTATATCAGGTTTCTGTTGTCAATAGGTTTGCTTTTTAATTATGTCCTTAGTTGAAAGTGTATTTTATTTTCTTTATATACACCTTTACAAAAAAAATAAAGAAAAAAAAGAAGCAGAAACTCGCAGTGTTCATTGATTGCAGTGGAGAGCTCTTGTTCTTCTTTTGCCTTGTGCTGAAGCGTTCAGCATATTCAGTATCTTCTTACCAGTTGCTATACCATTAAGAGATCTCTTGATTGAATTCACTTTCTTTTATTTGCTCAATTGTCAGAATTCCACTAAAAGTGTTATTATGCTTTTCTGATGCTTTCACACACACACACACATGGATATATTTTCTTGTGAAAGTAATCCTACGTAATAATGTAAAAAGAAACTTTTACTTAACTATGTGCACTTATTTGCATACGAAGATTGTATGCTTACATCGACTTATAACACAACGAATAGTTAATGATGAGTGATGATAATGAAGCGCAGTTGAAAATGAAAAATGTTTTACTTATAAACAAAAAAAATTTTCATTTTTATTTCCCTTTTGGAAGGAAAAAAAAGAAGGTGAAAATGTTATCGTCAGGCAAGACTGACTTTTAAATACTCGACACTACTTTGACTAATACAATTCTTCACGTGTTTTTGCGAAAAGTAGATTTATTTTAGACTAAATAAATGCTAAAGTAACCTTATAGGTCAAGTAAGCCAATTTTCATCATAAAATACAAAGAATTAAATGTTTTCGTCATATAAATTTTCCTTTTTTTCTATTCTCGGACTATTTAACTGAAGCCCGAAAAGTAGGCTTAAAAAATGTTACCAAATGATTGCAAAAAAAAATGTCCGAACTAATCGATTTTCAATCATAATGTGCTTAAAACGATTCACAAATGAAATCTAATATCCTTTTAGGGTACTCCATACACAACCGTACAAACTGAAAATATACCATAAATGGTGTAGGCTTGATTAAGAAACTGTCCTTTTCAATTTCAATATACGCGATTACACACTATTTGTTTTGCAACACACATGTCACGCACAAGAATATATACTTGTCAGATTTACCATAATTTATAGGCATTTCTGGTCAGGATGAGATATTAAAGTAATGTCGTGATATCTCTCACCTGTTTGAAATACTCAACGTTCCATGAATTGGGACATGGTTTGGAGTTAAGTGGCTTGTACCACTTCGCTTAATACAGGAATATAGGATGTGGTCGAAAAAGTGGTCTATACGTGGTGGATACGTCTTTGGGTACAAACGTAGCAGTGTAACGAATTTTATTGAATTATCTTAAACATTGCGACTTGTAGGTTGAACTGAAGAAAGCAAGACGGACAGATCGATGGATAGATGGACAGACAAGCTTATAATAAAAGGTGGGTCTATCTCAAGCCCTTCTCTTATACCACAAGTGGTGAGAAACGATGCTTCGAGAATGTGCCCAAAACCGAAGCTGATTATTTAAGTTTGTGTCTTCGAATCGCAACTACTAAGTTAATGTTGGCGGGTTAGGATTTCAGTGCGGTAGTGTTTACTTCGGTTGTTGCTATAACAAGTGCTTAGTTGGTAAAGGCATAACACTTGCTGATTGGGCACAGATCGATTAAGATACGGCCACATCTCTAGATCTTATCTTTTCTTCACTTTTTTCTAGTCGTCATCGTCTTATACGAATGGGGGACATCCCCTTAGTGAATGGTATTAACTTATTAAAAGAAAGAAAAAACATTTTCAAAGGGGTTCAAAATTGTTCTAGTCAATGGGGAAGTGACAAAAGCCAAGTCATTAGTTCCTTTGTCTTCACAACGTAATATTAATACATAAGAAAACGACAAAGTAAGCGCAATGATTCAGTCCAGAAAGGATAATAATGGTATGGGATATATTGAGCAAATATATGGTAATACTGCTTGGAGGCTTGTACCGCTTTTTTGAAGATGTATTACTTGTTTAGTGCTCTGACTCCTTCCTCTCTACGAGTGGAACCAAATGCAAAGCAGCTGAAGTTACAGCTTGAACTCCTATCCTTGACGGACAGAAGCTCACCTTCGAAGAAAAAAATAAGACAACACACGTACATGGGAATATATTGCATCCTTATAAATGAAGACAGTTAAGGGAAACGTAGCTAAAATTGGAGTAATTCTTTTTGCTAATAATGATAATAAACGGACCGCACACCTTTATGAACTTAGCTTAAACTTGTGCTGAGTATTTCAAAACTTTATGTATATTTTTTATATAACTGCGGTAGTACTATGCTAAACTCTAAAACGAGGACTTTATCAAAAATGTGTCGAATAAAAAATGTGCACACATCTGTAGCTTCAATGGAAGCGAATCTGAAGAGACGCTCGTTTACATATAAAGTTCGCCGTAATTTTGCTCACGAAATAAAAAGGTTTAAAATATTAAACATAATTAGTGTTGTTGGTTTTTTATCAATTCTTATCAAAAGTCTTGAGCCTTACTTATAGCGAATCGCATCACTGTGATAAACGTATTAAAGACAAATTGCTTGTGCCAAAGTAATTATTTCGTTTTTCGAGAAAATATGAGATCCTTGAAAACATGGCAAAGACATTTAAAAAAAAAACAAAGTTAACTCTACCGCAAACTTTTCATATCACATTAAAGTAAAGCTTTTTATAAATTTTTATTTGTTCGCAACAAGTTGTGCGCAAAGTGTGGGCTTCATCTACTTAAGAGGTAATAAATACAGCTATACATTTTTTAGATTTTTTTCGATTTACTAGATACATACTTTGAAGCTTCGAGAATATGAATGTGAGGAGAAATTCATTAACCGCGAATATGTTTTTCCTTGAAAATGTGGAGTTCTTTTCAAAACGCGATGACAAGAATACTTGTGTCTTGCCTGCTAATTTGTAGCTTCTCTAATTGCACGCCTACAGTAACATGGTACCGTTATCTGAGAAGATCTCTGTTTTTCAAAAGAAATAAAAAATAGTTTTCTTGCAGATTAATCGGCAAAAATTGTGTGGTGGCACTTGTACGAAAGTGGGAAAAATTCACCACGCCCACTCAACATTATAGTGTATAAAAATTTAATTTATTTTTCAATACCAAATTCGGAATGCATCTAAGCATGTCTGTCTGCTCGTGTGTTCATCTGTCCGTCTGTTGGTCTGTGTAGTATCTGTAGTATATATTCTCTTGCTCGCACAAACCAAGATATCGCTGAGAAATTTGCAAAGGAGTTTGGAAATGACGCAAGCTGGTCAAAGAACACCAAACACGCTCAACACTCAATGGTCTACACAACCATTAGTGCGAACATCTTTGTTTTCCGTGTCTTTTGCTCATTGCTCACACACTACACCAGATACATGATATGAATTTCTAAAAGGTTACTCTACGAGAATATCAAAAATCAGCCACACCCTCCTACCCAATATTCTAGAATACACAAATTTATATTTTCCTTTTTCTCAACCGAATATAATTTTCTTACTTGTTGGCCATTTGCAGCTTTAAGGCAACATTCCCTAATGCACCACAGGCGGTATTTTCGATAAGTTATTCTAAATATTTTTTATTAATAAAAGTGTGATTTTTTCCCGATCGACATCTTCCATCCGACATACGTTGGCAAAAACTTCTTTTTTTAGATTGGTACAATGGCGTTACCCCTTAACAACAATTGACGAAATGTCGGTATGAAAATGAAAGATTAAACCGGTACAAGGTTAGAAGAAGAACTCCTTTTTATGCTCACAGAAGTGGAGATAACTTTTTATTAAATGAAGAGCTTCACTATGTTTGCAAGAGGAGATGATGTGGTTTGGTACATAAAAAAACAAGGAATGAATCGTTTAGTGTCGCCTAATACCTTCTATATGCAGCTGCATAAGTATTTTATATATGATGTATATGTCGACATAGTATGTACTACTGCATCAAAGAAAAAGTTGGTGGAGTTTTTTGCCACATATGTGGCTTTGGTAACACACATTACTTTGATAACACTAATCCTCTTAAGTCATACCACAGCGCAAGTAAAAGGTGACAATCCATAGATAACCAGAAAGGAAAATATTGTGGCACTCACTGATTCGGTTAAAAGAAATTGCGTTTTGAAGATGAGTTAAAATTCTGAAATGATTCGGTGTATTGTGGAAGCGAAAGCACTCATGGCGTTTTAAGGAAAATCATTTTTTAAGAAACAGTGGAATGCTCGAACAGTAGACTGTTCGTTTCCGCTTCGGAAATTTCGATGTTAAAGACGCGCCGTGCTCTGGTCGTTCGATCGTTGATAACGTCGGTGAAATTCTTTTATTTTATGACATCGCTGTGACACTAAACATTGAATAGTTTTAACAATTAGCAGTAGGCTGCAGACAAAAATGCTCGATAGTTGGGTATCGCATGATAGTAATAGTAAAAAATTTATTAAACCTTATTTCGAAAGGAAAGGAAATCGAGTCATTTCTGAAGAGATTGATAGTCGACAGGTCAGCTATGACAACGACGTGCGAAACAAATTGTGGTCCAAATTTATTGAAGCTGCACCAAGGTTGAGGTTGCAAACGTAAGGTAATTCTTTGTATTTGGTGAGATTGGAAAGGAATCGCGGTCACACGTTTAATTCCACTCTCTATTGTTAATGGTCGAGGCGATTGAAGCGCGTACTTGAGTTAAAGCCTTCAAAAAATTTTCAATGAGAGAAGTTTCTTCCGTTATGACAACGTCAGAATGCGCGCATCTTTGACAACTCGGCAAAAATTAAGAGAGTTTAGAGAGACAATTTTGATGCATCTAACTCGCAGCTTGGAAGTTTTCCCATCTGTGTACCATTGTTTTCGCTCTTTGCAGACTGCTGTTATTATTGGTCTGAAGTGGACTTCAAAAGTGATCTGTGAAAAACGTTTTCGAAATTAAGATTTTTTATAAAATTTCGTAACTATATGGTTTTGTAGCAGCTACAATAGCTTGTGCGGATAAACGCAACATCAACAAGGAGTTGAGATAAATCTATCCCTTATTATGCGGATCGATTCAAAATCGCTTTCTAAATCGTTTGTAAGTGTGTCTGTCCGTCTGTCCATATTGTTTGGGTTCAACCCAGAGGTCGCAATTTTTGAGATATTTTTATGAAATTTAATATACTGTTACGTTTTAGCCCAAGGACGAACAATAATGGAAATCATTCGGATCGTACCACTTTTTCGACCACTTCCCATATAACACCTTATTTTGAAATGTCGTTATATAAACAACTATATTAAGCAAGGTGGTATTGGAAATTCAATAATGGGCGGTGCCACCCTACATAGTATTTTTACTTGTTTTACTATCATTGTTTAGAACACTGATTAACACTGAAAGAGCCATTGTGTCTTTTAGCGTTCGATAGTAACATTTTAGCATTGTTATCGCGAGGTAATTAAGTTAAATTAACAATTACATTAATTGTGTATGGATTTTAACTGTAAAATTGTTCAATATTTTATTTTTTATATTCATGCGTAGGTTAATCTAAGATCGAGTGGAGTAGTGCATAAATAGTTCAAGTGCTAAAGATTTTATTCTGATTAATCATTCGCAGCATAAATTTGAAAAACAATTCAGTACACGTGTACACATGCGCAAAAGAATTACTTTTCTCGATTTTTTTTGTCACGCGGCTAACGCAGTATATTGAAGGAATAATCGATCTCGCGATATTTTTCTAAAATCCTATGTTAAAAATAGTTAGTAAGGAAAAGAAAAAATTAAGTTAGAACTTTGTATCGTCTACAAAAGTATGAATACCTTGTGGACATTGAAATTCGCAATAGCTCGCATACTCGTTTACTACCTAACGCATTGTGCGCGAAAGTATACGAAAGACAGACATCCTCTAATTGCCCATTTATAAACGCAAATGTGATGTGATGTGATCGTAGTCCTTAAATGTACAGCAGCAATTCCTCTCGTTTTGGTTATGTTTTATTATATATATGTTACCGAAGGCATAGCAGCCATAATTACTTGCTTAAATATATTTATGTATATGTTTTAAGAGGGGAAAAAAAAAGAGAAACACAAATGAAGAAACAACGTGAAAAAAGTTCGTAAGGTTCGTTTCGTAACGCATCTCGGACACTCGTCACCTTGCAATGTTCTGTCATTACTTGAATGTTTCTTTCATTATATGAAAAATTATCCCATCATATCATGTTATTATAAATATGCTTCCATTTTTAATTTATGTAATTAGCTTGTGTTTAATATGTAAAAATATCTGCAGAAAATTTCACCTTTCTTAGATGCGTGAGGATAAGAGGACATTCGTTATATGCGAAACACTAATCGTAAACGATTTTGTATAAAGGATTTATATCATTTAGGTTTCAATTGTTTTGCCATATATTTAGACTATATATTATTTGAGCAGTTTGTGTGTAGGTACATATCTAGAATACTTATGTAAGTTGGTTTTCTGAGATGTGTCAGAATGTGTCATAAATGGGATAGAAAATTTAAGATACCACAATTCCCTAATGTTGAAGGCAGAATGAAGTTTTCTCTGTGTTCGTGTGTTTGCGCAATATTAAAGTACATACTACCGAAAATGTCATTAAGGATCAAAAAGCGACCATATGGCCATATCGGCCATAATTGCAATATTTTGCTGTGATGTGCAATCAATTTTTCAATATGGCTTTCGACAGGCGCCTACCTTTGTAAAGGCGGCTTGTGCAAGCTTGTTTATATAAACATGTGTGCACTCTAGGTAGATGGACGTTCATATATATACACACACATACACATATATATATATATATGTGTGTGCATTATCCATACCTTTACATCTGTTTTATGTGCGTACACCGTCTGTGCAACTGACAAAGAAAAATCCTTATTTGGATAAGGAATGATTTAAAATAAAAAAAAGCAGAGAAGAAAAAAATATGTATCGCTTATGTTGTGATCAATCCAAGCACGTATAGGAGCGAGTGCTGAAAATCAATGATGCAACGGAATTTAACGCCCGCCTTCCACTCTTTTAGGCGCAACAGATCTTCATCACATCATAAACCCAACAGTAGTTGTGGAGGAACATTTTGCTAAACATGACCAACAACTGATTATTGATGCATTCGACAACAGTGGCGCGAATGCATTATTATTGAATTTTAAAACAGCAGATCGCACGTGACAAAGCCATTTATGGTCGTACATACGGCATTAATACTTTTACTATCCAACTCACTGAAGAATATGTCTGACATTCCGCATCTGATCTGAGTCAGTTAGCATATTTATATGTATACGTTTTTACGTCTTGTCATGTGGTGCGTTTTCAAATGATTTTATGATGCGCCAATTTTAGCGTTGATAGCATTTTCTTATAGCCTCGTATAGCGTCTGTCCGTTTTCTTTTTTTGTGACATATGGAGAAAATTTGTGTGCTTGACACAAACCCACCAGCTGGATGATTCCGAGACAGACAACGACTGACGACGGCTAACTAGTGATTTCGACTTTGTTTCATATTTAAAATGCAAGAATGCTCTCTTAGGAAAATTCACAAAAAAAAAAAAAAAAGAAACGAACGAAAAAAAATCTGATAGATTATTAAATTCAGTTTAAAACGAATTCTTTAATGGCTAAAGTGTGTTTGTTCTTATTGTTTCTAAATAAATCCATTTAGATCATAATATGCTATGCAAGCGTAAGAATCTTATGTTAAACTATAAAAGCTTTAACATAACACATGCATATCACGATTGTAATAGCGATATATGTATTTCTCTATATGTAGATTATCTGCTTTAATATGTACGTAAACTATGTCATACTCTGTGCGCACTTCACACACACGCACACACATGGATAGTATTACTGCGCATGGTATACTTGATTTTACTTAATAAAAATCGTTCAACCCAAACACCTTTAAGGAGTAGATTTGCTATTGGAAATATACGAACTTATGAATAGATTTATGTTTGATATTTGGACCAAAAATCTAAAAAAGGTATATAAAAAAAAAAAAAAAATACAAACTTGAGACAAGATTTCCAGTTGTAAGTGCGTAATATATCTTTCGACCCATTTTTTTTTTTCGACTCAAATTCTCTCAATTTTTTTTTCTGTATTCTGATACAGAGTAAAATTTCGTAAGAGAAAAATGTTTTTTCATTTTCTTCTTCTCTTAAAGCTTAAAAGAAGCGGTAGAAACCTATTCTTCTATTTCGACAAGCCGTTGACGTATAGTTATTTCACAACCATCTTTTAAGCTTGGAATTTTAACCGATCAAGGAATGCTTGTGCCGATTTTCAGCTTTCTATCTTCATTTTTCCGATTGTTGCAATTCGACAGGAAAAGAAGATCAAAATGATCCCTTCTTTTAGAAATAGGTGTACGCAAAATGCCGGTAGTTCTAGCATTAGGAAGAATATTAAAGATTTGTCAACTATTTGTGTCATATGGAAGACACTGTAAGATAAATAAACGGTTATCATTAATCTCGGTATTGATTGAGCTTTGTATGTTTGTCTATTGGAAATTGTTATTATGAATTCAAATATCGCTTTTAAGATTAGATTTCTTTGCTATCTTATGAAGCACTGCGAGGGCAGGATGTTCTGTCGGCAAATGAGGATAAAATGTAAACAATGAAACCCAGTGGCAATGGAAGACAATGTCAGATGCCAAAAATATTTAACACAAAAAAAAAAACATGTTACAAAGTTTTCACCCAACTGCAGATAATTCATTCAGGGCGTAGCTAAATGATAAAAACGATATGTAATGCGTGAATTTAACGAATGCTACCACTATGGACACTCAGCTGCTTACCTCTAGTATTTAGCAGCGCACAGCACCTGATCTCTTGCAGACCAATGCGTAAGTCTTATATATGTGCGGAGAAAAACGTAAAATATAAGAGCAAAAATCTTGTGTAGCATCGTCCTCATTACTATCATTGCTGTAGCAGGTTTTATATCATTATATTTGGTGATAGAGGAGGTTGTGGCGTGTCGTTAAGCAAGAGCAACATGTGCCAAACACGCACCAACCGAAATTCCAAAGCGTTGTTCTGAATGAAAAATGCAACAAATGCAGAAATATGCAACAACAGCAACTGCTGCAAGTGCTGTTCGTGCAGCAGTGCTTATTTTATTCATTTATTTCGCTTTTCTCATTTTTTTGTTTTATACGTCACCATTCAAACAGCACAGCGCTGTTCATAACAGATGATGTACGAACATTGTTGTTGCTGGTTCAACATCAATGCAAGAATCATTTTTTTTTTCCTTTTCTTTTCTTTTCTTTTCTTTTGTAATTCAATGTTGTTTGCTTGTTTGTTTTTATTATTGTTGCAGTAGTTTGAGCAGCTGGAGTTGTGTAAAATGCGGCGAGTTTATTGAATAAACATTACAAAATACTTCAACTACTACAACGTACAACAACCACAATAATATTAAAAAAAGAAGAAAGGCTTGCATCATTGCAATTACACATACATAAACATGGGTAGTTGTCGAAAGAAGGCATTATTGGGGCGCATCATCATTTTTAAACGAAGTGTTCTTCTGGTTTTTCTTTTGCTGTTTTCTTTTAAAAGGCCGAATAATGGGGCGCATGCGCAAGTAATTGCAACTGCACAGGCACATGATTATGCGTGCCGTATAGCACGCGCTGCGAGTTTTTTTTGTTTTTACATTTCACTTGCATAGCTAGCATATGTACGATGCACATACATTGTATGTAGCATGGAGCTAAGGATGAACATTAACTGCAGCATTCTTTTCAATGAATTATTATTATTTCATATTCATTTGTATGCATAAAGCTATGTAACTGTGCGACAGCATAGGTTTTATTATGATCTGTTGCAACATTTGTTCATCGTCCATCGTGGTTATTGCCATTGTCGTTGTCGTTGTCGTTGTCGTTGTCGTCCTTATTGTCATCATCATTGTTCAAATTATTGCAGTCAGATTCATCAACACATCATTATCCCAGAAAGAGATATACAGCTGAGTTAGGTCGCGCCATATCGAAGACTGTGTATCAGATCAGTCACTGCACTTGCATTAACTGAACTGAACGATTGTTGTACTCTGCAGCGTCATTGCCAAGGTGCAAAACGTATCGCGCTTATGGCTCTGGGGACGCAAGTCACATTTTGTTGTTGTTGTTGTTGTTGTTGTTGTTGTTTTCAGTTTTGTTTTTGCCCTTGTTAAGATAACTGAAATGCGTGTTGTGGTGTTTGCTTGAATGATTTTTTACCACTTTTTGTTGATTTCTTCTTCTTCTCCTCCTATCCAGCGGTCCATGTTACTGTTATGCTCTTCTCCTAACTACCTTAAATGGTAAATGTAGATTGCTGCTATTGGTTTCGGTTCCTTTCTTCATATACTCATACGCATGTTCCTAAGCAAGCGATGGTGTGCGTGCGTGCCTGCTTGCGCGTGCGTTCATTTTGCTTTGCAACACGACGCTTTAGAATGAATTGCTTTACATTGAATAATTTTACAACGAATTTCATTGAATATTTACGAAATGCGAATACGAGCCACATATACATACGCAGACACACGCACAACAACAACAAAAACAACAACATACAAAGCATAAACATGACGAATATGAATATGCGTGTATACGCAATCATCATGGGCATAAGAAACAGAAAAAATTGCATTTTGACGAATAAGATGATTGCTCTCATTCTCTGCATTTAACGTAATATCAATTGTTTAGTTGGTTATTAATTAAGAACACTTTTCGTTTATCGTGCATGCATTCTTTTAATGCAATATTGCGCATAGAGAATTAAAAGAAAGATATAAAGAAAACGAAAGAAAAGGATTTGTACGATTTTACATACGCTTGACTTTTTATTTTTTTTTATTTTGGCTCTTTATATCCTCGATAATAGGAGCGTGCAGCCTGAAAAATTGATTAACTTTCCGATCTTGACACAATCCGATGGACTCAGTCAGGATGAGTTATCGGAGAACGGCGCGCACATAACTATTAGTTATACTGAACTATATCGCACGTGAAAGCTTTTATTGGTCTTGGTTAGATGAAAAGGGCTTTTAGATGGCTTTAAAATATATATTTGCACAAATGTTCAGATCATTGTTTTTTATCGATCCTCCATTGTTCAGTTTTTTGCCTTGTTGACACTAATCGATGCAATCGTTCCAATAAGAGATGATTGGCGGACAGGCGGTGGATGTGGTAGGGCGATGGGCGGGAGGGGGGGGGGGGGGGGGGGGACAGAATTTTATCCTAATTAGTTATCCGGACTTTCTCAGGTTTTTGGTTAACTAATGTACTCTAATATGTCGATTGTGGTTACAAAAATAAATGTCATCGTTGCCCGTTACCTACTGATTGACTATAACCCCGGTATTTTTGTGTAGAGTATACGACATAACTGCTTAATGAACTTTTTTCATTATAATTTGTTTACGCACACACACACACACACACATACACATATGCGCGCGCGCGTACATACACTCTACCGACACGTTCTAATTTCATGGGCTTTAATATAATGAAAATGTTGTCTCTAGAAAAGTTCTATACTTGATCGAAACTAATGAAAAATTAAATTTCAACTGAGAAATATGCGTTAATGTGAGATAGAAAAATTTTGCGTTGATATCTGCGCGCAGACTTTATCAACAAGAGAAACATGTGTATTTATGTGCACACGAATTTATTTATTCCCCCTCAGATGGATTTATCTATGGCAATATGAAAAATGATAAGAAGCATTATTTCTTTGCGGATAGAAAGAAAGCGAAAAATTTTTTACTTACATATACATGCACATTGTATCTATGTTAAATTTTTAGTGTAAACGTATTTTTTTTTTTTTTGTTTTTTCTATATGAGTCTATAGTAGTGAAAAGGAAGTTTGTTTGCACCTTTTGCACGATTTCCGGTACTAATCATTTCATCCATTTGTACACACAATGCTGATTACATATTAAGGAATGAGTGAACGCATAATTATTACCATTGACTCGGTGAAATGAGAGAAAAATAAACATATAAATAAAAAAATAAATGAATAAATAAATGAAGAAAACCCGTGGATCGTTAAATAAAATCACTTAGAAGCATGGATAATACGCATATTGATTCCAGTAAGGATGACTGGGTTATGAACGAATGAATAAGCGCGTATTCATTTTATTGCTTTTAGCTTTTTGATAAACAGCACATTCATGGCAACCAGTTCACGAAAGGACTATGAAAAGATTACGAGTGTTTTGTTCGTAAAATTCGTAATATGTGCATGTAGATAACTTTTATAAGCTACAGCAGCTGCAGTTAATGCTCGAATGGATTTTGGATTTCGTTAGAAATTACTTGCTTTTACAGTCACCAAGAATTCTTGCCGGAAATCGTATGACACACGAGTATACTTCACTATGTGCAGTTACTCTAATAAAACACAAAAGAAATGTAAAGCACACAAATCTATAAAAATTGGTACATTTATGAGTTTATACACAATACGCACACACACACGCACACACGCACGCACATACTGAATCAAGTAAGGTATATTGAAATTACGCATTTAACTTATGCGTAATTCTTACTTGACGAGGGGTTAAAGAAAATGATTTAAATCCAAACAAAAAGCATTAAAGTTATTTTTATTTGTGGCTTGTAATGCGATACTTTTTTAATATGTTTATATGTATAAGCGTGCGAACGCTCTTAAATCTCATCATTTATTTGCCTGACCTTTATTTGTAAGACTTTGACTTTTGTCAATTGTGAATTAAAATAGTTCTTAACACTCCTCTCTATCCTTACGTCCTATGCTTAGAATGATTGCAATGGGAAAAGTATTTAGGATGTTTAAGGTTTATATTATTGGCAGTTGCCTTTGCATTAGACCTCGATACTTTGAAAGTCATCAACTATTTTGAGCCTAATTATACTTTATACTAATTGTAGTACAAGGGCATATTAAGTTTACGTAGATGTAAGGAACACCCTGAAGGACTTGAGATGGATTGACCTATTATCATACCGATCAATTCAGAATCATTGTATGTCCGTCTGTTCGTCTGGTTTTTGATGTTCAACGTAAGGGGCGCAATTTTTGAGATATTTTAATAAAATCCGGGACAATGATGTCTTTTAGCATAAGGGTGGACGCGATTGAAAATGGTTCGGAACGGACCACTTTCTCGACTGCTTCTCATATAATGCCCTATTATGAAAAGTCGTTGTATGGATAACTGCGAAGCGGTGTGGGGTATTTAATGGTGGGCCATGCCCAACTATAGCGTTTTTAATTATTCTTAATTTATCTTCGGATATTAAAAGTATGAGAATTTCATTTTCAAGATTGACATAATTCCAATTTCCATCCATTACCGAACTTTCACATCATTTTTACATGGAATTACAGAAAAATCGACAAGCAATTATGAAAGCAAGTTAAAACGTTATAGTTGGTTAAAGTCGATTATTGGATACTTTATATCCCCTTGGCTAAAAACAACTATTCATTCATTTCTTCGTCTTAGAATATTCAAAATTTAGAACTTGTTGTCATATGTAAGCTTATCTTGTGTAAACTCATTTATATAGGAATGAGTTCAGTAATTGTCCCGCCCAATTCATATTTTATACATTCGTACATTCTACGAATAGTAAAATTGGAAAATTAAAAAAAAAAAAGAGGAATGAGAGGTACCTTAACTCAAAAATTAATGCTAAATAAGAAAATGTGGGTCTACTTCAAGACTTCTTACCTTAACACAAGTGTTGTAATATATAATCAAAAAAGGCTGAAAAACACATACGAAAGAAATATACGTCATGTTGTGCTAATAAAATCGAAAATTATTTATTGTTGATGTGTGTGCATGATGTACAAAGTGTGTTTTAAAAGGTTTAAAAGCAAAGAGCCCCTTTTAGATATACGTCTGAAAGGACTTTAATAGTTATATATATGTATATATATATATGCATTAAAAAAAAAAAACAAGCAGGAAAGTTATATACGGTTGTGACATTCCATTTATCATGAAACGAAAGGATAAAACTGGTACCGCAAGTTAATATTAGTAGATTAGTATGAAGGAGTCATATGCAAGTAACTGGGATAAGATTTATCCGCGATCTTTTAATTCACTCAAACAAAAATGTAAAGAAAAAAGTACTCCACAACGTCTGTCTTCAGGTGACGAATGTACAGCATTATTGTTAACATTCGGTCTCCTTCAGCTTATCATTACTTATAAGGAGAATATCAATGAAGTCAAAAAATTAAGTTTTAATTACTCATAACTTTATAAGGATACGGCCAATTTGTTCCATTCCTCAACACAAATTGTAGCGTCCTTCATAAAGTAAATTTCGACAATGTCAGCCTTTTATCTTTCACAATCTACGGGTAACGGACAAAAACCCACGGATTTTTTCTTCGAAAACAGAATTGTGTCTAGCTGTGCGTGGATATTATAACCGATTTGGTTCATTTCCAATTCTAACCTGGGCCCAAGAACCAAGGTTCCAACGTTGTCAACAAATTTGAAGACGATATTTTAATTTTTGTAATCAAGAGAGTGGCAATATTATACGCTATGTAGTTAAACAGGCAGATGGACAGACAGGGATAAATTGATCAAGTATATCTAGGCTTTACAGGGTCTCCAAAGATTCGTTTGTGAGAAAGCAAACAAACATTACGACAAAATGAGTATGATGTTCGTTCTTCGTTCGTGGTGGGTATAATAAGTATTTGTCTTTTTGCTTCGGGAGAATTTGCTTCATTACTTTTTTAACAAATCTTCGTTTAAGAGAGAGCTTGCATATCCATAGAAATTTGTTTAATTACAAATTGCCCGTGATTTGCGTAACTAATTTTCAGTATATTTTGTCACATATGTCATATATCATATTCTAAGCAAACATTTCGGTCTTTTTGTTTAACTAGAATTTTTAGATCAATAAGCTTTTACACGAGCAAGATTATCTTTTCCACAAAATATGTTCCCTTTTCATTTAAATACACAATTATAATAATAACAATAACAATTTTTAAGTTTTACCTGACGACTATATACATCCACGAAGCGCGCGAGGCATATTCATTTTCTCGAAACGTTTGCAACACGTTTTAAGACATGTGGAAAATCTGGAGTGTGGTTTCTTTCTAAAATTTCTTTTGAGAGATTTCGTACACTGTACATGTATGATAAATATATTCTTTAATTTTATTTGATTTTTGGAAACGACTTCGAAACTTTTTTTTACTACATTACACACTCCATGATAAATGTAACGATGTGATTTATTATTGCATTTTCATTTATATTTTTTGCTCTTGGTTGATTTTAGTAATCATTTCGTTTGTTATACCCACCACTGTAAGATGAGGGGATATATAGTTTTGTTTTTTTCCATAATGGATGTAACATTCAAAAGGAAGCTTCACAAGACTACACAAATATCTGTGATCAGCATTAAATTGTGAATTGATTCAACCATTTCTGTCTGTTCGTCCGTCCGTCTGTCCGTCTATATAATGTCTGTTGTAGAAATTCTGGTGGCCGCAAAAATTAACATTAAAAGTTCTTGCTCGTAAATTGGTATTGATAATGGGCCAAATCGTTTGAAAAACGCACCCACCGCAGAATCATGTACTCTGAGAACACCTGTGTTTTTCAAAAGGAATAAAATATTGGTTTTCTGTTCATTGCTCATAAACTATAGCAGATAAATGTATAAAAATTTCAAGGTATTTTCTATGGGCGACGCTGTAGTACATGTATGAAAATGCAAAAAATTGACCACACCTACTCAATATTTAATTTTTTTTAATGCCTTTATAATGCGCTAAACCAAGCTTCAAACACCCTATAAAGTATATCAATTCTTGGGCAATTTCAAAGTTGAAATGCCCCTAAACATATCCGTCTGTCCAACAGTGTAGCATCTATGGTAAACATTCAGCCGTTCGTAAAAATGAAGACATTCGCTACAAATTTGCAAAAGAATTTGGAAGTGCCCTAAACTTTTCAAAGGACACGCCCACAACGCCCACGCCCCTATACGAAAAAAACTTTTATATTAAAAATAAAAACAGTCAGCCGCATGAAAATTTAGTTATTTTACCTTTTCTGTCTTTTTTAGGATAACGGTGATGGGTATGATGGGAATATAATTTTCTTATTGGTTTTATTATTGGATTTGGTATTGATTTTCGCTGCAGTATAACACTTTAAATTTCTTACCTCTTTAGAGCTTTTCCTTCAATTTCCGACGAATCGTTAGTGTGAGTGTATTTATGCAATTGTGCTATTTATTCTCTCCTGATTTCGATGACCGTAGAGAATGGGCCAGCATTTGTATATCGATGATCGTTAACATCGCTTCGCTATGGCGAACACATTATGATCATTTGTGCGCTTTAACTGCTAAACTAAATTCAGATTTTGAATACAAGTTTGAGAATTTGAAGACGGGAGTGAGAAAATTATTTCTATCAACTGTACATAACTTTGAAAATGAAGTTTTCTGAATACTATAAAAATATGCAAAACAATCCCGAAGAAATTTAAATGCAAACTAAAGCCAATTATTTGTTACGAATTTCGATGATTGTGCGAAGACCGTATTGTCGTCTTTCATAAATAACGTCCTTTCTTCGCGTCGGTTCATATCTTTGCTAAAATATATTTTATAATAATGTGTAAGACATTCGATTACGACCGAATATAATTATCTTTGTCAAATAGGTGCGCTTAGGACCTATGAACTTTTGAAGTTTTTGTGCTAAAACTGTTACGCCGCTGTCGCTGTAAAATTTCTGGAATTTGTGACAGCGAAAAATTGACTATGAGATCATTACAGGTTTTAAGAGCACCATTAAGAGGCTTCGGCAGGGAGAGAAACAAGTGATAATTGGACATGGTAAGGTCATGCGAAACATGCTATACAATCCGCGAGGCATCCGCGACATTTTCCGTCCGAGATGTGGCGAAATTTCACGGGTGCGTTTTCCTTTTTGTGCAAAAATTTCTAAACCACTAAATAGATTCTGCACGTTAAACATTCGCTTAACGAATACAATTAAAATTGATTGAGAAAATAAATGAATACTTGTTTAAGTCACAGATTCCAAAAGAAAGAGATATAAACATACGTGTCATCGCATCACATGCATCATCTAATCATGCAAGTGTCGTTGCTTCGTCTGTCTACTTATGGAACCGGATATCATAATTTGCGATAGTCAATACAACAGAGAAGTATATGAAAATTAATTACTTAATATTTAGTAGAGTCATAAAAATAATTTCATTAATTTCAAGTTTTTTTTTTTTACAAATTCGTTTTCACATCTGCTTTATAGTATTTGCAGCCTATCGTCTAGCTCTTTAGCAAGCCAGCATCGTAATTACTTGGTCTGGCTTACATTAAATAAGCAATGAGTGACGATAATTTAACAAGGATTTATTATAATTGTTGTTCGCAACAAATTAACTTAGATTTGTTGTTTACTCATCATCGTAGGATGGACGATTATTAATTTGCTCATTCCATTCATAAGATAGTAGTGGTTGACAGATATATTATTAAGTAATTTTTATTTTCGCATTGAGATTTTGTGAATCGATTTGATAAAGTGCGTCCGTCCGTTATTGTAGCACTTGAAGAGCAAATTTAAGCTTTTTTTCGCTTATTTATTCGAAGTTCGAAAATGACGGAAACCTTCTTGGGAAAAGTCTTGAGTTGATTCAAAAAAAAAAAAAAAAAATTGCAAATTTCAAAAAATATATTAATGTCATCAGCAACTCGACGGACTATCGCACTATCGCCAATAGTACTGCTTTTAGAAAACTTAACGATTTTGTATATATGTATAATCTCTCTCTTGGGATTAGATGGGTATCTAAGATCCGCCTTGAGGCGGACATAATTATCTTTAATTTTCTTCAATTTTTTTTTGTTTTTTATTAAGCGAGTAGTTAATATAGCGTTGGCGTTATGCTCACACATGCAATCAGATATCACATTCATAACATAAGACACGAGCATCATATACAGAATTTCTTAAAGTTCGTTTACGTATGCGTTTGTGTGTATAATATGTAGTATTTTGTATTAATTGCAGGGCAAAGTCAGAACACATCGTTAACTCAATTAAATTATTTGTATTATTTTCTTATGGGGCCTAATAGACCTAGTAAGCTCATCCGTCATCATGTAAACTGAAACTGAGAACTTTGTGTTAGGTGAATACGAAAGTATTTACTGTCTCTTATGATAAAAAAGAAAAAACAAAAAACAGCGTACGTATCATTCAAATGTGAACTGCGGTGCATCAGGCCTCTCGTTACGTTTGAAAAGTTTCGTTACATCGTTCTTACATCCATCACCGAATGCTGAAGGATGTCTTCATTTTGTCAAAACATTTTCAGCGCCCAGAATAAAGCTGCATATACATTCTTGAACAGCATCACGCTCTAAACCGATTTGGGCATCGGTTCGATTTGCGATGGCCGCAAAAATTAAGCTATCGATTTGAAATTTTACAGAAACATTGGAAGTTATTGCACGCAGGCTATTATTGAAAATGCGGTAAATTGGTCGAAGGACACGCCTATACTGCTACGTAAAGGACGGGCAAGGAGGGCATCTCTGTTTTTCAAAAAGATTACAAAAATTGGTTTTTTGCTCCTTACTCGTAAACTACAGCTGATAAATCTATAAAAATTTTTTCGTATATTCTATGGCCAATGCTGTAGTGCCTCTACAAAAATGGGTAAAATTGAATTGCCGCCCATCCGACTTTGTATTATTTCATAATATAATTTTTTTTTTCAAAATCTCTACACAGCGCAGAAGCAAGCTTCAAAAACCCCGTAAAGTATACAAATCCTTGGCCAGTTACAAGTTCGAAATGAATCCAAGCATGTCCATCTGTTCATTCGTCTATCTATCCGCCTACATAACCGTGTAGCATCTGTGGCAAACATTCTCCCGTTCGCAATATAGAAAAATATCGCCCAAGAGCTCGCAAAGAATTTGCGCATAATCCAAGCTTTTTAAAGAACACGCCTATGTAAAAAAAACAATGGCCACTTGTGCCTTTCGCGTTTTTTGCTTGTTACTCACAAAGTACAATACACACAACATATAAATTTGCATTTGCATTCCGAAAGTAGAAAAAGTAGGCCGCGTTAACCACCCAATGTTGTAGAATATGAAAATTTAATTCTTCTTCTTTTTTTTTTTTTGTGATCGCGGTGACGGATATAACAGATTCGGCCAGGAACGAATAGAATTTTCTTACTTGTTGTGGAATTCTCTTGGTTTGTCTAGCCCATAGCGAGAGACCATCTCTTTTTAATTACGTATATCATCGCCCTTCCTCCTTTCCACTCCCAAAAGTAGTCTTCGCACTTCAAGTTGGGGAAGCAGACTCCTTATGGATCCACTGATGTGTGTTGTATTGGTATGACCAAAGCGGATCCTTGTAAATTTGATCTTGAATTTGATCTGATTTGATTACCGATCTTGATTGCCATGTAGTCTAGTGGGTGAACATCGTATGTCGAGCGTTTGCTCTATTGGATTAATTTATAGCGTATTGCAGTTTAGTCTCTTCGATTACCTTAAGTGCTTGGCAGGTTAAACGTAAGCGTGTTTCAATAGAAATCTTAATTTATTGTAATTGGGTTATAGATATCGGTGCGCTTTGAAAGATTTCTTCAACACTTGAACCAAACTTGTAGTTCGTTCCTTCTTTAAATGGCCTCCAAATGTTCTTGTTGCTTTCGATCTTACAAACCCTTTCCGGTGTTTCCGATGGTGTCAAGTCGATAACACAGTATAAGCTAATCTACCGGCCATCACGACCGGTTAAGAAGCTCTACAGAATGTTATTTAACGTAGTACCGAATAATTAATTAATGCATGCTTACAGTGAGCATCTAGTTCCCGTTGGGATACTTTTCCGTTAATTGTAGACGTATCAATAGATCGATTGATACCATTTTCAGAGGGTCTTACTCTAACATTTAAAATAAATGCATTTACAAATAAAGTCGATGTTTCAGTTTTGGAGTCCAACTTCTACAATCCTTAATAAGAATGAGAAGAAGACTCTTATGTATGTTTCTGGTTTTAGTTATTCCTCCACTGGAACAATAAATCCTAGATGCGTATCTTGGCCGGTGGGACGTGTAAAGACGAAAATAGGAAAAAAATTATTTCGTATGCTTAATATTTTTCTGAATGCAGAAGCGCACTTCTCTTAGGACAAATGCGTAGAGAAAAGAAGAAATCAGTTGTCAAATTCACTGCAATTGTATTCACTCATCACCAACAAACTCGGAAGTCAACTAACTAACTTTGCCATTGGCTTGGTAAGGTTAACGAAAAGTTTGCTTAGCGGGTACTTTGAAATGTCAAATAGAGGACATCGGGTCTGCCTTAAGGTGTGCGTCGTGCTGATTGAAGTTCCATAGGAAAAAATTCTTACATACACTTAAATGATATAAATTTCTTATAATTGTAGTATTAATTAGTTCGTGTGTCTCGCCAAGCAGATTGAGATAAATTTAGATGATTTTTTATAGGTCATCTAAACTTCGTTCTAGGCCGTCCGCAACTAGTTTCGTGAAGTCATTATTTTGAGTTTTTTAGTTTGTGCTTGCACGGTCTTGCACGGTGCGTTTAGGTCGCATCAGTTCATCTTATTTTTAGATTTTTATGAAAATTAATTAAAAGATGAGAAATAGAGCAGATTCCCTGCGTTCTCCGATTGCAATATGCAGAAATACACACCAAAGACTGTCTTAAAAGTTTTATTGTGGTCAATGTCCGTTCAACTGTTTCGTTCATTAAATATCGGCTTGGGAACCCTCGAAGGTTATTGAGATTAAGATATAAAATTGAAACTTAGTTTGGATATGCATTCAGATTGCACCTGCGTGAGAGATTCGTGAAAGGACTTTCTTCGGTCGCATAAGTGTTTATTATAAGTAAATAGAAAAATTTACAATAACACGAATCGATTTAAAGTTTAATATGTTTTCAGATTACGGCCGAGAACAGGTCTGATCGTTTGACAGCTGACAATTACGAAGTTTCAAAGGACTGTTCGGAATGACGAGGATCCAAGATTCGTATCAAGACGTATACAAAGCCTTTGAAGTGTTTTTATGTAGGTTTTGACTAATAAGTCGGAGGGAAAATTTGCTTGTTTGTTTTAATTAACAATAATTCACATTTTCCGCTTTAAAAAGCTCTACTTGAAATTTAATTGAGTTTTTCAATCTGTGTCTTGAAGAGATTTTATGAAAATTAAAATTCATTAAATTGTGTAAAATGCAATACACTAACAGCCATATGCTGCTGGATAGCAACAGCACGGACACGTCACAAGTCGCAAGTATCTTTGTCTTTTCTGCTTTTCGTGACTTAACAAACACGTTACACGCTACACCGTTTGTGTTGTAACAGTGTATTAAGTTTGCGCGAGTGTATGCAACACCCAGAAGGACTTGGGATACATCCCCCCATTTTTAATATACTAGATACTAAATACTAGATACTGATCTAAACTTGTCTGTCCCTTTGTCTGCTTTGTTTCGTTGTGTTCTATAGCTATGGGCAGCGAATTTTTGAAATATTTAACCACTTCCCATATAACGCCTTATTTTGAAAGGTCGATATACGAATAACCGTTGGACGGCGTAGGGTATTTAATGGATGAATGTGGATCGTGCCCCACTATAGTGCTTTTAACTGTTCCATAATAAAATTAATATTGGGAGATTTTATATGATAAGCAAATGTAATACAATACCATAAAAATTATGATGATGGGGGAGCATATCATCCTCTCTGATGATTAGTAACCATGTCATCAGGACAGACTAAAAACAGTTGTGAAAGGATGAACGATTGGTAAATAAAAATTAATGAGTTATATATATATCAGGGCTGCAATATGCCTCTGTTCTAAATGCGCTTATATATGATGAAAAATGAATTCATGGCTTTAATATGTGTGTAATGCATTCGTTGTTAATATGAAAAAGGTTCCGTTCCGTTTTTAATGATTCTTGAAAATTAAGAGAAAATATTAATTTCACACACAAAAGCTATTCCTCGCGAAACATAGTTTCGCTTTTGCTGTTGTTGCTCTTCTTCTTTGATTTTCTAATTAGACAAAGAGGCGAGGTCAAGTACACCCAAATGGCCAGCACAACTACACGCGATCGCATAAGAAAATGTAAATGTTTATTATAGAGAATAAAATATAAATTATTTTCTTTTATTGTTGTTTTCTGGTATTTTTAGTGAAAACCTTTGAGAAAAAAAAAAGATAAAATAAAAGAAAAAAATTGTAACAATTAAAAGGAAATAAGAAAGTTCACAGGTCAAGCCGAACTTTAGGATACCCTACATTCTAATTAGATCTACTCGATAAAACGTATCACGGTAGGCTTCCTTTGCGGAGATTATAGCGAAGAGTTCCTTTGGCAAAATTTTTCATTTATTGCTTATATCGCATTCATTTCAATTAATATAAATAATTAAATTAGTATGCGATTTAACTAAACTGATAAAAAATTTTTTGTGTTATTTAATAATTGTAGTGAGACGATGGTTTTAAAAGAGAGAAAAAACTATTTAACGATTTAAAGGCTGACCTTACCGAACACAAAAAAAGGCAATTTACAGGCAGTGTGTGTAACTTTTGAATGCTTGCACATACAACTGAATATCTATGTATGTACGTGTAGGTTTCTTACACGTTAAACTTTCATTTGTTAAAGTGGTTTTGTTTTCAAACATAAATTTACATGGTTTTCTTCTTTTTTTTTTTTTTTTTTCTTTTTCTTTTATTCCAATTGTTGTTCCTGTTGCATAACATGTAGACAGGTATACGTAATAGATACGAGAACGTGATGGTGATAACCAACATAATGAGAACTATAACTATAATAATAATGCTTGTAATAAATGCAATAACAACATAATAATTTTTAATAATATTTTGATTAGGAAGCCCTTAAACCCTAAACATTTCTATAACCATTTGTTACATGTTTTGTTACCATTGACCATAAAATATTATAAAGCGAATTAAATTATTTTAAAATGTTATTCGAAAATGATTTTCTAAATAAAATGCGGAGATGACTAAAGGTAGGGTGTAATAATAGGTGAATTTAGTCGTTTTTAACCGAGGTTCATATCTAATTGAGTTTTGAGTTATAACTAACTGGGGTGATGCATGTGGGAAATGTTTATAACGCATGCAAGTGTTTACGTTAAAACCAAATCGCTCAAACACAAACACAAGCACTCATAGGGAGACTCACACACACACACACACGACCTAAAACAAGCAAACAAACAAACGGAAAGGCACACACATATGTGCGCGCGCACAACGTTTCAATGTTAACGAAAAAGTTTACTTCAAAAGAATTTTGCAAATATTTTTCTTAACTTATGCAGACCTCGAAACAATGCTGGAAACTTTTTTTATATATGCTTATGTATATTTGTGTACACATTTTCTTAAAAGTACATCATATACACGTATATGTTATGAAATCTTATAACTTTTAAACGTTGTTTTTGTTGCTTATTTGTAATTATTTTCCAGATGAGTGGTAAACGCACACGCAGTTTTAAGTGCGCTGTCCATCATCGCGATCGTGAGGTTTGTTCGGAAAATGATTTTCATTTGATTTTGGAAGAGCCACCACTTTTTCAAAGAATGCTTCAAGTCATTGCTCTGGAACTTTTACCCGACAAACGCGATCGTAAATATTATGCTGATCGTTATACTTGCTGCCCGCCACCTTGGTTTATCGTTTTCATAACTGTAATTGAGGTAAATAAATATCTCTATCCATCTATCTCACAGATTAAGCGAAGTCCTAACAATGAATCGAGAAATATCGAGCCGCATTTTTGCAAATAACAATTCATTTAACTAAGGCTAAGACTAAGTCTTAACTAGATACTACAATCGATATACAAACAGGTACTATATATGCGGATGCACGTACCGACTTACACATTTAGTTATTTAAGCTTTTTTTTTTTATCAACTTTTTGCTTTTTTTTTTAATTATAAAAAAAAACAAAGACAACAAATTGTACATAGGATTGAACGAGTTTACGACATAAGTAGAAAAACTGGTGATGACTTCAACTATGGGCACTAGCCGGTGCGCGCGCATATCCAAAGTTTCCTAAAAGGCGCCAGTCTTTTGCGGGATCGCATTAGCAAAGTAGTAAGGATAAATTATCTTCTTAGTCTGCCCGGCGACGGGAACCTACCATGTAGAAATCGTTGAGAATATCAGACGTGGTCTGGTCGCACACTTCTCTACTAGCCACTCAGCTACTATGGGCACTCACAATGTAGTAAGCAAGTCAGCGGGTAATTAAGGGATCGAGAGAAGTAGTAGTGTGATTGGGTATCTGGCATTTCTAGTCTGTTCCGTGTATATTAATATCCATAAGGGAAAATTTAGATGGCAATCTAAGGTCGATAGAGATGCTGAGTTCTGGCCACGGCCCGTCGGGGAGTATCATGGAGGCTGTGGTTATCCTAAATGCAGTCAGTAGTAGTAGGATGTCAGTAGTCGCTTACAAATAACTTATAAACCTTTGGGTTTTGGGTCTAATTCAGCCTTCGACGAAAGTGTGTAGATGTTAACTTCAAAACCGCTCTGACCCCCCAACTTAATAGGAATTATGCATACAGAAGAAGTCTTTCAACTCCACAATAAATTAAATATTGGTTTTATTATTTCCATTGGTGAAGAATATACACACAAATATTATCTTGTGAAATTTTGGATTTGAAATTTATATTATATAATACAGATTAGCGAAAGGTTGCAAACAACTGCTGATTTTTCTTAGAATTTAGTTTCGCAAAGAGTACCGAAAAGAAATGGAAGAATGAATTTCGAAATTAGCTTATTTACTATTCCGTACATACGTCTATACACGTCGGGTGGTTGCACAAGAGAAAACTGGCATCCCAGATCGCAAGTCGTCCTTTTCCACTTCCATTAAGTTTGACATATCTAATCTAACCTAATCTAACCTAACCTAACTTAACCTAACCTAACCGGATCTCAACCGAAAACAGATATTTTCAGCCGATGCTGAGATGCCTTATAACCCGTCGTCTGTGTACTAACTAACCCTAACCTGATCCTAACTTATCATCTAGTAACTCCATCTAAATCGGAGAACATATGAGGTAAAACTGATGGATAGTTTTAAGAACTCTTAAGCTTTGTTCATTTTTGATTTTAATTCGTATGTATACTCTACCGGAATAGGTAGAAAAGTATTTATTTACCGAATTTCTGACGCTCTATTAGGTTGAAGAAAAAGATCTGCAATGGCCTCTTCGCTTATGCGAACTTCGTAACAAGAAAAAAGTGAAGACGAAGAAGAAGTTAGGTTTTGAAGATCATCTTTTTACAAATTAAAAGAGTTTAGATAGCAGGCAATGTAGGATGCGGAATTGAGCACCAGTTAGGTGAACAAGAGTTTCATTCAAATTGGATAACCTTTTTGGGGGTAACATAACGAAGTTTTTCGCTCTCAATAAAGAGTGAGTGCATTATTTCGTATCGGAAAATTGCCCGTAGATGAAAACTGAGTAACTTTTTGTTTTGCATTGAGGGTTTTATAAATACTGACTGTAAATGACGTCGTGAGCCATATTTCCGCTTCCCGTAGTGTTTTACATGTACACCTATATGCTTAATTGTAATGTGACCGCTCAGACTAATATGATGATTTATCTTGCTCATCAGTTAGTGAGCCCCAGTTTTCTTAAAGTTCCAGAACGAGTGCAGAACAAGTGTAGAGGCGGTGGGTTATCCAACATTTCCAATCTTTAACTCTAACTAACTGAACGTATAGTGAAACGCTTGACCACACGACACGATCTGTGTAACCACTACACTCATAAGTTATACATACATCCGTTTGGCCTTTTCCTGTTTCCAAGGTGGAAAGGCCGCACTCTCAGGGGGCATTTTGAATGGAGCGAAAGAAAATACGCTGAGAAACCTTAAACTTAATGAAGGCTGACTGACTCAAGATATATTTATTACATTTGTATTGTGTATAAGTGATGGGCCATACTTTAAAGACGATAAATTAACCTTGACAAATAAATTATAGTTATTGGGTCACAATTGTGGTTACTTTTCACATAGAAGGAGGAGGGAGGAGGGAGGAGGCTCAAAATTGCATAATATTTCACATCAAAAGAAGGGACAATTTTCAAATGAACACTTACCACGCAAACGCTTATCACAAAAGCAGCCAAAATTGCGCTTTTAAGTTGTGCTATGAATTTCATAAACGCACACTTGAAAATGGATCGAAACGTGGAACTCTTTCAGCGTCAAACTCTTTCAAAGTCAAATATTCTTCAAATAAGGACATGTCCTTTTTGAGGTAGTGAGCGGAAACGTCGAAAAAATATTTTGACTTAATATTCAAGAAAAGAGAACTTGTCTAAAAACACCAGCATAGGATATGAAAGACTGAGAGTAAGAGATATTCAGAGAATTTCGAAGCTTCATAATATCAGTAATCAGTATCTTATGACTGATATAAATCAAAGCCCAAAGGAGTTTTATCGAAACTGTAAGATGTGTGAACGAGGGTCCATCGATTTTTTAGCAAAACTAGACGGATATCTTACAAAAATGTAAGTAGCTACTGTGTTCCATGTATTGTGCAACAAAAGACATTACTTCTGTCATTATTTATGCGTAAAGCGAATAAGGTATGTAGCAAACAGCTTTGCGGCTATCCACAAGAGACCCGATATTTGGGCATTGCCGTAAGAAGAATGCAAATACAATCTCCCTTCGAACAATCAATAAGTCATCTTGCGATCAGAAGAAGGAATGACTGCTGATAATAGCGAGGGGGATAGGGCAATTGCAAACATGTTCTGAGCGGGTTTTGCTATATGGAGGATCGAATTCTTTCATACTGCAAATTCACGGTATCTCGAAGTTTGATGTATCGCTCCACGTTTTCGTCTCTGTCGCGTTCGCTATTGTTCGTAGCGCATCTTAGCGATTTTTCTTTTAATTGGATGGAACAAATCATAACACACAATGCCTTGTCGTTATCGTCCTAATAGGGCCACCACTCTGCATTATAATTATTTGTACTTTGCATAAGGTAACGCATCCACTGTTTATGATTCGTAAGAATTTAGCAGCACTTTACTTTGAGTTGAGCAGGAAACGTAAAGATTCACGCAAATGGCATTTTCTTAGCACTCACACTATATAACTATTCAAAGCTCCAGGAAATTATTTTGTATACACTTTAGTGCGATAATTAAAGAAGTTGCGCATAGCTTGAGGACAGTTCTTTCAAGTGAAGCGAAGACACAATTTTGTGCGGAACACTACAGTATTATCTACACTACATCTTAGAAAAAGGCGGACACTTATTTACACGTCGAACGCATAAGAAAAATTGTGTAAAAATATACAAAAGGAAAAAAATGTTTTTTTTTTTTCATCCACAAAGACTCGAGTACGAAATCAATACATTTAAAGTATTTTTTTTTATATTCAAAGAGAGTCTTCAGAGTTTTCATATAGCATTAAATTCAAGCTCTGATAAATGAATATTTTGTTGTTAATATTATTGAAAGTTATTAAATAAAGACGTAATATTTCCTTATGCGCGAATTTTGTACAACAAGTTTACACGGGGTTATACAGTTAATACTATGTGCTATTTACAAAGTGTTTGTGTATTGAATATAAAGTCATTGTACCTTAAACGAGAGAGGGCGAGAGATAGGTAGATAGATAGATAGGTAGATAGATAGATAGATAGATAGATAGATAGATAAATAGATATATATATAGAGAGACAGAGAGAGAGAGAGAGAGAGAGAGAGAGAGAGAGAGAGAGAGAGAGAGAGACATATGGTACGGAATGTATTTAAAATATCTGGAATGACGTGGGGTAGATCCACTTTTTACTACACCAATACTTTCGTTTCGGTAATTTTTGCTCTGCAAGTGATCGTGCGTTTGCTGCGTCCAGCGTTTCGCAGGACATTAATGAAAGACCTACCTCTTCAATTCGGACAGCTACTAGCAGAATGTTGTATTTCAAACGATTTGGACGGCAACAAACATTATGATCTTTCTGTCCAGAAGTAGCAAAAAAAGCCTTATAACGTATAGAGGAGCAATTAGTGATCACCGATCAATCTCAATTTTGTCTATTCATCTACTACAAGAGTCATTATCATCTACTCTTACAGTTGTTAAAACTTTTTTAAAATAAAAAATTAAGATAGCATTTTACTGCTTATTGATCGAATTTCAAGGCTCAAATATGAAAATGCGGGTAATCTGTGTTCGTAAATGACATCATCGTTACTTACAAAACTGATATAATTTCTGAAAAAGTTGTGCATTGAGTTTCGAATCAGTCCCATGCATAATCGCTACCACTTATAAACACCTAAATGTCTTCTATGTGTTTGTTCTAGAATTCAAGGCCTTAATGGTGAATATCTAAACATAACATAATTTTTTATTAGTGTTTGCATATATACAATCTATATATATATATATATATATATATGAGTATGGTTTTCATGTGCACAAACGATTGCATGAAGACCCATACTACGATGAGTCGCCGATAATTAAGAAAAAATCCCCTTCTTAGCGCTATCGTTCAACTAATCATGAGAAATTCTCATCATTTTTTATTTCATGCGTTAAAATTATATTTTAATTTATTGCTTTTTGCGGGGATATACTTAAATGTAGTCGAGACAAAATACACATTACAGTTGTTGACCACTTTTTGTTTTTCAATATATTGATAGAGCGAGTTCGTCCGTAAAATAATATTTTTGGTGGCTAATAGTGAACATATATACACAAATTGCTAATTTGTCTCCCGATTATTGTAGTTGCTGCTTACGAGCACTTTTTGTCACACAAAGAGCACTTTCGATCATTCTCAAATAATGATTAGTAAATTATTATCATCTATGAGGTAATGCTTTGACTACTCACCATCTATCTCTATCCAACATATAGCATATACACCATCTATACTAAGTAAGAAAGTTATAATTTAATTAGACTAAAGTTAAAAGCTTTTTTGAGCGTTGATAGGCAACGTATCAACAAGACTGATCCGAGCACTATGGATCATAAGCGGGTTCGATAATTATTCGTGTCAAATTTTACCTCGAGATCAGTTACGCAGTTGAATTAGATAAAGGAAATGTTTCGTACTGTTTTCTCCAAAGTAAACTTTCTATCGCACTTGCAATGTGAACCCACGAACACTGACTTGATAGTCGCGATTCGCGATTCGCCTATCCTTGCTTTTTTTCCTATTTGCTGTTTTCTTAGCCATAAATATTCTTAATAACTTCTTCGTTTTCGTTTGTTTTACTCCCGACCTTTTGCACTGATAATTAATGATTTTGAGGAATAGTTTAACTAACTAACTAGATGAGCAACATTCTAATCTATTATGGCCGTATTCCTTATATTTTTATTTTCAGTTATCCTTGTTCGCATTTCATGCGATAAGTATGAGAAAAGCTGACTTACTGGATGGATCGATACCCATCTGTTTATCAACATCGACATCTTATTCATTGCTCATCTATCGTCCCGATAAGCGTTATGAATTGTGGCGCTTCGTTACGTATATGTTTTTGCATGACGGCTGGTGTCATTTGGGTTTCAATTTGCTGATACAACTGTTGCTTGGTTTGCCTTTAGAAATGGTGCATGGTTCAGCCCGTCTTGCTTCTATATACTTTTCTGGTGTATTGGCTGGCTCATTAGGTATGTGCAACACACACACTTATGTTACTCATACGCCTCTACTCTTGCGTTTATTTTTGCTTTGTACTGATTTTATTCTGATGAGCTGATGTTTTTCTTTATGTTCGTCACTATTATTGTTGTTATTTTATGTGATTTGTACTTTTTTGCGTTTTACCAGGCACCAGCATAATTGATCCGGAGGTCTGTTTGGTTGGCGCCAGTGGCGGTGCTTACGCTTTACTAGCTGCCCATTTGGCTAACGTGATGATAAACTACCATCAAATGCGTTATGGCGTTTTACGTTTGGCAGTCATTTTATTTTTTGGTAAAGCATATTATTTGTATTTCTTATGCATTTATGTGTAGTGCTTTATTTATTCGCACGACAACGACGACTCACTCACATTTCACATTGTTCACGTTTAATAAAATTTCTTTAATAATTTATGTTATTTTCTTTCACGACTTTTGTGTATTGTTATGTTATGTGTTTGTTATTGTTTTCGTGTTTATAGCATCTTGTGATGTAGGACTCGCAGTTTATACACGTTATGCTGAAGATTATCCTGCGGTATCTTTTATTGCCCATTTAAGCGGAGCCGTGTCAGGACTGACTATCGGTCTATTGGTGTTGAAAAACTTTGAGCAAAAACTGCACGAACAGCTGCTGTGGTGGATTGCGTTGGGCATTTACACGGCTTGCATCATATTTGCCATCATTTTTAACGTTATTAATAGCGCTGTGATGCAAAGTCTTAAAGTGGAACAAATCTACGTAACCGAAACGTTTTATAATGGTTTTCAAGTATGATGGTGGGCTTACAGTCTACCTAAAGTCTGTTCTCGCCGTTTGTAGTAGAGGCGATGATGGTGGTGATGGCAGTTGTTTTTTGCTCTTTCCTTTTTTTTGCGAAACAATTTATTATTTTTTCAGTTATTCCTTTACGCTTTTGTTTTTGTCATAAGATTATTCAGGTTATTTTTTAAAGGTTTCTCTTTCAGTTTCCCTTTCATATGGAAATTCAAATGGATTTATTTATTTTATATGACTTAAATGGTTTAAAATATTTTTCTCCATTTTCTTTTGCCTTTCCTTTTTTGTTGGTCTAAAAGAGAAAATATGTTAATAAATTGCTTTTCCATTGCAATCCTTTTTCTGCAGAAAACTGTAAACATAATTCTGTCTCTGATTTAAGAGAGGCAATGCTTTGAAGTTTTGCATATTAATTATAATGTTAGGTTAGGTTTGTTAACTTACCGTCAGTCTGTCTCCGCCTTAGGAAGCCAAAGACAGTGACATATTTGTTTTTGAGACATCGTTCAGTGTCTTTGTGTGATTACACAGGCTGTTGGATATATTTTGCAATTATTACTTAAGCTCTATAAGCTCTATTTTGTTCCACATTGCGAATATTGTCAGCTGCAAGACCCTACAAAATTTGTAAATAATTTCTTGACGTGAACTTCTTTAATCGATTTGTACATATGTACGAGTTTAACTAACGTTCAGCATTTCAAAGATCAAAAAATGAAAACACAGAAAGCTGGATATCGATTGTGGACATGGTCGTCATGCGTTTAAAGTAGCAAGTGATCTTTAGAAGATATTAATCTAAGATTAGCTATATAAAATAATATGAATTTGAATTTTCTTATGCAGCCACATAGTAGAGACAACTTCTATTAACGACACGAGTAGTCGTATCGAACGCTCTTATTTCTTTCTATTATTTTTTGTTGTTGTTTTTGTTTTCATCACCACCACATTGAGTGAGTGTTCACACATTGTTGATATGTGTGCAATATATATATATATATATATGTATATATATCGAAATATATCTCTAAATATATATATATATATATATACGTAAAAATATGTTTTGTGGAAAGTAATTTTATTGTATAAAAATTGAAAGATTTTCTAAATCGATGAAAATAACTAAAACGATAATAATTTTTCGGTAAATTAAATCGAAGTTCGAAAAGTACAAAATAAATAATATAGAAAATATATTTTGCGTAATTGATGAACAAACTTTCGCTTATATTTCTTTGTTTAGTTAGTTAGAATAGTCAGTCATTTTACCTGGAATGCTTTAAAAGAAATCTAGATAGAAAAGTAAAAGAAACATTTATACGAACGGTGAGAAAAATCAACATCATTTCAATGCTAATAATAAAAACAAATAATAATAATTCCGCTATAATGGTAATCAAATTTTTAGACAAGAACTATATAGTTAGGAATGCACAGGGAAGCGTCGGATGCTATACTTACTCTCTGTAATATTGATTTCGTTATTTCTTGGGCTATAATTTGAAATCATATATTCATATAAATCAGACGCAATAAGAGAAGGATTTAGTTGTTTTATAATCAGAAAAAGCTCACTTACGCCTTTATGTAAAAGTTAAGTAAACGATATTTGTATTCACATATGCTACTCTGGACAGAAAGTAATGGGATTGTGTTTTATTTTGAAATACCCGTGCTATGATATCGATGTGTACCTTTTTTTGGTAGGTTGATATGACTTTTGTGAACAGGTGAAATTAGTTTCAAAACACGCGCACTATTGCGTTAGTAATAATAGCGTCCTTTTTTCATTGCTTAAACAGTCTCGTTGTCAGCGATTTTTTCCTGGCTCATCTGTAGAACGATATTCAGTAGATTGTTAAGCTGTCTCCGGATCATAAGCATGTATCCAAATTTCATACCCCGGTAATCGCACATTTTAGATCATTATCACTAATGGCAAGCATTTCTTTTGACACTACAACACGACATTATTTTTCAGACAAATTCTAAACTTTTGGAAGACAAGGAAACACGACAGACAAGCCTTAACTATCGTTTGAAATTGTTTATACCGACCGTTTGGATATGTGAACAATATCTACAAAGTCTCTTTGGGTCAATCGACAGTTGACAGGTACAAGCCCTTTGTTTTTATTGATGTTTTCATAAGTAGTCTTCCCGAAGGAGGATCGCCTTCGACTACCTCACGACACTCATTAAACGATTTCTACCATTTAAAGATTCGTGATCTTGATAAACACTCATCACTGTAACAGTCTTCTACCATTTTTAACTTATTTCGTTTCATTTTTTGATGCAAATTCCAAGTTCAATAGATTTTTCCATTCTGAAAAACGCTGACCTAAGCGGGCGCTTGTCTCGAAGCTTAAGTCAGGTGTTCACAAAAGTCATACCAACTTACTAAACAAATATACATATCGATATCATAGCGTGGGCATTCAAAAAAAAAAAAAAAAACACAGCCCCATTACTCTTTGTTTACAGTAGTATGACATGTGGAAGGTATGCTTTATCGTATTCATGCTGCAGTAAGAAATAAGCATAGGACTCTAGACTTCTAAAACGAGAGATAGCGTACGTACATAATGTCGTCTCCTATGTATGATATGTGGGGGAAGGTATGCTTTATCATATTCATGCTGCAGTAAGAAATAAGCATAGGACTCTAGACTTCTAGGACGAGGGACAGCGTACGCACGTAATGTCGGCTCCTTTGTAAAATTTTGAAAATAAATTTGCTTCAAAAAAACGAACCAGCTTCGAAAACGGAAACTAACCGATTATGGTCATTAGATTAAATCGACAGATAAACGTAATGCCGGATGGACGAACGTACAGATATGATCAAACTAATGTGGAATTTTCCTTTGTCCACAACATTCTATGCACTCATCACCGATCTTTATTTATGTATAATTGTCAGTTTATTGCAAGCCAAATAAGCCACCTACAGATAACCCATCATATTATTTCTCATTGTATATATAATGAAAAAAGGAATTGTAAAAATATTATGTTACTTTTCAGTGTAAAAGTGTTATAAAAAGAAAAATAAAAACTCATTCAAGCTTGGATTAATTTTTTTTAAATTTTTGGACAATATTTTGTACTCTATGTAACTTTAGTTGATAACCGTATAGGAAATTGTTTTAAGCTTTTTTTTATGCTGCATGGTCTTCAATAGAAGGATATTAATTAATAGTTGCTGGGCTTAAACTATGTATGGATAATATAAACAATATGTTTTCCTTATTAATTCTGCTGCATCTTTCATAGATCGTGGATCGGAGCAATGCAGAAAGAAGAATATGATTCCCCTAAAGCAATATGATAATTTTTAAACTAATATTACAGAACTTTATACAGACGGTTACAATTTGATGGTGCGGTCGTTCCAGAAGAAAGTAGAGCCTTTGAGCAAGCTTGGCTACTTTAGATATTAATATGAGATTAATTTTACCCTTTAACAGCGATCGAGTAAGCCAAGCGAATCGAGTCAGTCATTTCGGAATATTTCCAATTTTTTTATGCTCATCGTATTGTCGGGCATCTCTCCGCTTTTGATATCCCCAAAGTAAGTCTTACCCTGTGGGTTAATAGAGAATTTATGCGTTCGAAAGGATCAAAATTACTTTTTTTACGTATTTCACAAAAGAACAAGGGAAAGTATACGATTTTCCACTAAAGGGGCCGGGCCTCTCATCGAATACGGCATTGTAACCTGAAAGGTCAATTAAATGTTTCTACTTATCGGAGACATTCCATTTTTGTAACTTGCCTCCCACTCAAGATGGGTAGACATAGCACTGCAGCGCTAAATAGCATTGAAATTCGATCACATTTTCTCAATTTAACTAACGCGATAATTAGCCATCAAAGCAAATTTTCATTCCAAACTTGTGTAAATGTCTTCAAATATATTGTTAGTTTTCCTCTTTTTTTTGTTCAACATGAATAATGGGTCAGAGAATGGTCCCTATATGCGTAACACGATGACGGTGAGAAAGCAATGAGGAAGAAGAAGGAGGCAAGGACATGGACGCAGGCCAAATCGAGAAGCCTTTCGTAAATCGAAATTTGGATATAATTTCGAAAATTCACGTAGGAAATACGGTTTTTTTTTCTCTTTCCACATTTTATTATTTATACGCACACGTCTGAACCTTTCTCTTAGTAAACGTTTTTCCATGCAGCGGCTTTCGTTCAAGCTAAAGCACTCCACATATTTTCGTGTGCGAAAAGCAGCTGTGGATGACATCTGCTTTAGTTTTGCTACGAAATTGTCTTTAAATGAATGAAGACAGAAGACTTCCACATTTCTCCTTTCTTCTTCTTTTATTGAAAAAAATAATAATGACAACAAAAATTGCCATCAGCCGTCAGATTAATTTTATATGAGTTATCTGTCATGCGAACTTGGCGGGGATAAAATAGTATTGTCGCAAGAGAAAAGGGAACTTATTTAATGTGAAACTTTAATCTGTACAGCTCCCAGAGCAGTAAGGTTAACCAATGCTCTCCTTCTCCTCCTCCTCCGCCTCCTGGTCGTTGTCGCGTATACTATCGCTTAAAGGTCTTGTTTGTATTATCCATTTAGCCAAAGAAAAGGTAGAAAGAGAAGGAAAATAAATAATTATTTAAAAATTTGGCAAAAACTTAATGCCCAGCAAAAACACAAAAACTCAAAACAGATAAAATGAATAAAAGAGCATTGTTGAGTAAATAAATATTTCATTACATCTATATATAATCGCTTTGTGTACATATATTATAATATTTATAGAAATTTTAAAAATACTAAGCAATCTGTAAAATGTATGATATATATATATATGTATATTTATATATATGTATATTTGTATATATATATAAATCAGCACAAATTCTAAAAATTAAATATTGATTTTTTAATCCTTTTACTTACGCCAGCCCAAGACAAATAAAATCTTTTTTTCTTTTATAACAATTTTTGTCTTTGTTTTCTTATTAGAAAGAAATGATCCTCTAGCAAAAAAAAGAAAAGAATAAGAAAGGATATAGCATATGATCATCTCGCTCCTAGACATAATGGGGAAAGGTGTTCGCGTGAATTTAGAGAGAGAGAGAGAGAGAGAGAGAGAGAGAGAGAGAGAGAGAGAGAGGCAGAGAAATCCATAGATAGACGTTCACATGTAATGCACTTATGTAACATCTTCGTAATTGTGGGAAAACACTGAACTGATTTAATTAAATTTCAAACTCGGACAAGAGACCTTTTTTAAGGTAAAATTTTAAATCCAAATTTGACCTTCAATCAGCTTTTTAATGTAAAAAACTGGAAAAGTCGTAGACGTAAATTGGTTCGGCAAACATTTGAACTTAGCCTGACGGCAAGTAGCGAGGAAACATTTGAAGTCAGGCTAATCCCTGCAAGGTCGAAATTGTTGCTTTAATACACAAGCAGACCCGACACATTCACATGCCGATACATACTAATCATGCTTTTCTCCCTTTTTTTTGTTCCTCTGTCTAACAATGATTTCATAAATCTTAAAAAATCTTATATACATCGAGTGCGAAGCGTTTATCAAATGTTTTTTGAATTTTATAAACGTAATATTTTCTGCTTGCATTTTGCATAAACCGATAATGCTTAAGTCTCGGAAAACATTGCTCATGAAATATAAGGCGTTGATAAAGAAACAAATCACTCTGTCGCTTTATCGTTCCACAGACAAGCAACTTTTCATTTGCTTAAATAACAAACTTTACGATTCGCTTTTTTTTCTCAATTTTTCGGAAAAAACATAAACTTTTTCATATATTTGCTTAACATTATTGTCGATCAGTTTAATATGGCTATATACCGGAATAATTGAGATTTTGGGTGTAGCATTTGGGGACAATGCAATAATGAAGCTGTGATGTTTGAATAAATAACAAGCAAGAAAATAATATTCGCTCGTAACCGAACCTTTATTCTTGAAAAAGTCTATAAATAAGAAAAAGAGCTGACTTTTCATTGTCTGTAATATAGGATGGGCGTGGCTGATTTATCCTGATGCTAGAATAAAAGTGGAAATTTATATGTTGTATGCGTTGTTGTCCATGAGTATCAAGAAACAGGGAAAGCAAAGTATTTTCAGTTTTTATCCGACATCCTTCTGGTCGTTGTAAGAATGTCCTTTCGAAAGTTTGGGTTATTTTTAAATTCTTTTGGAAGTTTATACGCGATAAATCCACTTTTGCGAACAGGAAAATATTAAACACAGGCGCTATATGGAGATGCTTAGCAGCATTGCGACTTTGGAACTAGTCGGGAATTTAAAAACTTTATGGGGCTTTTTGTGGGGCTTAAACTTGAGCCTGCGCAATATAAAGATATTGAAAAAAAAAATTAAATTTTGATACACTGTAACATTGGATAGGCGTGATCAATTTTCCCCATATTTGTAGATACGACACTACCGCCCATAGAATATATGCAGTTTATGAAATGTGTGTAAAAAATCAATTTTTCATTCTTTTTAAAAAACAGAGGTGTTCTTATTTTACATAGTACTGTGGGCGTGGCCTTCGACCAATTTGGCCTCTTATATTTGGCTAGTGCTATAGGTATTTTTCGTTAATTTTCTCTTTCCTTTTTTTTCTAACATGTTTTCGAGGCGCAATTTTACCTATTGTGCCGAAGATGCAGATTCCCCTACTAGGTTTGCTTGCTCGTTTCCTAAGAGACCAATATGATTCGTTGTCCAAAAAATTTGAATTTTGTGTCGGTAAGTAGCGATATTATCTCTTACTTTGTTAATCGAGTTTCAGCTGGACGTTTACCAGCAAGCACTCTGTGCGGTAATAGCCGTTTTGAGTTTTGTCTTGCGATCAAAGCTTGCGGCTTGAAGAATACCTTCAGTTTCGGTTTCAAATGTTAAACCGCTTTCGTATAGGATACGATTAACGTGGGCTTGTCTTGTGGCATCTACCATTGCATAAGCAGCGAGTAGACCGTCATTTTAGAATTTCCCGTAATGAGAAGATGCCAACCATTGTTACTTTCTTAGTGGAAAATACATAGTTAGGGTAAGAAAGATAGTCCATAGAAGAATTTAATACGCATCGCTGATTCGACTAACTTGATTAAGTCGTATCCATCGACACATCCGTCCATGTCACAGGCTGTCTCTTATAACTAGAAAACTAGAGGGAAAAAACACAAATCTCTTGTTGACGATTCAGTTTGAAAATGAATACGCCATACACCCAAGCACTTCCACAATATATATGTGAATAGCTCTAAATAACTCTAATTTGTAACTTGGAGTAAATTTCATAAAAAAAATATCTCTCAGACCAACACTAGGCATCAGCTCGTTACTCAAACCATTCCAATAAGAAAATATCTCGTGATAGTTTATATTGGCCAGAGATAGTTAATATTAAAGGAGGGCCGTAAGTCAAATATAACTTTCTTAGATTTCTTTAACGACAATATAATTTATCGCGTTCTTACTGGGAATCCTTTTTATTGGATTTGATATACTTGATGGTAAAAATTACAGCATCGATCGAAAAATTCACTCTCTATGTAATTTAAATAAAACAAATAAAAACACTATAGTGGGACTCGGCACACTAACAAACGCTCTGCACCACCCTACAATTATTCATATAACGGCTTTACAAAACAACTCGTTGCATGGAAAGTGCTTGAAAAAGTGTTCCGATTGGAACCAATTTCAATACCGTTCGTCCGTGGGCCAAAACATGTCATTGCATCAAATTCAATCAAAATATCATAAAAGTTGTAGTATATATATTGGACGCGAGTAATATATGTATAGACAGATGGACAGACGCGTAGACAAGCTTAAAACGGGTAGATCAATCACAAGCCGTTCTGGGTATTGTATGCAACCGTGCACGCGTAATGTACCCTTGTCGCATAAGTGCATTTATTTGGAAACATACCGACTTTTGCCGAAAACTTTTTGAAAATTCTTTACTCAATACTTTAGCTGGAACATTTTATAACCTAGTCGTCGTGACAAATAGTCTGGTGCGTCTACACTTTTATCCTTTGGATGCAATCTAATAAATCGTGTACGGGACTACTTTTTGCTTACTCCAAGTACAAGAATCTGCGTTACCCGAATACGAATCCGTGGTACATTTAGAATCAGGAAACAATACAGTAAACCGAGGAAAATGAATTATAGGAAATTTTCCTGACTATACTTTCAAATAAGTTTTTGAGAATTAAGTCTACAATCTATTAAAATGAGATATTTTTGAGAAAATACCGATACTGATACAAAATTTGGAACGACAAAAAATTGGAAACTGATTGAATAAGTCACGATTTTTGCTGAGTTTTAAATTTTTGAAGTTTCGCTTAAAACTCTGGCACTTTTGCTCGGTCTATTAACTCGTTCTCATCCTTACGAAAATACGATTCACTTTAATAGAAGGATGACCAGGATACGCTTCAAGGTGTCTCTTTTGTTTCTGTTTAAATTATTTTTATTATAATAAATAGCAAAGAGGAAAAAAGATAAAAATTCTATTTTACACAATTTAATAAGAATGACTGTAACGTCATCGGACTAATAAAGATAACAAAGCAATTTTTACATTGCCGCATAAATTAATTATACCGCAAGGACACTGCAGACGATGTGGTAGTTGTTAGATTTATAAACTGTTGGACAATAGACTTTATGGGAAAATTTAATGAAGCAGTGAAGGTACGTACGTAATAAAGTTATTTTTCTGGCACCGTGGGACGAAAACGTGATCAAGTTTATTCGAGTTGCTGGCACACCATTTCTCTATATACCTTTCATCATGAATCCATCTTAAATGCTTCAATGTCAATGTAACTAAAGATTATTGCATCAAAGTATTGTTAAGATCCTGGCCAGATATTTGCTGATGAGAATTAAGCGGAATTATTTTTTTTTTTTATTTTTTAATTTTTTTAACATTCCATGTTTTTCATAAAAGATGCGTAGAGAAATTTTATAAATTTTATAAAATTTGCACATTTTTCTGACCCACAGTTCAATTATAATAAAACAACTACTACTATGGAGGAAGAGCGAAAAAAATACAAATTAAAAAATGAAAAAAATTTCAGTTAAATAACTAACTAACAATGTCATGTGAAAATATGCGACAATTGTGCAACCCAGTGAAAGCTAGATAAATTTCAATTTATGACTTTAAGATGATGCTGTTCGTAGAGTGCAATTTTATCTGTGGACTCAGAAGAGCAAATGTTGAACTTACTTCACTTTGCACATTTTAGTTCGTGTATGTGCACGCTTATACACAATCACACACACATACACACACACACACACACACACATCTATATGTACATATGTGTTCTTATGTGGAAAACAATAAATATATGTACGTGTGCGAACATGTTGTTCCATTTTAGAAAACGTAATTAAAAGGTATTTGTATATGAGCACAGGAGTATAGTATGTACTCAGTAATGAATATTCAGTAGCCAGTCAGGAAACAATATTTTCTATTTTTTAAAGAGTTTTTGAAAGAGGTTTTGAAAAAGGATATCATTTCAATGATATTAAGACGAGAGAGAAGAGAGGCAAATAGCTTAACGGCATCCCAGATTCGTTTCTAAGCTGCGCCTATTGTTATATAACATGTAAATATTTTTTGATAGTTTCTTATATGCTTACTTGCTTGACTTAATCTGCGCTTATTAGGGAGAATTTCGTTTAGTAACAACTTTTGCTCATGTTAATGTTGACGTAACTACGCGTGGGTCGATTCCTTAGCATAATAATTTCGAACATTTAATTCGGATTTTTCATTGGAATTACTCGAGAACATGAACGAGAACGCAACGAACATGGACATCAGCGAGCAATATCGTTACATTATTCCTTTTTCAGTCGGATTTATATAAATACATGTGTGCACAGGTGTGTATATATATATATATATATATGTGTGTGTGTGTGTGTATATATATATGTATGTGTGTGTGTGTGTGTGTGAGCGTGTATGTGTGCATGATAAAATCATAGTCATATCAAAGTTACAAGCAATGAATGCATTCGTTGGTATTCATCATTGTGCACGTTTCACTGATCATGCAGTTGCAACACAGAGCACAGAGCAGAAGCGAACACTGAATAAAAGCATAAAGATCTATGCAACGTTTTGTTTCGTGAGGAGAGTTCCATTGCAGTACATAACGTTTCAACAACAGGTTGCAGCTTATAATGGTTGAAGGTTGCTGCAGTTTATGCAGTCCATGTGATATAAGTAGCGTCTGGTAATCTTGCTACGCACTTTTTGCGAAGTGTTTGCATCTAGGTATGACGCGATTAATATTTTCTCTACTTTGGCATGGAAATCTGCAAATGTTGTCTTGAGATGTGTTGTCGCTTATGCGCTTGGCGATCCCTTTTCAAACACATCCGACTTATTTTTAATTAATAATATGATGCAGTTCCTTGTATCAATGTTACGGTTGATAATTGTTTGTGTGGCTGTGTGTTGTGTCTATGAGAAGGTTTACCCAACAAATTTATCAACTCAAGCGCTGTTTAACATGGATTCGCAATTTCTATAAAGCTGATAGATTTAAAGGAAACGTCGCACTCTTTGAAAAGTGTAATGTTTTCCTATTTCTTTAACATTTCTTCCAATACTGAAAAGCAGCTGCTTAACACGACAATTTATTATTCTTTCTAATATTATTTATTATTCTTATTTTTATTATTAAGATCTGAAACAACATCTAAATCGAATCAATTAGTGAAACTTCTCTCACTAAAGGAATTACAAGTTAGTTTTGATTTAAGTGTAACTCTGTTCTTTGAATGCAATCATCATACCTTTACCTCCTTCTAAACTTTTCATTTTTATTCGTTGATCATTCTTGGTTTTAGCTAAAGTAAGACCGAAGAAACTATCAAACTAAAAAATCAGTTTACAAGTTTTAACTGAACTTGTTTACTGCTACGCTATTCATGTAAATGTGTATGTAATTTATACGATACGATACGATTTTTTCGTTTCTTTTTTTTTTTTCTTTTTTTTTATATATAAATAAGTTTTTGATAAGAGAAATTTTTTCTTCTTTTCCAAAGTGACCGTAGTAAGGTGAAACGTTTAAGGATTTATTATATACTGGGGATATTACATTACGTATGACTTTGCGTATATAAGTTTTTATTGTTGATAATAACATCGTGTTTTTACTCATCTACAACTTAACCCACCTATTAATCTAAAGTTGTATGGCTTACACATTGAAATTGAGCAAAAAAAGTCTTCTAATCTTAAAGAAAATACAGCATCCCGCTCGATCTATGAAGGTCTAACTTATGAATATATGGGAGAGCTTACGATTACATATATGGATGTTTCATAATTAATTTAAGACCTGGCGATTAATCTAATGTTCGCCCCTTTAACCCACTAAAAATGAAAACATCACATAATTTCTTGGAGGATTTCGTTTGTAACCGTTACTACCAGAATCATGGTTTTAATATAAAACGATTTCAAAAAATCGAATGTATATATTTTCCGTTGGTTTTTTTATTCTACCGATCGATTTAGAATCAAGTTCTGAATCGTTTTAAGCTTGTCTATCCGTCTGTCCGAATTCAGATTCGGACCACTAATTCTTCCAATTTCCATCTAAAATTGTGTTTTGAAAAGTCGTTATGCGAATAAGCGTGTTAAGGGGAATGGTATGAGGTATATAATGGTGGACCGCATTCGACTATTTTTTTCATAAAAACTTGAAGTTAACTTACTTTTGCACGAAATTTTAGCTAACATAATATTTAATATCTTGCGACTTGGCTTCGATACGCTGCGTTGATTCATGTTATTTCAAAATTTTACATAACATGACTTCGATACAACACGACGTTTGATTGCCCTATTTTATATTATCTCTAATCGTATATTATTCTATATCTTAGTTTCAGTAAGTAAATAAAAAAGTTTCATATAACACGGCTTCGACTTAGTATGGTACGAATTAACTGTGTTATAGGGGCGCCATCATATCATACATTAACGCAATCAGACATTACTTGACAAGTAACGGCATAATTTTAAAATCATTTAATTCAATATTGATAGCTTGCTCTTGCGCATTATGTAAGATTATTAAATATAATTCTTTTAGCAACATTCGTGATTCAATTATTATTTTATTATTGCCGTGTGGCTGAAAAAAATTGATTGCCGAGTTCGTTACGTCAATTTTCATGTATCAATTAAATATTAATTGATGTCACTTTTACTGCATTAAAAAACAAAAACTTTACTCGTACGATGTCTGGCGACGTGGTGCGATAAAAACATATTTGCAGTTATAGTTAAAAGACACATGCTTTAAATATGCAATTGATATAGTTCGTCCCAATCAGACATTGTCCGTCACTGGGCGCTTAAACTACTTACGATTATCCCGCAATAGTAGCCTTAGAGCCGAAGTAGTAGCAAGCTTAGGTAGTAATGTAATAAACATGACTCAGTTCTCATTTGAAGCTCTGTCCAAGCCTAGACCAATATTAAGTTTACATATTTCCTGTGTATTGCAACATTGAGGAAGTTTAGTAGAATACCTTTGTGACCCTTTTAGTTATTTATTTATATTTATATTTTTTTTTTTTTTATTAAGTATATATATGTTTGTACGATAAACCTTTTAGGTTAATTACTAAAGCAGAGTATGTTAGTGAGTGTACGTGTGTGATTATATTCTGTATGTTAGCTGTTTTTTTTTTTTTTTGCCACAGTAGCGCACACATAAAATATAAACCGACACACATACACGCACACACGCAGCAATATAATGTGTACATGTGATATGCGTGATATGCCTTCAATAAGGCATAATGAATATAAATAACATATATACCTGCAAATTGTATCTACAGTTTGGGAGAAGAAGAACAGAAGTCTCAAGTTAAGTTCAAAATATAAGGCAGCATAACCAACACGAGGTCATTGACAATTTTCTCAAAGTTAAAAATTAATGTAGAATTTTAGCGTAATTTATTATTATATTTTTGTTTTTTTCCTGCGAAATTGGGAAATTTGTGTTACGGCACCACGAGCACACGAAACGTTAAAAACATATACACGTACATGCACACACGTATGTTATGTAGTTCATAGTTCATAAATATTACATATAATACGTCATACATACGCACCTATATATACAGATTTTTATATCCCATTATCATAGCTTTGTGATAATGAAATAAATTTGTCTTTCCGCTGCTAATAACCAATACACGCTACAAACGAGATGGCATATAACTTTTAAGAGGGAAGTGAACTTATAATCTACTGGACACAATACTGGACATATATTGTAAATGAAGTTAGCCGAGATGTTACGATAATGCAGCTATTCAATCGTGATGGTAAATATATCGTCTTATGTGGTAATATAAGATTAATTAAATGACTTTATTAGGCAAAAGTTGAAATGTTAACGGATGCGAAATGCAATGCGCAATGCCGATGGCTTGAATGTCCTTGATTTGTCTAAAACCATTTGTAATTCGGCAAGTTGAAACAAATAATAATTGAACTACGATTAGGACAATACATACAATACGTATTTGTCGCGAAAGCGAGCAGACGGAACATATCTTGTACATGATAGTCGCGGGGTATATATTTCGCTAGACTCTTTACCTCAAATGAATTTGAACAAAGTTAAGTTAAACAAATAATAACCGAAACAGCAATTAACTCTATGTGAGTTAGGGCGTATTTTGGTGAGTATTTAAGATTCGCTTTAAGCCAGATTTCCCACCTGTTCATTATTATGCTTTTTTTTTTTTGTGTTTATTATTATACTTTTACATACGTATCCATGTTAATCATCATCAGTCGTGATAATGTGTGTATTTAGCTCAGTTACTATAGACTCTGTTGTATGTGAAAAATATACAAATATAAATTTGTAGGTAATAAAAAATGTAAACCACTACCTTTAACAACGAGGTTGTCAAGAACAAAATTTTGAAAGGAGTTTTTTTCGCAAAAAAACCGCACAGTAATCATATCCCAGCCACCGTATTCACTGGACTTGGTCGTCTGCGACTTTTTCCTGTTCCGAAAATCTGAGAGATCCACGAAAGGACGGATTCTTGCCACGATTAAGGCGATAAAGACCGCATCGCTAAAAAAGCCCAAGGGCATACCAAAAAAGCTATTTATAAAGTGCTTTGAGAATGAGTAAAAGAGCTGACACATTTGTAGTATATATCTACGGGGAATTACTTTGAAGGGGATAAAATAGTTACTGATGAATAAATAAATAGTTTCCGGGAAAAATAAAAAATCATCTTCTCGTATATGAAATAGTTTGCGATTTTTGGCTACAAAAGTTGCATTTGTTATAAATGTCGATTTCTTCCTTATTGTAATAGTATGCGAACGGTTGACTGTGTTTTGAACATTTGCTGTAAATGTGAAAAGTTTAATAAGGAAAATTTTATGACTTAACTATAAGAACTAATGCAAGAACTTACCTAATTTGTAAACCTAGTTAGACGACAGTGAAATAGAAAAAGTTTGGACTTGGTTTACTTGCCTGATCTCTTAACTGCGATAAAATTGAAGAGATTTCTATTAAAATTCTTACACTTGGTTGTTAATGCTTGGAGACTAATTGAAATCTGTAGTAGTTAGCAAACTGTTGGTGCTCACGCCAAGCATTTGTATTTCAATAAAAGACATGACGTGTTTCGCACCAATTACAAATAAAATTTCATTTGTCAGTCTCTTTACACATATTTGAAGGAAATAAAAAAAAAAAAAGAAGCAAGAGCGCTACAAAGAAAGTGTAATTGAAAAAAAAAAGGAGGGAGAGGGCGTTACATTAAATTCAAAGAAACAACAACCAATTCGACTATGGAAAAATTTATAAATTGTGCAAGTATTAACAACATCTTTAAGGAACGAGAGGAAAACATAAGAGAAGGATATTTGCATCTTAAATCTAATTTGGAATGGTCATGCTCTGACCTAAGCACCTCATAGTAAACTAAGTCACTACTAACCATAATTTCGTAGGCCGGGCAGATACAGGGCATCTACAATTTTCTGATAAGTACTTTCACTAATTTTCATATTTTGATTTGCTAAAAATTTGTGGTTATTATTGAAGATATTTTGAAATTTTCGTTCTTCTCAATTGCCATCCCCCATCACTCAAGAATGAGGGGTACATTCACTTTGGCAAAAAGATTCGTAATAATCATAAGGAAGGGATTCCATAAAGAATCATTATATATCACCATCAAATTCTGAATCGGCCTAAGAATGTCCCTCTGTCCTTTTGAATAATGCTCGCAAGAATCCAGAAATCGGTTTTAAATTTGACAGAAACGCTGAAAGCTCCTGCACGCAGATTGATATTGACACTGAGCTAACTCGTTTGGAGGGATTTGTGTACAGTTGCACATAAAGCGAAACTACTTCTGTTTTTGAAAGGGCGGGATAAACGGAATTATTGCTTATTCCTTCAGCAGGGATAAATCTATAAAAATTTGAACATATATTCCATAGGCGATGCTGTAGTACCTCTACAAAAATGAAAAGATTGACTACGCCTCACCCTATGTTATAGTGTATCAAAATTTTATTTTTTTTATCATAACCTTTAGAAGGCCCAGAAGTAAGCTTCAAAAATCTCAAAAAGTATATACATTCGCGGCCAGCGCAAAATTCGGAATGTACATAAGTATGACCGTTCTTTTGTCTGTCCATCTGTCCTAACTGTGCATATCTGTAGTAAACATTGTCGCCGTCGCATATGTGAAGATATCGTCTAGAAAGTTTTCAAAAGAACGCGAACATAGTTCAAGACCGGCAGGCCTACAATGCAACAAAACTGATAACAACTTTACTTTCCCTGTTTTTTACTCATCACTCATAAATTAAACTAGATAGTCAATCTAGTCAATCTACAAAAATAGAAACAATCAGGCACGCACATCAAATATTAGAAAGTATGAAAATTTAGTTTTTTGTCTTTGTTTAAAGTCTTTGGTGGTGGATATAAAAAGTTCGATCACATCAGCGTACAATTTTCTTACTTGTTTTCTTTTAGATAATTCGAGCCCGCTTCCAAGCATATCATACTTCGTCGCTCATGGGATTCGTGGCATTCAACTAGTTTTGTATATGGGCTTTTGGAATTGCAAGAACTCCTCCTGTAACTGATCGAACTGATAGAACCTTATGTTATGTTAATCGAATATTTATCAAGAACGTAAGAAAAACTCAAGAATATGTTCATCTTATTCGTCAGAAACGATGTAAAGATCAAATGAGAGAATTATAGTCGTCTTATCGCATCTGCTCTTAAGGCAAAGTTTGCAGTTTTTATATACATAAACATATATATAAAGCCTAATTGATTCCACCAGCTGAGCTGAAATCTATCTGTTGAATTTTCTAGGGCGTTTAGTTCTATTTGCCATGTGAATGTGAGCAGCCTGTGCCTGTGGAGTTATTTTTTTGTAACTTGATTATAGATCACAATTTATGGACTTTAAGGCAGTTGCTTGGTCCTTAGAGGCCTGTTTCGGGTCCCCTTTTATTTATTTTATACGCGAATGATCGGAGGATAATTTACAGGTAATTTCGGGGACATGTGTGACGTCTTTGTTTGCTGATGATCTTTTCCTATTATTGAATGGTGATCGTACTTCTGATAACCCAATAGATCTAAATCCTTCTAAGACTGAGACGGTTATGTTTGACCCTACCGACAATCTTCCCTTAACAGACAGCTTTCGTTTTCGAAGTGTTGAAATTGAGGATGTTTGTCGGCATAAGTGCTTGGACGTTGTGCCTGAGAGTGGTGTCTCGTTTGCGAACCATGCGGATTTCATATTTGCTGAACTCTGCGGTGTGTTGTGAAGGACTTATTTTATCAATATGTGTCTAACTTTTCGTATTAGATGGAGGTCGATCCATGCTCTTCTTATGCTACATGTTTTGAGGTAGTGTCCGCCTCTTCTGCAGTTATTTTCAATAGGTTGAGATGTATAGTTGATATGATTGTTACGTTTGTATGCAATATTTGGCGTTTGAGTTATAGATCGTGTTATGTTCATAATTTCCGTGATTGCACTTTTAGTAATTTTGTGAACTATCGTATCGTAGCTTTGTTTCATGATATGACAAGGAATGAATGATATGACGTGGAATGGATGTAATTCTCAGGTTTGCAATTACTTGTGGTGAGAGTTACACGTTGCTGAAATTTTTTACCTTACGAATTTTGTATGTTTTCCCATCGATTTGGGCTGCATTTCTTTTGGATTTTGCTGCTATTTATTTCGTTTTAAATTTTTTGGCTCGAAAGCCAATTTCGTTCTTATGATTTGTAGTTTGATTATTTTTTAGTCTTTATATATATGATATGCACTAATTAGATTGAAGAACTTAGGATTGTTATTGTACTTTGTAACTTATAGTTACATTTTGTATTAATATTTTAAATATGTAAACAAATAAGCGAATAAATAATAAGCGAATAGGAGAATCTCAACAATTACTTATCAAAGTCATTTTGTAGCGTCATTGCTTCTTATTTTCCTTGATAGAGCTGAGATTCATGATATGTTCGAAAACTGGATGCGGTTAGTGCAAAATGTCCGCATCTGCATATATGTTTTGTAAAAAAAGTAAACACACTAGCACTAGCGCGCACTGATATCAGCGCATATTGGATGGGAAAATAAAGTCTAAACAATACGGAAAAGATGTACAGAAATAGAATTTACGATAAATTAATTGTTGGCGATTGCAGCAGAATTGATTTCATTTGGTGCAAAAATTTTTTAATTTATTTAGCTTAAATTCAGAATCGTATGAATCGTATGTTTCAATCGAGACTGGGAACTTATAAATCATGTGCAGTCCGTATGCTATGTGTGGATATATCTCTGACCTGGAATTGTTAGACGTGAATAGATTTACTCAAGTTTCTTCTTTCTGCTGCGTCTCTCTGCTGGCTCCTGGAGATCATAATCAATTAATTTTGGTTATCGAAAGTGTTGCGCACAAAGTAAACAAACAATTATGTAGTCCGATACAGCAGAATATATAATAAAAAGCAATCAACATATTAATTAACTCGATAATAGATTTCCTAATAGAGGCTCAATTCCGTAAGGTTGAAAACCAAAAGCATTGCGTGCAATTGTGAAATCCACGTAAAAAGTCTAAAGTGTGTCTAATTCAATGACCAGAGATTGGCCTCACAACGGAGCCTCTGACGCATATTCTTAGTTGTTACAAGTGCGTGAACGTAAGGAATGTAATCTCTCTCGTCAATCGAAAATTTCGAAATATTTCTAGCATTAGTCATACGATGGCAAAGCAAGGTGAATGCATTAATATTTAGTTGTTAAAGTAACGAGATGTCTATATGTCCTTATAAATTTATCCTTTCTGCAGTATTGCATACGTATAGAAGGTTTGATTAAACCAATTAATGGGTAGACGTAATAAGGTTTGTGTAGATGTTTTCAATTTTATACTCATTTCTATTCTAACGATTACCAACTACTTGGGTAGTCCAAGATGTCATTACTCTTATCGACCTGTTTAAATGCTAATTGATTTCAAGAAATTTCATTTCTTCACTCACAAATCTACCCATACACGCAGAGGTATGCATACGTATACAAAAATAGTTTTCTTTGATGTATTTACGAGCAAAAAATTTTTTTATTATCTAAAAATGTAAGAAAAGGTGAAACTAAAAAAAGAAAAAGGAGAATTCAAAAGTTAATTACAAATGACGAGCTCTGCTCTTCTCTTTAACTTTCTTATTGTATTTTATCTTAATTTTCATGGAACCAAATTTTCACTTTGAATCCCTTTCGCTTTCTTCTTTTGACGAAAAACTCTTCATACTTTCGAAGACAAGGTAATGCGTGCTATATTAAAATTTGAGCAATTATTTATCTGATCTTGCTTGCGCAAGGTATGTTTAAGTTCCATTTGTGAATAAAAAAAAAAAAAAACAAAAACAACCTGTTGACGCACCGATCGTGTGATAATCCTTCTTTTGTTCTCCTTCTTCTCTATTTCTCACTCCCTTTCTTTCTCTTTCTTCTTTTTATAATTAGGCACAATTTCTTTTGAAATTCTCTTCCTAGGGTTACATAATAAAATTTAGGTTATTAGCGCATCTTCACAGTCCCAATCGTTTCATCTTGTAATCGAACGATCACAGTTTTCAGGTCGAGTAGCAAACCTTTTATATTAATACCGCGTATATGTGCCTCTTTAGTCGAACGTTCATTTATTGTTCGCCCAGCTAGATACTGAAATTCGTTACCGCTTGGGTTGAGATGCTTTGATAACTCCTTAGATGTTTTTATGAAAAAATTGGCCTCGTCTTTAAATATCTGAGTTCGCCCGATGTTGCCAGATATGTTTGTTTGGAGGCTTTCGACCGCATGCAGCAAAAGGCTCAGAACTCTCGATACCCATCAGCATCGGCATAATGTGGGTCGAGTTGGGCTTATGTACAAAGGCAGTGCTCTACGGAGATAAAAGAGATATGCCCACCAATTAAAACCCCCAACAGGACTACACAGAGTTATCTCTTCTGTGAATTACCCTGAAATCTGGAGTATCTTACGATTATTTCACAAAGCGGAAGCCAGCATATAGTTACACTTATGTTTGGATCCTCCCTCCGTACCTCTCTAGCCGCAAAAAGTATCTATCAATAGATTGCGGGGGCATATCGACACAGCTGACAGCTATTACTTTTTAGACAAACAACACTTTAATTACGCTAAACTTCTATGGGAGAAAAAGAGGTTTTCGTTGAAAAGAAAAGACGTCCCCATAACTTCTTTACAGGGAGTTTTTTGCAATTCACCATCGACGGATTAGATTTATAATCTTCGGCTTCGGTCACAGTTTTCATCCGTTATACTAGCATCTTATGAGTCACCGGTAAAAATAGCGCAGCATTATTGCAAGGAAATTTTGCTAAACGCAACTTTCCAAACTTGTAAGTATAAATATAGCGAAGAGAAGCATTTTTATTGATTACATGCGAGGGAAGAATTGCTTCCTTAATGCAATATTGATTTGAACTTAACTTCTTACCTTGTCCTCGATGAGAAGTTTTGTTATTTACACACGTTCATAGGATTATTTCCAAAGGAACGCATTGAATACGATATTTGCATTATCCGAGTCTGCATTGGATAATGGAATACTGCTTTTCGTATGCATAGCATTATAACTAGTGTATGCAAACTTAAAAGCACACATATGTGCGTTAATAAAAGCGTAAGCATTTGGTGTAATGAACATATAACGAATGTATACTTTCATCATCACAATCCGATTTGAAGCAGCTACAAGAATAGTATAACAATTGCAACGACTTTTGGATGCTCGTCGTACGGGAAAAACCGCATACTTAACCCAGCGAGAATTGTCTGCCAGATTTGTTAATAAAAGCTTTTAATGGAATTTTTCCTTGAATGAAAATGAATTTGCTACTGTTTTCGATGACGTAAGATAGAAATGCATTAAAAACTAGAAGACAAACGTGTACTGCTTTCAGACAAGACATAAAATGACATCTTTTCTTTCAGTTGTGGTCTTTGACGGAAAAAAAAACCAAAAAAAATTTAGCAGGTGGCGTCATACAGTCAGTCACTTAACTACAAACACTAAACTAAACTAAACTAAACTGTTTCATGCAGCAGACATGTGTCGATTTTGTAAGTAATAGCATAACTTATATAAGTGAAGTAAAGAGAATGAAATTTAATTTTAAGATATTCTCGTGCAACGTTTGCGCGCATATGTGTGCGTTTGTGCGTGTCTATATGCGCGGAAAGCTATGGCAATTGATTTGGCAAAACACAATCAGATAGGCAGACAGACAATCAGTCAGCCAGTCGCGGTAGAGAAAGGAAAGCTTTGCTGACTTGGTTTGCGACGGTGAACGCAAATGCACCTGCTCTCCTCCTTTGTATTGTATTTATGTATATATGTTAGTGTTGCTGGGGATTATTGTCATATTAAGGCAAAACATTGTGTAAATAAAACAGATTTTGTATACACAGTTATAAAAATTCCTAACTTTGTATAGGTGCATGAATGCTTATGTATGCTTATGTTTACGCGTGCATTTTGGGTTTTAACGTTCTTTTCTTTATTATTTCATTATATATGTAGTTGTTGATAATTGTGTTTGAAAGCATCAACAACAAATGTTTTTGCGGTGGCATCAGTGTATACCGCAGACGCCAACAGCCAGCATCATTGCCAATAACATGACTTTTGATATTATTTGAACTAAAAACTTAATTGAATGGTTTTTAGACTTTTGTTGTTATGGCGTTATGGCGTTTTTTTCTCTTGTTGTTGTTGTTATTATTGTTTTTTAAGTTAGTGTAGCAAATTTTATGAAAATTATTAATGTTTTATTCATCGGTTCATATTGTCAATTATATTATCCTTTTAAAGAAAACAGAATCCTTTTAAAGAAAAATATAAACAGTTATCCGTTTATTTATTTTACAAGTGTGTGTGCGTGCGTGTGTGCGCGCATATTTTAATAACTATCCCCTAGATTCGCATCAATAATATGCCACAATTAGTAATCGATGACTGTTACCAACGGCATTATGTCGTTTAACTCATTTAATGATTATACACACATAGAATAATAAGTTGTATACATAAGCAAAAATAAACTCGTGTACTGCATCGCTACGTACATGCAAATGTTGTGTATAATCAGTATTTAGTAATTAACTGAATGTGTGTTTATATAAATGAATAGAATTTTAAATATATTTCTGTATATATATATATATATGTGTGTGTGTGTGTGCGTTTGCATTTAAATGCATGCATGCAGGTGCGTTTGTCCTGCATATATACATATAGATAGATTTGAATGAGCTTTTATCCTTTGCATATGAGAACATTGCATATGAGATGCCTGCACGAATATGCGTATGCATGCATATACCTGCGCTTTAGGTTGCTAGCTCACACATAAATCTGATTACATTTACATTCTGAATTATATATTCAGTAATATATATATATATATATAACAAATCTATATAAAAAACATGCAAAGCATGCTCATGCTTTTATGAGCGTCAGAGGACATAAAATGGCAATTCGAATAGCTAGCTATAAGTTCGGGAAGATATATTAATTTAATGAATATCATATATATTTTTATACGTATATATAAAAGAGAGATTTAATTTTTGAAAAATTTGAAAAGTTTTCTTCAAATAGTCTCTTGAAAATTTTCTTTAATTACGATTGATCCGTGTTTTGATTTTGAAATTATGGCTTAACATAGTTTGCAAACTATCAAGAAACTTATATTCATTTGTGCATACATATTGACTATTAACCATTGTAAACAGAATTTCATTCACATCATTTTAGCAAATATTCGAACGAATTTTAAATTCTTTCTCTCTTTCTTTCTGTATGTGGTTTACATTTACGATTACATTAAACCTTAAACCCGCGAACTATGAAATGTTCGTTTGTGAGAGTCTTTTCTTGAAGGCGAACGGAACGTTTGCTCAAAGATGGTAAGAGGACTTATGAGATCATAGTAGTAATCCATAATGAAATAAAAATACAAATGTTTTATGTAAATCAGTGCGAAAGTGGTGGTGGTCTGTGCCGTGTTTTTCGCTTTTGCCAGCATACGAAGCCCTTAAGTGGATCAAGCTTGCTTTTCAATAACATTTTCTTAGGTTAGAATTACGACTTCGACTCATACAACTAGATATCGTTGACACATATGCCGAAATTTATTTTAACTACCAAGACATTTCGAAATATGCACTCCTGGGTTTTTGTAATACATACATACGTTTTTGGGAGTTACGAACACGGAGACTAAATTGGTATATCTCTACCTTTCGATCTTTCGAAGGTCTAAATTGATGTTACGTAATATACTTGATGGTTTGCCTGTAATTCTTAATATATTTTTTTTTAAATTAGCTTCGTACCACTAGTTTGTGAGTAGCATAGCATTTTTTCGAAAGCACCATGTACACAAAGTTACGGGAATTTAGTTACTGGAATTTAGCATTTCATGAATTTTCAATCAATGTTGGACTCATAAACACATTCGATCGGTTTTTCTTCCTGAAAAGTGCTTATTTACCTTTCAGAATATCGTTGTCAATGGTGTTGGCTTTTGTCAAACCTCTTACTCTAACGTACTGGATTTGAACTTTTATTCTTTATCGAAAATCTTTTCCCAACCTTCAGCTGGGTAATGCGATTAGGCATCGAAAAGCTTTATTTGCTTTCATCACTTTCCCAATACTTCTCTTTCGCGTTTTGAATATACGTAAGCGATTTACATGTCGACTCTCTGTGAAACATTAAAAAGTCAACGTGAACTCGCGAAGCATGTTTGTTTTTCTTTTCTTTTTTTTTTACCCCGTGGAGAGAATTCATAAAGTAATAAAATTGCTTTTCATTCCCTTTTATAAATTGTGAACTCATTAACGTCTTTGTATCGGTGTAGTAAAAGACAACATTATGCATAAGTCTAATAAGAGTTTTATTAAAAAGCGATTCAAATATTTCTGTCTTAATAATTGCCTTTCACCACGAGAATGCCAGATCAGACGCAACGGCGAAAGTTGAAGGAGTATTTACTGTAGAGTTAACCTTTTTCCCTCTTCCGCCTATCATTTCTTTCGATCTTTGCAGTAACCTCTTAAAGATGTAAAACTATTTGCAATGATTTCAATTTCTTGCTCTGAAAATTTCCAAAGTTCTGCAATGATGACGTAACGATCTTAGCAGAAAAATGGCAAACGGATTTTGATTAAAACTTACACAAAATCCATAGAGAAATATATTAGAATTTTGGCAAAGAACGCTCGTTATTGTTATTTCATCTAACAAAGATTTTATTAAACAGCGTTTATCAATTGTATGACGTAACAACTTCACTTAAAATGTTTCATTGATTTTGTCAACGTCGACTTTCTAAGCTGAATTACACTGAGCATATATACAATACGTACGAATACTAATATTGTTGCAAATCTTTTGCAACATGGAATGGAAATTCTGATGCTAGCAATAAGTGAATCGTAGAGGCGAATAAGGAATTTTTGCCGATCTTTGCATAAATGATTGCAGCATAAGGCTCGCAATCATCCGTTTACGCCATTCATTTTAATTCTATTCTTTGGGCGATAGATGAGTAGTTTTTCTCGCCGAGAAAGGAAATCTGGGGCAATTCAGAAATCGTAGAATGTACGAAAAAGTTCATTCATTTGTGAAATCTTAAAGAAAACCAGAAATTGAATGGCGTGGGACATGAAACCGAGAGTCCTTGAATTACGCTTTTCAGCGAATGAAATACCATTTGATACTTCAAACAAAAGTTTTTCTCATCGCGCTACACTAAATGCTTAGGTCGTTCACTCGTCATCCTATATTTGAAAATCACTACGAAAGCCGAATAGTTGGGCTACCAAGGCGATACTGAGCATTTAGCGGAATCGGTTGGGTAAATAACTGTCTACTGATAAAATAAATGGTGAGTGCTGCAAACAGCAGCCAGAGTCAGACGCGAAAGGTGTGATAATGGACGGTATGTGTCTAAACCATTCAAGGCAACGGATGAAAAGCTTTAGTACTTATGTCGCATTCTTCACGTATTGTTATAAGCGATTAGTGTTTAAAAAAAATCTGATTTATCGTTATTTCTTCTTTAAGTCTTTCGGTGAATTAATGATGAAATTATGGTGAAATTATCTGAATGCTAGATTTCTCCGAAATCTCTACTTCTTCGGCAAAAGAAAAATTCACTTGTTTACCCAAAAATTTCATCAAGCAGCAAATGAAGTCTGGAGAGTAAGTCTGGATGTCATACATTTCGTGTTGTTTTAAATTATTTATCCTTAAAAGAGAGGAGATGGAAAATCATGAAACAATTTACACTACGGTTTATTTCGCTTACGAGGAGATTATATTTTTTGAAAGTCATAAGAATCGGCGGGCTCGCACTCCCTCTTCCGCTTATGTTTCTCCTAACTCTAATATTATATGTTGATTGTCTTTGAATCTAAATGCGTTCAATATATAAGTTTGCTACCATTTGTATTATAATTCGATATCATTGTAAGAGTATATAGAACACGAGCATATGTTTCTGTTTTTCATTTACATATTTTTACACTCCTTTAAGAGAAACCATAATACACTGCATGCCAGTGCAATCAATTTGTGGCATTCCTTTTGGATTGAATATCTGTTCTCGTATATTAAATAATAATGAAAGTATAATATTGTTTGGATTTTGTTGCTGTTTTTTGGCCACAATATATCAAACACCACCCACACGTACACGTAACAAGCACACACATAACAATAAAACGCAATTCAATAAGTTTTACCCTCTTTTTATATGTTTCTATATATAAAATCATATTTACATTCACACATGCATACATATATATATATATATATATATATATATATATAAATATGATTTGTGTTTAGTTCATTTGTTAGTTCATTAAATAGCAAGTGAAATTTATTTATTTGAAAATTCTGCATAAATCTCTTGTTCATTATATTTGTGTAATGATTTTTATTACTTATTTATTCATTTATTTGAATTATACTGTTTGCAAATCTATATACATCTACATGTTTTTATTGGTGTTTATCGTTTCCCGATAATCGTACCATCTATGCCTGTATATAATACATTTATATGCATTTCACACAGAACGTACGTAGAAACTAAATCTCTCTGACAAGCATTTAATTACATTCATATATTTGTATAATAATCATCTGTGCTGGTGCATTACGGGTATTATCTTGCTGTCGACCATATGCACATGGTTAATATGTATCTACAAATCTTTTTTGGTTAAAATGCTTGCTTGAATTTTGATTTTAGTTTTGAATATTATTTTATTAGTGGTTTATTAATTTAGATAAGCACATATCCGCACACAGACGCATGCACCTCGTTATCCCGAACTGTGCCATAACAACGGCAAACCAAAATGTTCGCCCAACTTTATAATAACTGCCTCGGTCCTTATTCAAATTTTCCAAATTGTGAAAATACCCTTAGTTGGAATTGATAAGTACGTCAGACAAACCGCCGAATGAAGATCGACTTAATCGACCAATATGTCTCTTGAATGCCGCACGAAAAAGTTTAGAATAGCTAACCGACTCTCGAGAGCTGTCCTAATTGCGATTCGACATCTGCAGGAAATGGTCGAGCATACACGCTATCCACCAAGTACATTCTAAGAAACAATGCATAGCAGTATTGTTGGACGTCAAAAACGCATTCAATTTAGCAAGTTGGGACCACATTATGGTATCGGCAGACTAGCGACTAATACCTACGTTAAAGATGTAAAACCGGATTACTTTCACGACAAAACTTTGTATTGTAAGGCCAAAATAGGAGACAACCTGCCTATGATAGGGGATAGTGTGTCTTAGGGCTCAGTGTTTAGACCATCGCCATGGAATCGAATGTACGATGATAGGTAACGTCTACAGGTCCGTTAACACTTTCGGGTTCGCTAATCATGTAACTTCGGTAATTATTGCCGAACATGTAAGTGACATTGCTGAATATGGTCAATATGATCCAGTTATGGCTAACATCAGTCGGTTTAAAGCTTAACAAACAAAAAAATGCAAGCAGCTTTTATAAGCAGCTGGAAGTAAATGGAGACCACGACCATAATGATATTACCACCAAGATTGCGAATTCATGTGAATAATACTAGCGCAAGCGGTAAAATCGCTAATGCTATACGCAACTCTTCTTTGATACCGAGCGATCAGTGTTCAATCTTGTTAGAGGCCTTAAGCCAAAACACCGTCTACGTGCAGCGTCTTTCGTACAATATCCTTCCGCCCCACCGCCATTGTTCTAATTAAAATGATGCAGATCGAATGACAGAGCTAACCGAAGCTGCACAAAAAAGACCTGAAATTCGACAGTACCGATCGAGACAAGGAAGACGGACGTGTCGTTCTATGTTTAATATAGAGGATTGGTTCTCCGGGAAACATGGTGAAGTTTATTTCTATTTAATGCAGCTACTGCCTCTTTCAAGGCTTACCTTCATTGCGTGAACCATGAAAACAGCCGGCGATGTCGACAGTATATCGTGGGGACAGACGTGGAACGCGTCGTTTTCTAATGCATCCGAACCGGGAAAATGTCGAGTAGCACATGTTACCGGCAAAAAGGATATGGCAAGCTGTTAAAAACTCCGCACCCATTATTCTATTGGCAGGAGTTACGTCGCTTTAGTTAGAAAATGGTTTGGAATGTTACCAGGCATACTCGTAAGGAACGAGTCGCTTTGCTTACTCAGTCGCTGCAAAACTGAGATGAAGCCCAACTTAACCTACAAGCCTATAAGCAGGCGAACATTGACAAGCGCTTACATGCATTTGCTGTTATTCAGTGTCGCCTAGTAAATGTTAATATTTGATTTTACCTTTTAAATTTACTTTTATCCATGTGTTCGGCCAGATGTGTTGTCAGTTAAATTGGGATATAGTCTGCAAGTCGCTTTCAAATTTCAATGATATTAATTTTATTGAAATACTATTTTATTGGAACTTCATAATATTAATTTAGACGATAGCCTGTGTTGCTAGTGCTCAATGTCTTTTTTGTTTAGTCTAAGAATTTACTTCATTAGTCTAAAATTATAATAATAATAATAATAATAATTTAGACGTAAGCTGATGATGAAATAAAGCAACCTAAGGATAATGGCCAACGATAACATATTCGATTTGCTTGATTAATTATCTTCATAGCATTCATGATAGATAATATTACAAGTCAATATCAACGTAGAGAGTGTTTACTCGAACTATTAAATAGGATTGAATTGAAGTGATGCGAAATGATTTTATGCGAATTGAATTGAATAGAATTGAAGTGAGTGAAAGTGCCTTTAGACTAAGCATGATTTCTTGAACACATTAATGATTTCAGTTGTTATGAACTATACATGAGACTATACATGGAATGTACATCATTTATATGAAATTGCGAATGCAAATAAAAGTTCGATTACAGTATAGTTCGTACATGTGGGCAGAAGTTTTGTCTGATCGCTTTCGACCGCGTATAACCCCGCATCCAGATATGCGAGGAAAGTGAGTGAGACTTTTATTACCTCAAAATTATCTTCTGCATGTTGTCAGAAACTGCACCTTCACTAACAACTTTCAACATATTTCTACCTCCTTAGGTAGCATTTCTTCCTCGTTGCAATTCGTACAGAATACCGTGGCGTCAATGAAATTTAAAGCAGCCATATGCACACGATCGGGTCTCACTCAATACTAACATGAATCATTTTCGTTTCAATTCCTTGGCTCGGTTGTTAGTACGTATTCGGAGCCAAATATGAATCAAATGAATGTTGCAAGCTGAAAGTTGTCGTAACCGAAATGAACAGTAGACTTATTATATTCTTAATCAAAATTACACTTTCCATCGACATATGTGCATGTCCGTCCGTGCAATGTCTGTGATGAATAAAGAAATTTGAACTTTCAAAAAATGCAGTTTTGGCACGCACGTTGGTGTCAAAAATCGATCGAGTAGAATAAAATATGTGGCAGTCGATGACAGTAGAACATCAAAGGTACAAAAATTGGGTTTTTCCATTATTACGCACAAAGTACAATAGATGCAATAATAAAAATTTCCACTTACATTTTATGCCTGAGTGAAGTGCAATGTTGGCTTAAAAATGACATAATATCTGACGCACATACAAATGTGATATCAAACCTGATGAACTAGCCATCCTTCTTTAATATTGTTATAAAAATTCTTCTTCTCCTTTAATATTATTATAAAAATTAATACATATTGCAAGAAATACAATTTACCCTTACAATCCACTTTAGCAGCAAAATATTACAAAACACTTTAGGTTTCGCACCTTTCACTGTCCACATGGAAAAGCTACTAAGAGGAGATAAAAGTCTTCAATTTCTTGCTGTAAGAGTTAGTTGCTGTGGAAAAACGTCGTGTGGACTTTGTTAGCGCTACCTTTTACAATTCATATGACATGGCACTGCAAAATACATCTCGCAACTATTTTTAACTTTATAGCTGCATATTAATATAGCAAATGCAACAAATAAACAAAAAAATAGACAGAAAGATTAATACAAGCATTTTCCATCAACGATTTGCGATGTATTCATATTAAGATTTACAAGAATGTTCGTAAAAATAGGTAAAAACAAAGTACATCCGTCCTTATAAAATAGTCAGCAGTATGGCATATAGGAGGTTGGCTATATGGAGGGACCAAAAAGGACCACTACAGTAGCAAAGTTCCTTGGAAAATGGCTGACATCATTCGAGGCGATGGACAATTCAAAATGCCCGAATATAGGAAGTACACCTTGGGCTATAAATATTTTTCGAATCAAAGACAGGCATTTTGGTATTTTTCTAACTTAAAAATTTCTTTTCCTTTTTAATAAGTTCTTCTAATTAAATTAATTTTCATTAAAAAGTGCATTTTTATTAAGCATAAAACAAATTCGCGGGACACCGCACAATCTAAGCTATTAGGCTTTAAAGGCTAATGTCGAAATAATTCCCATTTGATTTTGGTATTTCGACTCTTATTATGAAAGCGTATTGCAAGCATTAAATTCGAATTGAATGAGTCTGCGGTTTAACACTTCTTATAATGTTGAAATCCCCAAAATAAATTTTTCCTTCAATAACACAAAATAACATGTATGTATTTGTATTTAACACACCTTTATTGTTGTTGTTCTTTTTTATATTTTCACTTTATTTATTTTCTTCCTTGTTGAGAAGAAAAAAAAACACGCACACGAATTCATATATGTACGTATTTTCTTATGTATGTATGCATATATGTATGGCTGGGTACGTTTAGATAGAGATTGAGTACAATTTCAAAATACAGTTAGGGTTTGATTTTAATGGAATTTTATTAATCAATGTCAAATATTTTCTTATTTTGTTTTGTTTTTGTTTTTGTTTTTTTTTTTTTTTTTTTTGGCCATTTAGTTAATAGAATACGAAAGATTCAGTTTGCAAAACACTAATACACCGACAATTATGTACAATGCACAATGTACAATACAATACCTAAAAAAAAATTTCCTACATACATATTACAACACTGCTGAAATTAAATATTTTCCTTATGAATAACATAAAAGAAGCGAAAACGCAAAAAAAAAAAAACAAAAAAACCAGTTGAAGAATGTTAAAATAACATTTCAACAACAGTCTATAATAAAATTGTGTTACAGAGAGAAGGTGACTTACAGCTTAATTCCAGTCTGTTTAATAACATTATAAAAAGACATAAACAAACATTCCGAGTTTTATACTACTTTCAGTTAGAGTAATTTATCATATATAGATAGATATACTCATAAATTCTCAGCTTGTTTTCTCTCATTTGCAATTTGAAACAATAGTAGTAGTAGTAGTAGTAGTAGTAGTAGTGGTAGTAGTAGTAGTAGTAGTAGTAGTAGTAGTAGTAGTAGTAGTAGTAGTAGTAGTAGTAGTAGTGGTAGTAGTAGTAGTAGTAGGTGTGTAATAAGTAAAATTCTTTGGTTTTCCTTGTGTGTATATATATTCCCTTTTAGCTGTGTTCTTTACTTAGTTAATGTACGTATATAGGCAGGCTAGGCAGGATTGTAACTGCTTAGTGTAGAGTATGTGTGACAGATATTTATTTAAATAAACAATAATAATAATTTTTAAATAAATAAAATTGAATAACGTTTCACTTTTTTCTTGCTTTTATTGATTTATATATATATTATAATAAATATATAAATACATGTTTGCTAGTGTGTTGCGGAGAAAGGAAAAATCAAAAGAAAAAAATTTCATTTAACTAAATCAAAATCGTATCTGTGAATTTCATAGGAATATTCTTTTTCAACTTTTTATAGTTTTATTATTATTATTATTATTATTTTATTATTATTATTATTTTATTATTATTATTATTTTATTATTATTATTATTTTATTATTATTATTATTTTTGAAACAATGATTTTGTCTGCTTTTCGCTTTCCCTAATACTATAGTACAATACTTATATTTGTATAAACCTATTTAATATTATATATTTAATTAATTATCATCAATTAATTTTTTTTTTTTTTTTTTTTTTTCATAACATTCGTTTGATTTTGATTTGACTAGTGTGTGAATGAGTGTTATTGGTGCATGAGTATGTGAGTGAGAGTGAAGATTCGTATTTGCATTTGAATGTTGAGCATTCATTTAGATCATATCTTGTTAGCATAAGTTAATATAAAAAAAAAAAAAAAAAATAATAATAATAATAATGAAAAATATTAATAAATAGAAATTAACAAACAATGAATTTTTTTAATTAATTTTGTTTACATAAACTTTCTGCTTTTTTATAAATTATATATTAAATTATAATACATACATATATATGTATATATGTATATATATAAGAAAAAAATAAATAAAAATAATAACATTTAATAATAATAAATATATAGAACGCACACGCATATTACGTAAGTGCAAGCATTAGAAATGTTGTATTTCTTTTTCTAAATTTTTGTAGTTAACTGAAATTTTTAATTGGTTTTGTTTTTTTTTTTAATATTTTTTTTTTTTTTGTGAAATAAATTCAGTCTTTGGTAGTATTATCACAACATTTGTTTACACAATTTGGGTTCGTTTAAATATTTATTTTTCAATAATTTATTTAGGAAAAATTTTACGTACGCGCTTGGCTGGTAATTGCCTTTTACTTCTTCTTTTAGGGCTTTTATTAAATATATTTATATATATACATACATATGTATATATATTTATATACATATATACATATATATATATACTACGTACATACATTTGAAGATTTACGACACGCCCAGATCGTGTAGCAAATGCTGTGTAATAACTTCACCCTGTTCCTCCATAAGTTGTGCCGTCACCGTGTTGATGAGATTGAAAACAATCGCAAAGACAGTGAAAGCGCAATAGATGCTTAAGGCCAACCACCAAATGAGATTATCATAGGGACGCCGCTCGAAACTTTTAAGCACCAACAAGCCAATGGTAAGGCCGGCTAAAGCTCCAGTAAGATGAGCTATGTAAGAGACAGGAGGAGCTTCATTTAGCTCGTCAGCGGCCAGATATTGTGTATAGAACGCATATCCCAGATCGCAAAGTACTGTCATTTAAATAGATGATAACAGAAGAAAAAAATAAAAATAAAAGAAAGAAACAAAAATTTCAGTAAATATCGAAACATATGCAAATATGTTAAATAATTGTCATGAATAGTAAGCGAAATTATATAATACAGGACAAAATTATAGTACACTTACCAAATATCACCACAGAAACGAGTTGAGCTACTGCATATTTCATTTGACCGTAATTCAATGTTATATTAGCCAAATGGGCAGCCAATAAAGCGTAAACTCCACCGCTTGCTCCCACTAAATAAACTTCCGAATCTACCACACTCGTACCCAATGAACCGGCAAAGACGCCAGCAAAGTAAATGATGGCTATGCGAGCTGAACCATGCATAACCTCCAGTGGGATGCCGTAAAATAACTGAATGACAACATTGAAGCCCAAATGGAACCAATTGGCATGAAGAAACATATACGATATGAAACGCCACACTTCCAAACGACGATCCGGCCTATAAATAAACACCGAGTCTGTTGGTATGGCCATCGGTAAATCTTGCGGTTTTACTAATGCACGTACAGAGGAAGAAGAACTGTGTGAAATGGAAGCGATTGACTCCTTTTGAACGGTGACCACATCGTAAATAAAAACTGCGATCTAAAAAATTGTACAAGTTTATGTAAAATAAATTTATATTTTAGAGAAAAATGTAAATTTAAGACAATAAAAAAAAATGGAGAAAAGAACAAAATGATAGGTTATATATAGAAGTATCCGAGAATTGCTTTTCACTTTTATTTGATGAGAGGGATATGATAAAAGGAAACAGAGTTTGCTTCTAAGCATCGGTCGTGATTTCCATAAAAGGACATACAGACAAACGGATGTGAATTTGAAAAATTTCTAGTGAATGTTAAGTGAACCTCGGAAGGAGGAGACTATGGGCAAATACTAATTAAACGATGCAGCTCGTTAATTTATTTATCTTTCATAGTCCATACTTACCTCGATTAATGAAATCAGCAAAATAAATATTGGCCAACTTTTGGTATGATCTGCTTTAAAGTAAACCGCTTCAATATCGTTAGCTTTATGTGTTGACCCTGTGGATACTCCAATCGCTAGGGTGTTGGTAGTATGAGAGTTACCGGTGGGCTTCTCCATGTAAATGTGTTCACTGTGCCTGGTACAACAGGTGGCGCTGTTCACACTGCTATCAGTATCATATGACGATGATGATGCCGATGAGAATGTTGCTGTTGTTGGAATGTCTATAACGATCGATTCGAAAGTAGAATCTAAAGATCTGGGTGCCTCTGTCGCTACTGACTCTGTAGTCATCTTCCTGCTGTTCTTTGAACTTTTTGTTTTGTTATTATTCTTTCTCTCTTTTTTTTTTTTAATGTTTTGATATATTCTTCTCTCTACTCAAGAGTGAGTGTTTATTGATATAAAACACAAATTTTTAGCGCCTGCTTTAACTGTAATAGAAAGAAGAAAATAAATAAATAAAAGAAAATAAATAAATAAAAACAATAAGAAATAAGTAAAAATAAAGATATATATTTTTTACAGTTCATTTATGTTGTTGCTTTTTTTGTAAATTTGCTATTAACGGAATAATTAAGTATTTGATACGATTTAACAAAACACAAAACAGCAGACCCCGACCACAGGAGCAATAAAATGTAAACAACATTTTTTTTTTTTTTTTATATTATATTCTGTACATGCATACATACATACATACATATATATATATATATTCAATATCGATCGTTACGCATTTCTGTGGTATTTGTTTATAATTTTGCATCTGTTTGTATGTGGGCATGTATGGGTGTACGAACGTCTGCCTTTATAAATTTATATTAAGTAAAATGTTTTAAAAATGCACTCTGTTGTGCGTGCAAGTAATAAAGTGCTATGGATCGATATTAAACGCTAGCCATAAAGAGAGGCGGCGCAATTGTTGTGTTCTATGGCATTTAGTTTATTTGCTCAAAATTAATATAAGTAACAAAAAATCCACTAATTTTTATACATCTTTTAAGCAAACGAGATATAACCTAATTTTTTCGTTTTTTTTTTTTTTTTAATTTTAATTTTTCAATAAATATTTCCTGTGGCAGACGGCATTTTCATTTACGACGTGTGTGCAAGCAATTGTTACTAAGCTCTCTTGGATCGTTATTAAAATTCATTTTTCAGAATTTTATTGTAGTAATTTTCTTAAAGATAAGCATGATTATCTATATATCAGTTTGAGTCAACAAAAAAAAAAAAAAAAAAATTAAATAAATAAATAAATAAAAAAAGTATATATATATATATATATATATATATGACAATGACAACAAGAAAAAAAATAATAATAGAAATAAAAATATAATGGATTCTATCTAAATATCCAAACTAACAAACGACAAAAGCTTTTATTAAATTATGTTTAATCGTACATGCATTCAATTACTCTCTTTGACAAGGAACATAACAAATCATTAAATTTGTATTACGTACACATGTACGCAGATATCATTTAGAGATGCTTACAGAGTTTTCAATTTAATGCTAGAATCATGCTGTGTACGTTAATCTGCGTATAAGCGTATGTGTATGTAGCTCAATAGGGTTTCATAACATTGTGGAAATAATTTAATGAAATTTCCGGAAAATGCAAAATCGCTGGCGACTGACTGCTTTATAAAAAAAAAAAAAAAAAAAAAAACAAACAAAACACATTAAGTTAGAATGGAATTTTTTCATAATAACTATCTTTCGCTGCTTCTTTAATGAATACATTTTGGAAAAGTAAAGAAAAAGGAACACTGGTTCCGTTAAAAAATATAACAGTAACTAGATAGGTAAGTGTAAGCATTCGATTGCATAACTTTATGATAGGATAGCATTCGGCACCAACTCCTGCCATAAACAATGAAGCCGGCACAAACGTTATGGAGGAGTAATTTATGGAACAAAATTTTATTGTAGAATATTCGTAACAGTATAACGAGAAACTTATTATTATCCAAAGTGGATCAAAATGTTATGACAACTGTGGATTCGTCTCATTGGATATTTTTCAAAAGTTAGCATAACATCAATAAGCTCGTAAAATTTTTAAATCCATTTCGTAGATAGACCGCATTTGAGATATGTACGGACAGACGAAGAGAGTAAGCTGATTAAATCTATTCCGTTTTTCGTGCGTAGTTCTATATGCTACAAATATCTAACTAATGTTATGCACTCTCTGTAGGGGTAACAAACAAGTTTATTATATGCTTATGTTTGACGAACTGTAGGATTTAAGGCGAAGCCTTGAATATATGAAGAAAATTTATAAAAATTGAATTTTTTTTGACAGTTAAAACTAATGTGTAGAGTAATAGCTGACTGGATTGAGCTACTTTTTCTTATGTTGTGCAAGTAATTTTTTTTTTTTTTTTTTTTTTTTTTTTTTTTGTTAAGATCTAAATCTTCTATGTTTCTATGCATTTAGTAGGTGTGAATATGCAGTTATACTAATCAGGAATTGGAAAAATGCCGTTATTCCATTTCATATGAAATTGTAAACGTTCGCGTATAGTACACAAATGCTCACTTTGAACTTTACTTTCAATTTAATTTTTCTTATTATCTTTTATCTCACATCGCGCTTTTCATCGGGCAATCTTAAAAGCCCTCGAAAAGGTGTCCCCGTCATTTTTACATTAAATTATAGAGTCCGTTTCATAAAAATTCACAGCCGTTGGAAAAAGAAGAAGAAATTCCAAATACAAAAGTTTTCATGTTTAAAATAATAAAAAAAAAAAACGCTAAATGTACGCTACACCATTTTTACTACAAGGCTATATTAAGTTTGTATGAATGCATGCAACAACATCCAGAGACTGGAGACAGATCCCATCTTTTTATTATATCGATCGATTCAGAATTACTTCCTTTCTGAATCCATGTAAGTTTGTCTGTCCATTTGCCTGTCCGCCTCGTATTCTTGTCTTCACGCTTACAAGCCGTAATTTTTGAAATAATTCGACAATACACTAACGGGTTTCGGCCCAGGGACGAACGTTATTGAGAAAGCTTCCGATGGGATCACTTCTTCGACAACTTGTCATGTAATATCTTACCTTTAAAAGGCGGTATATGCATAACTGTAGAGTGGTGAAGGATATTTTTTTACTTTAATGTGTATGGTTATGATCTGCACAGTTTTTTTACGAAAGTTTGAAAAAAGTAAATTTTACTACTGCAGGCTGCTTTTCTATGAGTCAAAAATCGCTGATGAATACATTTGGCCACGTTTTTGTTCTTCCCTTTATTGCATTGAGAAATTATATGAGGAATAATGGTCAAGCCTGACTAATCTAATGTTCATTTCAGTTATTGGGCGATACATACATAATCGAATGAAAGATGGAGAAGCACGAGAAATATTTAATTTTGCATGAGTTTCTTTATGCATATTTATTAGAAAACAAAAATGTTAATTACTTTATTACTATGCCTGTGTATATGTGTGAATATATGTCTTTATATTGGTGCATTTTATATACCAAGCAGTCATGTTTATTAATTACGAAAACCACACTTGAGTTATTTGTTTAACATAGAAGAGTTAAAAAAAAAAAATTTGTTTTTTTTTTAAGTTTGCGTACCAAAAAATCAAATAGCGTAACAGCATAAGCTATAAATAAAATATAAATATCAAAAGATGCACGCATAAGCACATATGTGTATGTATGTCTTTATGCATGTATGTATGTATATATGTATGTATTTATGTATGTATGTATTTATGTATGTATGTATTTATGTATGTATGTATGTATGTATATGTGTTTGTATTCATAATAGTAATAATAATAGCAATAATAACAATAATAAAAATATTGCATGTTGCACGTCTAATATTAAATTAAAAATTGCTATTTGATTGCATGTGTCTACATATGTATCTTCGCATGTGCATAACTGTTTTATAAAACAAGAAGCAAAAGAAGATAAACCCAACCACTCTTTATAAGTTAGAGAGAAATCTAATAAAGCACACAATTAAACCATAAATATAATGCAATGCCATGTAATGCGCCTGCTGCATACCGTGGCGCATAATGCATTGTGTATCATGCATTTACCGTGCATCAATAGTAAAAGATGATTTCTCAATAATGTAATATAAATATATATAAATATATATATATATATATATATATATATATATATATATATATATATANTATATATATATATATATATATATATATATATATATATATACATATATATACAATTTACGAATGAGTAATTCTATATACGTACATATATAACGAAATCTCATATTAAAATAAATAGCGATGGGAAGAAAAGTTATCTTGTGTGTTGGGTGCGTGATAATGTACAAACCTTTATGTGTTATGTGTATCTGATTTTCATAACACTCGATCTACGAATTTCAAGTTAGAATAAATACTAAAGATTTCTTTTTTTTAATTTTCCTTACTTTTTTGATTTGTAAACAGCAAAATCCATATACATATATACATACATAGTTAGCAGTGTTCCTATGAAACAGTGTTCTTAAGCATTACATGATAAAAATAGACCTGGTGTAGCAATAATTCATTGATGGTTGAAAGCACACAACTCATGCAAGATTAGATTAGATAAATCGAATATTTGATCTAACGGACAACTATTACTTATTGCTTTTTAAAAATATCGATTCGTCCTTCATTATTATATTATAAAATTAATTAATCCGCTATATTGTTGGCAAGAATTGGTAACATTTGGGGGTCAGTTGGCAAATGTTGAGTAAGTAATGGCACATTGCTAAAGAAACCGTTCGATAATATGCCCGCCTTGTCAGAAGTTTTGATAGCTAATTAAACAAAAAATTGAATTCCAGTCGAAGGGTACTCAATATTCAGTTTAGGTCAAGAAATAATTGTAACTGCGTATAAATAGTTCTTTTTCCTCTTTTTCTGATTCTATAGAGAAGAATGCGCACTCAATGCCCTTTGCTACACATTGTACTTGCATATATACAAAACACACACAATATATATATATTCTTATGCTTTTATATACGAATGTAACACTATTTGTAACTGTATAGTTTTTTTTTCTTTTTGTTTCTTGCGAATATTGTTAAAAAAAAAACCTCTAACCACTTTGTTGTTACTTAGCTTTGAATGAATAAAACGAATATTTGAATGAATGAATGAATATTTGTGTTATATTGTGTACATATAGCGGCTGCTTGAGTGCGTGCTTCTTTACTTTTTCTTACAATTCAATAATGATGTTACACTGTGTGTCTGTTGTGTGTGTGTGTGTGTGTGTGTGTTTTTATTTAGTGTATAGATGTCATTAGGGTTAACCGCTTTTTGATTAGTTTTTAAATTTATCAAAGATTTTTTTATTTAAATATTTTATTGGCTTTTGTCATCACGTTACTATATTAGTGTTCGTGCTGTTGTTGTAGTTATTAACAAGACAGTTTTTTTGTTTTTAATATACGCGCACATATAACTTAACGCAATTTAAACATAAAGGAACACATTTCTTACCTTATTAACGATCAATAATTTTTGTTGTTGTTTAAGAAAAAGAAAAAAAAAAAAAATATAAAATAGTCCACTTGTCTCGTTCGGGGTCACACAACACTACGTAATGTGCAAAACACAAAGTGAGCAGCAGCTGCTTTGTTGTGTTTCTCTACAGATCTTTTTCAATGCGGTTTTAATTGCCGTTACTGTTGTTGCTTAAATGGATATACGTTTATGAACAAATACGCGTAAAACATTAAAATATTGAATGACTTGGTTTTTTTTTTTTCTTTGTAGAATTCGCGTTATATATATATATATGCTACAACTTATATGTGCGTTTGTTCATGTTATATCTAAGCTTTTTTCCTTAACGCACATACACTTTTAATACTTCCTCATTTGATTTATTTTGTTTAATGAAAACGAAAAAAAAAAAAACAACATAAATGCTACTTAATCATTACGACGTTATTCACATAAATAATAACGCAGAGTTGTTAGGTGTGTGTAAAAACTTTACGAAATTCTTTTGCCGTATTCGCAGCCCCCGTACGATCGCGTTTCAATGCAATTTTTATGTGTGAACTTCACTTGATGTGACTTGGTTTCCCATTCAAGAAGTTTTGTGAAATTTGAATTTTTTAACTTTTCTGGTAATTGCACTCAATTGCAACAACTGATGAGTTTTCGTATTGAAAACATTCCTTCTTTGATTTGAAGACGACTTGTGTTTTTATTTTTATTTTTTTTGTTTTTCCGTTCAATTTGTGCTTTTTTTTGTTTTCAAAATTTTGCATTCACATGTTCATTGTCGTTGTGTTTAACGGTGTTGCCAAGAGAGATGTTTTTGTTGATTACATACGTATATTAAATTTTATGTTAAAACGCGTTTGCACTAAATATTAATATTTATGTGTGTATATCGTAAACGGTTGCTATAACAACTTAATTTTTATTTAATTTAATTCACATACGTTTTCTTTTTATTTGCTCAAAGCCTTATTGTTTAATGTATTTTATTGCTCCCGGCATCCATACCTATACACACACTTCTGCGTTTCGTTTTAACTGTTTGCAAATTTGCAAACGGTCAACATATTTATATACATGATTTCTATAAATCGCTTACATTATTTTATATATATATTTACGTATATTATTTCGCACAAGTTCTCGCGCGACAAGAGATTCACACATCCTTATCGTTCAAAGAGCAATTCGACCGCAACCAATTATTCTAACTATCCTTAACGAAATTTTAGCTGAGACTGCTGAGACTACTGAGACTAAAGCCAGCAACAGCTAGATTTCGTATTTTATTTACAGTTTTTTAACGAACCTAACAACACGAGTGTTAGACAATTCTCGACTTGTGCCAACCTAATGGTATTAACCGAACATAATAAAACCTGGTTGCCAATTGTTAACAGCGCTATTCCAACCAAACACATTCACTTAAGCTGCTTAAACTTATTTTCTTTTTGACTTTGCTGAGAGTAAATTTACTTTGCCGTACATTCTCATGAAAGGTGTTTCAGACTTTTTGAAACGAAAATTTACTTTGCTATGTGTTCTTATGGAATCGGTTTTTTGCTTTTTCGAAAGCACTGACTAACAATGTCTTTTTGAGAGTGAAAATTTTTTGATGCACACCGCGAATTAAAATCTAAAAATGTTTCGATTTATAATCATGTTTCTTTCTGTTTCTTTCCCTCTTATTCAGACTACTCTCAGTATAAAAGAAAATTTTCCAATAACAATACCAACAATACCTGAATAAATGATACCGATTAAAGAAATCCCTCTCAGAAAACTTAGAAAATTTGGTCAAAACGATGAAGTTGAACATACCAGTCGTCAAATAGTCTCGTGTTCGTTGGCTACCAATCAAACCTTTAAAACCTTTATCAGACAATAAAACAGCTGAACATGAATGATGTGTCTCTCTATTGAAACTTGTTTCTTTTGCTTTTCTTCATTTTCTCTCTCTTTCATATTTTTCGTATTACGTTTAATGTATACACGCACACACAGTGACATATGCGAAGATCGTAGCCAGCTGTGTTTACGTTTTATTTGGTTACTTAGTTTGCAGGCTTGCTGGCATGCAAGCGTTTTTTCGAGTTGTTTTAACTGCTTTAGGGAAAACGGAAGTGGAATCTTAAGAGCCTTTGAGTCCCCTCTTGTGTTTGACTAATTATTGTGCGGTTGGTTATCATACTCCAAACTCTGTAGTTAGTCAATTGTTGTGTGCGTGTGCGTTTCTTCTTCTCTTTTTTTTGTGTGCCTTCTTTCAGGAAATGCCTTAAAAAATAGTAAAGTTTGTACAATTCTTATTATGAGATTTGGTACGTGCCACATATGTTTACGACATCAAACATGTTGGCTCGCCAATAATTATGTTTATTCATTGGAAACTTTTTTTTCTTTTATGTTATAAACTTATCAGACATGTTTGACATCAATCTTAAGGTTGATAAACGTTAGAATGTGTTGCAAATTTTATTTCATGGTGAACGTATAAGAGTATAAAGCCTTGTCCCAAAAAAAGCTCTCTGTGCTGTTGTATAATAAGAAATTTCTGAGTAATTACGATTGGTTGCTTGTCGCTTCGCACATATGTACATGTAATATTAGTTTTGTGGCAGGACACAAGCTCACCATAGTTTTGATTTACACTTGTTCCTCTATATTAGGATTTAAACGGTCTCAGGGATATGCATGCATGTAAAATAGTGAAGACTGCTAATATTATCCCAAATTTGAAACATTTGCTTGCGAAAGACTTACAGTTTTGATGAGTAAAAATATTGTATATAAAAAGTAGGTCATTAAAGCTTGTCCGTCCCTCAACGCGAGACTTCCGATTCTAAAAAAATAAACTGAATCCTTTTCAAATGCCGCTAAGTTAAAAGTTGAATATATCACACTTCGTATCTAAACTATTGTCGTGAATTGTAATCAGTGTTCATAAAAGGTACGTCATGATTGTTACATAAAGCTAATCTTTTTTTCTCATTTTATTAAATATAAACCGATTTCGTTCCAGGGTTAAGTGGTCCTTAATTCAAATCATTCCAATTATTGGTCCTTGTTATTGGCTTTTGAGCTTAAAGTCAGTTACTATTACGCTGTTATAATTACGCTGCTTTTACGTTTAAATTTTGGTAATAAAAAAAGAATTTAATAAGAAATGACAAACAAAAAGAGGTGTTAGATAAAGTTAGAGTACATTCCGATGTTTTATCTTTGCAATTGCAATAAAAAACTAAAGATAAGATATTTTCCCAAGAACGTTAATCAGCACTGTAAACGTAAGACAAACACTCAATCGTTCCTCTAAAAAACACGCATACACCCGCTTAATATATAAGAGTTTTGAGGAGGTTCACACTAAACACAACATTGCCGAAGCCAGTATGTAATAAGTAAATGGGAAAACTATAGGTAAGAAAACTGAACTTTCATATTTCTGGTAATGTTAAACGAACGTATAAAATGATATATAATGTGCGTAATTGCACTGAAAGCAATTTCATTGATTTTGGTGATATTAATAGAAATCAGCAAAAAACAAACAGAAACACTATGGAGTCACGGCCCTACGACACTTTGTTTAGTACATTTATTCATAATGTGTGGGGAAAGTGGTCGAAAAATGGTTTAGCCCGACCGAATTTCAATAGCGTCCGTCCTTGGGCTTCAATACCTCAATAGTTGCGACCTGTAGGAAAGCAAGACGGACAGATGCACTAACAAATTTATAAATCCATACAAATTTAATATACTCTGATGACCGAGATTCGTGTGGGCTATAAACATGATTTCGATCCGCAAAAAATATCAACGAAAATCACTGCGAGTGGACCCGAGTCAAAACAATGAATCTCTGATTATGTCTGCAGTTACGTTTGACTGTTCGATATCATGTAGTTCATATACTACTTATTCCTCTTTAAGTTATTAAACACATTTATAGAATGATCCATTTGTTTTTTTTATTACATATATATGCGGCCTTCATAGCTTATGGATAGAATGATGCCTTTTTTTACGTTTTTTTTTTTTTTTTTTTTTGACCTGAGCAGAAATGAAATTAGATCAACAATCGAGCGCATATGGACGTTTTTAATTAGCGCAGAGCTGAGTAAAGAAAAGCGAACTACATCGTACACATACATATGCATGCTTATATTGAGAATGTATTAAGTATATGTATTCACTTGATAATGAACACATCCATATGCCACATTTCCTTTTTGCAGTGTTTTTGCGAAAAAGTTTACTAAATTATGATGCTATGAAATACGTAAGTAACAGAATGAACGTTTGCTATCAGGCATAGCCGAATTGTCATAAAATTTTCAAAAACAAAACATAAAAGAAAAAGTGAATAGGAGAAAAGGACAAAAAGTATAAATTAAATGTTTTAAAAAATTGCCAAAGTAAGGTGTAATTTATCTATGTTCATGTTTGTGCGTGTGTGTTTGTGCATGTTAAGAAAGAGAGTAAAGTGAATGATAATAAAATGATGGAAAAAAGCTTCACAAAATAAGAACAAATGGCTAAATGAACGTTGATATTATTAAGTTAGGGAAACGAGAACAAAGAGCAGTTATATGTTTTTGCATATGTGTGTGTATGTGTGTGTGTGTGTGGGCATATGTGTTATTATAACGCTGCTGGCTTAAGGGCCTGCTTGAGTGAATGGCGGACAAGTACATACAAAGAAGTATTTACAAGCATGCATACTATTATATATGTGTGTATGTGTACATAGATATATACATATAAATACGAGCATAGTAATGATGCTACTACTACTGCCACAAGTTCTGCTGATACGGTTGCTGAATAAAGTTTGAATATTGGCAAGTGTCCAGCTGGTTCTCATTTTGCACATGTCACCGCAGTTGGACTTAATGGGTCTCTTCATTATTGTTATTATTATTTTTTATTCTTTTTGAACGTTTTTTTTTTTGCCATATGTGTGATATTGGTGTGGTTCGTGGCAATAACATGCATGGATATATATTTGTGTGTGTTATTATAAGTTTTGACCTAGTTTTTACAATATTGAATTTAGCCTTAAAGATAGACAGGAATACGGGAGTACGAGAGTCGCTAGGCCTATTTTGAAAATAAAGTTATGATGAATAAGTTGCACTTAAACATATACGCACATGTACGCATATACACACACACGTAAACGTACACACACACACACACACACACACACACACACACACACACACACCCGTGCATATACACACACACACACACACGCGCGTACATATACACATACGGTTTTACAAAGATAATAAATGAAATAAAAATTTTTGAAATAATTCCATTTTTATTAAATGCTTAGAACGAAGTTCCGTTAATTAGAAAATTATATTTGGATTGCATAAGGACAAAGTTTTCGTAGATTATTAGTTATCAGTTGAGAGAGTGCAATTCAATTATTTATGTATGTAATAAAGCAGTAGATGGAATAAAGGATATTGACTGTAGTGTTTGTATTGGTCGCCAAAGATCTAAACGATTGAAATTTGTTTCCGTGAAATCTTAATATTTTTTTACTGTCGCCTACTAAATAAGTTTTGAATTCTTACTTAAAATGAAACCATCAAGTGTGATTGTAAGTAAGATTGCGAAGAAATCGTTCACCATGAACTGTTACAACTTGTCCACACTCAACTATTAAAAGCAATTAAAGGGTACAATTGGAGTAAAGCGCTCAGAATTCATCGAAAGGCATCGTTTTCCATCACAACAATAACAAATCATACGCATCCTTAATGAATTAGCAAAAATTGCAAAAATAACAATTGAGAGAATTCGGCTGGGAAGCTACGATATGTTCATTCCATTTATTATGTAACGACTATACCTGCATTATGATATAAAGTTTACTTCAAAAGAAGGCTATGAAAATCACTTTGCTTAGTTTTTCGGCACGAATTTCAAAAAATTGTTTATCCATATTTGGTTTTATTGAGAAACGCCACGACCTTCTTGCTTGATTTATTATTTTCACAGTCAAGGACCGTATAACAATTATCAACATTTTATTGGACAAGTTTTGAGAGAAGGAAAAAGTACGCACTCTCATCCATTTTATTGAAAAAAAAAAAAAAAACAAAGGATATTATATTATACTTAGATTTAACGTAGCAATCAAAAGAACAAGTTTTCCTCTTATATACATTGGAAACAGGGCCGAGTGATTTTGACATGGCGGCTTATTAGCAAGGAAAATAGTATAATAGCGCAAAGGGTAGATTTCTTTTAATGTTGGGGAAGAAAGCGGCTTGCAGGCGAATTGGAACGAACTTTTCGATGCGGAAATGAATCTCTTATAAATATTGTTGTTTTAATTGCATTAGATTGCATGCGAAACTACTGTTTTAATGGTAAATATATGTGTGAACCGTGTGGACTGTTCTGTGTTAATTGGAAGTTGGAATTTTGAGAAGTTCTTTATCGAGATTCGAATATAGGTTACATTCAATGCGTTTGGTTATTTATTCCCGGGCAAGGTATCTATGAAAGTCGTCGTTAATGACATCTATTAAATGACAAGTTTTTGAATCAGCGAAATTTGATTACGATAACAGATAAGAAGACTCTATAATCACGAATTTTCACGGCTTTTTATTGCATATCCTACATCGCTTCGTCTGATGTAATTATTCACTTATTTCCGTTTTAAAATACCCAAAACGATGTCGCGCTGCCACGTAAAGACTTACTCTTCACGACAATTCATATATGGAAAAGGCTCTTAAAGGTGGATGAAAATGGTGCAAGTTTTATATATAAACTTGTTCTAAATCAAAATTTTGCTTCCTGTGTCATTATTATATATATATATATATATATATATATATATATGTGTGTTATGTGTATATGGTAGATCAACATCTCAGCGACCTATGAGCCATAAAAATGGCTTTTATCTTATTTTTAATCTTATTATGCATATAAATGGATTTGCATGTATTTGTGTTGTATTGTGTATTGCGACAAATCAACCAATCATTCAAACACTTATTGCATCAAATTTTCTTTTAAATCTTCGACTATCCTATAGCTCACGTAGGAAAGATACGAATTAATTTTTAAAACACGTACTTCTTCCTCTATTTCGAAGAATTGTTAAGAAAATCCTTTATATATTGTACGGCATTGAAAGATGAAAACTCGTCACTATATTTGTAGTTAAACACGTTCAACAAACGAGGAAATCTACAATAACTAGCCGATATAATGTAATTTGTCGAGGGGAAAAAACCAATATAAGGTAAATTTTAAAGCGAACCTGATGAACTCATATTTGTAGAGAATAAAAAGGGAACAACGCATCTACGTTGATATGGTATTGGTATCTGGATATGTTGTGAATGGTGTGTGGAAATTCCGTGAGTGAAAACATTTGCCCACCATGTGTAAGAAATTTTTGGAAGAAATTCCTAATGTTTTAGCATAAAACGATGTTTCTAGTAAGGTAATGAATGGACTGTGGAAAATTCTCACAAGATTTCATTTAAAAATCGATCCTAAGAACAATAGAAAACTATTATTGAGCAGTTGTGTGTATATGTAGGAGTGCATTTACTTACAGGTGTGACACAAATTGCAATATGAAGACGTTAGCACGTATACACGTACGATACTTGTGCGTTCAATAAAAATCAATGCCAAAGATGATTATCATAAAAATCTACAACAATAGTTAACTCTGTGCTTAACAGGCTGTTTAGTTCGTTGGCCAGTTGTATGTATGGTTTTTTTTTTTTTTTTTTTTTTTTTTTTTTTTTTTTTTTGGTTCAGTGAGATGCTGTTTGATTGCATGCCCTAATGCAAAACATGTGCTGATGCGTGCACATGTACATGATAAGCCACTGTGGAAAATTCGTTATAAGTCACGTAAATTTCCCAATGTGTGCATGCACATCAACGTATGCATACATATATGCATACATAAAGTTGTTTTCGCAAACATGTGAATTTTATACCTAAAAATCCATTCATTACCTGTGGATTATGCGCGTTGTGTCAGGTTATCTTGAACGTAACTACTAGTCTACTATTAACAGCATCATTGGGAATGTGCTTAAAAATATCCATCAAAATTTGTCAAAATGAATAAGTGCTTCGACATAATGGGCTTTTAGTGATTTTGTAGTAATAAGGCCGGGCGATGTGGAAGGAATAAAATCGGCTTTTTTCAAAAAAGTCTTATGCCTACATAGCAATCAAATATTGCAGGAACCAACCATGTAACTAACTAATTAACTTTATGACGTTCGGTTAGCATTCATTGTTCAAATTCTAACCCTAATTAATGTATAGATTGAAATGTACCTTAAAGTACTGGCCATGGCTGGGCTAAAACAAAATGAATATGCGGTTATTTTGATTTTTCGCCATCACTCTACGGATATGTGTAACTATTGAATGTAAATGGCAGAAATATTGCTTACACGTAATATATTCACAATAAAATATTTCTTTGCATTCGAAAATTGTAAGTTTACGCGATAATATATCATAAAATATGAGGATTAGACGAGAACGTAAAAAAGTGATTTTGATTAAAAAAAAAAAAAAACGCTATTCAACCGGTTGTACATTATCGGACATTGAACAGGTAAGAAATTTATATTCGGCCGTAACAAAATCTTTTACGCCCGTCGCCTTTATCCCAAAACAGAGAAAGAAAAAGTAAAAGAACTAAGTTTTCATGCTCCATAATATGGAATGGGCGCGGCTGATTCTCTCTATTTTCAAAATAAAAGTTTTTGTGTTTGTAGGAGTGTGCTTTGAAGAGTGGTGGAGCAGAGGTCACTTCCGTTCACAAGTTCCGTTGCAAATTTTGTAGGCGATATCTTCATTTTCACTGACGGTAGAATCGTTACCACAGACACTATACCGTTTGACAGACAGACGCATGGATAGGCGAACGTGCGACGGACACGCTTATATACATTCCAAATTTGCAACTGACCAAGAACATATTTACATTATTGGGGTTTTTGAAGCTTGTTTCTCCGCGTCATTCAGAAAAAAATCAAACTTTGACACACTATTAATATTGGATACTCATGGTCAATATTTTCCATTGTTGTACAAGTTCCAAAGCATCGCCCATGCGTTCAAATTTTTGTCCATTGATCTGCTATACTTTATGAGTAATGAGCAAAAAAGCAAGTTTTTAATCCTTTTGAAAAACAGAGATATTCTCAGTTTACGTGGTATTGTGGGCGTGTCTTTCCATCGCTTTAGCCCCTTTTCAATACCAACCTGCGTGCAAGAACTTCCAATGTTTCAGTCAAATTTTAAGTCGATAGCGGACAAGCGGACAGACGGACATGCTCAAACCATGTCTAAGGAAATCTTCTCCGTAGGATTATTACAACGGCCAATTTTCCATTCAATTCTTCTACTTGTCAAAACTATAGGTTAATAATTCCCACAACTACGAATATACGCACACGTAATCTATCTTTGCCACATTATAAAAATAAAGCCCTGCCTTTTAAGGTAATACAGTTAGTGCATCATAAGATCACTTTTTACTAATAGAATCATACATCAAAAGGCCAAATGTCAGAGTAGATAGGTGCCGACTGCATCAGGATCGAAAAGCAATTTAAATGTTATGGGCCTTCAGATGCTTCGTTTCAGAGCAATAGCAGAAGTAATTCATTACTATGAACATGAGCATTACTTTGATTGCAGTGCAAATGAATTCAATGAAATTCTTGTAAGAAATATTTGATTTCTTTCTGCTCTTCTGCATTTATCACGCCCAGTAATAGTTATTCAACATTTTGCAGTAGTTAGCATGAATGAATCGACAAGTCGAAGAGTCAGTCATATTTGAGAACTAGTCAATAGTTGTATGACGTTTTTGTTCGTACTTAGTCCTCTTTATTTAGGCGTATTGTGATTTTTAAGGCCTAATAAGTTTTACATCAAGTTTACTAGCAATTGAGGAATGATTTTAATGGTTTGCTTCTTTCAAACTAAATTAATTTATTTATTAAAATTTTATAAGTTGAAGCATTTGAAAAATTCAACTGCGATTGAGAAAAGAAGAACAAAAATTATTTTACGTCTTTATTAATATCTTATGCTAAGACTATTATAGGAAGATTATTATGTTGTGGCATTGAGAGAGAGTGAGAAAGAGAGAGAGAGAGAAAAGAAAAGAGGAATAACATGAAAATCTCAAAAAAGGAAGAAAAAAACATATAACGGTATGTTATAGCAATGATGGAAACTCTTTAGGTTTAGGATAATGAAAAGTTTACATCCGTGCTAACACTTAGTATATTACGTAGTTAATGAGATTATGAAGCCGTACACAGAATTAGGCAAACATATGCAGTCAGAAATATTTTGAATGATCTGTGTCTTGTCCTGCAAACTTACTGAGTGCTGTCCTTGATGTCAGAAAAAAATTTTTCTTTTGCTTATTTTTAAACATATCAAACTATCACAAACGTACAGAGATAGTAAGTTTTCCTAATCCCGATCTTTTTATTTATTGTCTATATATTGGGTAAATAAAATCACAAAGTATGGACTTAACGGCTGGCAGATTATTTACGCCAGATTATACGCTCGCTGCACTCGATATTCGATATTGAATCCGCCAGCACTGGCTTAGCAATCGCGATGCTTTTCCTACTCGGGTGCCGATTCGGGTAATTCTTTCAATTTCAAACAATTGCTCTCAAATCAAATTAATCAACATGTTCTCCACAACGAATTTGATTCGTATGAATGATGTGATTGTGCTGATCCCTCAAAATTAATGCTTTTCCAAACGAGAGCTAACCACCACACAACCAAACATATCTACCTTTATATAATATTAATTATTAAACATATATATATATATATATATATACATATATATATATATATATATATATATATAGCTAACGATTAACATTTCGGATCAAGTTTTATGAGAAGAAAAGTTCTTGCAACGCGTGCAAATAGATCAATTACTACGTTTATTGTAACGACAATTATTTCCTTTTGAAAGTAAGTTGTTAGCCAATAAATGATTGTTAAGTGATTAAAATGGAAATAATTCATAAAGCAATAGTCGATTATAAATTTAAATTGTTTGCAATTTTCGCATATTCTATAAATAAACTGCGGGTGTTGACTGCGAAGAAAGAAGAAGAACGCATTCCGTTCGATTTAATTGAAAAAGTATTACTTAAGATTATTTATTTATTTTATTTTGAGAAATTGACTAGAAAAGATTTTAACCAGGGAAAGATGAAATATTTATTTATGCCGTAACTATCTACGTAACAACTGTGTAATTGATAGCATTTCGAAAATGGCAAAGGTCTCTTTCTCTTTGTTTTCTTATTTTTTCTTGTGTTAATTGCATAAAATAAACATGATATTAAATGTATTACTTACTGTAAAATAATACTAAGATGTTTTACAAATTAAAAGATAATTAATTAATTATCAAAGCTTAGCTTATTGACTTATAAGAATTAATTGAAATATATTTTTGATTGTCATGGCAACACGAAATCTTTCTCTTCTTTCTCATTCGAATTTCGTATTCAAGCTTGAGTTTTCTCAAGTACAAAACGATCAAGACAAGTGTGAAAATACTACAGTGGGGCGCAGCCTACTATTAAATGCTTTACACCACTCCGCTTAGTGTTGTTATTTATATAACGACCTTTCAAAATATGGAAAGCGATGGAAAGAAATGTCCGAAATGATCCGAACCATTTTTAATAGCATTCGTTCTTGGGTGAAAATACGGCAGTCTACCAAATCTCATCAAAGTATTTCAAAAATTGCGCCCTGTAGGTTAAACACACGAATACATAGTAAGACATTGGACGGACAGGCAAGCTTAGATCCATTCGGGAAGTGATTCTGAATAGATCGGTATAATAAAAGATGAGCCTATCTATCTTGTACTACAAATTGGGGTATGTAAGGTATGTGTCCACAAGGCAGCCATCTGGATACAATTTTATTTGCTTTATATATTAATGGATAATGCCGTCTATAACTGAGTAGTTCCACATTCTCTCTCAACCTTGAACACCATTTCATTGGTCTACAATCGGACTTAAATAACACGGCTGCCTGGTCCTCAACTAATTTCTTAACACAGAATTTATATAAATGCAAAAAAACTATCATTTATCAGAAGGAGCTTATTCGCTTCGGAATACTTGGTCGAGTCGGATAAGCTGCAGATTGTCGAGACGTTTCTCGATCTTGGGGTACTATTTGATAACAAGCTCCTGTTTAATTTGCACATTGAACTCTCTATTAGTGAGGTTAGATGGGCACTTGGTTTCATAAAACGCTGCTCGAACCAATTTCATAACCTATTTATTGCAAAGAGGTTATACCTACCAACAAGGTAAGACCTTTGCTTGAATACTCCTCTGGTGCTTCTGGCAATTCTTACTTTTTTACGTTAAGGAATTTACCGTGGAGACATCAAGCTTCATTACCACCGCACAGAAGTGGATTACCTTCCATACAGAAGCGTAGGTTCGCTTTAGCCATAAAAAATTTTGAACGACAATATTATCGTCATATCGAATTCAATACAAACCATGATAAAGATTCTCTATACTGTTCAGACATTGCCGATGTCATATATCAGCAACTGATGAAGCAAATAAATGATACTTCAAGTTAATTAATGCGGTGTTAAAGTAAGGGTTACAAGGCGCTTTATTCTTCCGTTTCCTTTCATTTTTCTACCGCGCTCCTTATGCAACAATATATTCTTTCCCTTGCACTAAATAATGTAATGCACGATCGTACTCACTAGGCTGCTGCGTACATATGTAAGCTCAAGAAATAGAATAACTCTCACTGAACGTATATGCGAAATTTGGCTGCATTTTAAAAAAATTATCGGAGCTGATATGAAATAAATAAACTAATGCAAGCTTAATATTCAATAAAGCTTATAGAGCTTTGTCTTTTAATCTTTAAATATTGTATATATACCCCATCATGCTTAGGCGGTATGCCATCTAACTTCCGTTTTATAAGGCAAATGGTCTTCTGATTAAATATAGGCTCACCATAACACTATTTTTTGTTTATAACGAAGAAGAAAAAAGGTAAAAAAAAAAAACGCTAACAGGTGTCATTTCAGGACATCAATTTTGGATACTTTTCCACTTTTTGCTCTTATCTCATCAGCACGATTGCACGAAAAATAGAAATTGGTGAATGAGACTATTGAGAGCTTGTAGCTTATTGGACTAAGCTAAAGTAAAAAGTCCAATGGAAGTATATCGCGTGATCTTTTGTGCAGATTACACGGTCATTGAACTTTTCTCGTTATAAATTGAGGCTGCCACGAGATGTATGGCATGTTGCATCATTTTGGTAAAATAATATATCGCCCAGGTCGAAATCATCTAATTTATGCCACAAAAAATTTGTAATCATGGTTCTCTAGAGTTGTCCGTTGATGGTAACTGCAGTACAATTTTCATTATCAAAAATAGCACTTTTCGATCACTACTTGTTGCCCTTACAGTTCCTTTAGGTACAGCAGGTGTGCTTTCTATCCACCAAAAAAGGCGACATTCCTTATTTGTCAAGTCAATTAATCAGATATGAACTTCATCCCACTTGGACGCAGCTTAATCTTGGGTTCATTGGGTTTGTAATAAGTCTACCATTGTACTATACGCTATATAATTGCGTAAAAGCCCAGACCATATATAGAAGAAGTGTATTTTATTTACGCTCATTTCCCAACCCAAAAATGGGTTACCCTGCAGTACAAAGCGAAAATGAACATTTCAGTCTATAAACTCGTATTAATGGGAAACAAACATAAAAGTGCTTATTTTTTATCCGTTTACTGAGCATAAAATAATAATTGAAAGACACAGAGATAACCGTTTAATCATGGAAGACATAAAAGTAATAATTTAATTAATTTGTAAAATGAGGGAAACATAGCATATTTCATAGTAATAGGTAAAAAAAATTTCTTTCAAATAATGAAATAAAAAATTGATAAAAATAAAAATTATATATCTATCTATACATATATTTTTATTTATATTTACATGCATATTTATAAATAATAGGTCATAATGAAAAGTCTCTGCGCCTTTTCCGGGATTTCGAGTTTCTGTTGGTAGCCTGCTCTTTTGAAATGATTCCAAATTGTTGTGCGGTTGATGCTTAGTGTCTCCGCTATTTCCTGACCGCTTGCGTGCTGGGCTCGCTTCACCTCCTCGTTTGCAAAATTGCATTCAATTTCATTTTTGAGGAACTGTGAGGTGCATTTTTGACATCGAAATTTCCGGAATGGAATCCAGCAAACCACTCGTGGGTGGTTCGTTCACTCACAGCATTCTCACCGAAACATTTCACAATTTTTTTTTTTTGCAGCCTTTTCACTTTTCTAATCGCAAAAAAGCATCACATACCGTACTCCTTCAGATATTTCACTCATTTTCAAATCAAGGTAATTTTTTACACGAGCAAAGAATTACAAGGCTATCTTCACAAAATATGTAACTTGATACCTCAACTTTTAAGCACATGTTCGTTTGAGACAATCAGGTGAGTGTTGAACAACATCGCGGAAAAAAACGCGGAGAATATTCTATGTGACCTAATATATATACCCATCACCGAAGGATGAGAAGTATATTCATTTTGTCAAGACGTTTGCAAAACCCATAAGGAAGCTTCAGAGATTCCACAAAAGGTGTGTATGCTTGATCAGCATCAAACTCTGACTTTAATTCTGCTGAATAAACATGTCCGTCTGCCCATCTGTCCGTCTGTTTATCTCTGTAATGCCTGTTGCAACCATTCTTCTGGCCGAAAGAATGAAGCATTCGACGTGAAATTTGGCAGAAACATTGGAAGTTTATGCATGCAGGTTGTTACTGAAAATAGCCTAAAAGATCGGAGAACACGCCCACAGTATCACGAAAACTGAGAACATCTCTGTTCTTCAAAACGAATAAAAACTTGGCCTTTTGTTCATTACTGATAAACTATAGCAGATCAGTGTACAAAAATTTGAACGCATATTCCATGAACCATGTTCTAAAACAATTACGAAAAGGGAAATTATTGAGCGCGTTATAGTGTATCGAAATTTAATTTCTTTTTGCTTTACTTTATAATGCACAGAAACAAGATTCATAAACCCCATAAAGTATATGAATTCTTGGTCAGTTTCAAATTTGGAATCCATGTGAGCATGTCCCTCTGTCCGTGTGTTCACCTGTCCGTCTCCCCAACTGTGTACTATCTGTGGGAACTTTTCTCTCGTTCGCAAAAAAGAAAACATTGTCGACAAATTTGCGAAAGAACTTGACAATGATTCATGCTGGTCGGAAGACACGCCTACAACACTCACGTGCCTATGTAACAAAAACTGTGAGCGCTTTTGCTTTCTGTTTTTTTTTTTTTTTTTTTTGGTTATATAAAGTACAACACATAAACCATATAAATTTTCACCTTTATTCTGACAATAGAAAAAATCAGCCGCGCCCACCCAATTTTATAGAGCGTAAAAATTTACATCTTTTCTCTCTCTTCTTTTTAGTCTTTTTTAGAATAACGGAGATGCGGTCCCGACCGACTACAATTTTCTTAATTGTTTTTTTTTTGTTTTTCTTTTTTTTTTTAACATTTAACATTCTATGCATTGTGCTTTTCAGTTTTCTCAAAAATATTTTTTTTGTTTTTTAATTATATGTAATAGAACCTACGTAGGTGTCGTCGGCTAAAGCACTTTCGATGAATTAAAGTTAAAAGAAAAAAGAAAAAAAACTTAGAGCGTATAGAAGTTAAAATTATTTCTATTCGTTTTAGTGTGTTTTTGTTTCTTAAAATATGGACTTAAAGGATTTAAAATGTATTGAGAAAGTAGCGTGTGAAGCGTAGGAGACCTGCATATCGTACAACGAATTTAATCAATAATACAAAGTTAGCAGTAAATGAAACTTACTGCTTACAACGGGAGGTACGCGACCAGCCAGGCCACGAACAGTTGTGGATTGTTAGCCTCATTAAGCGACCGACTTTGCTGTGCGTGCAACCTGAAAGTAAAAAAAGAAAAAACAACCAATATCAACATCAATGCTAGTGTAAATAAAAATTAATAAACAAACCGAGAGGAAATTAATAACAATTGAAAATGGAAACTAATATTAATCAAAGAACGAGCGCATATAGCTTCACGTAACTTTAATTTTTGATAATGTTAGTGAAAAAAATTGAAATGAATACACACACAAACACACACACACACACACGCACATATATATATATATATATATATATCTACATATAATGAAAAAAATTTAAAGGATTACACATACACACGCATATATATATATACACATTTAATTGAAAAGTATAATAATAGGTAGATAGTTCGTAATGTAGACTAAAGCTTGTTATATCCAAAAAAAACTAATGCGATTACAGTTATGTCATACGCAAATGTAAAAAGAATTCCTCGAAAAAGAGAATTTAAGAAAAAAAAAAAAACAAACAAAATTTATACTTGAATTAGATCATAATTATGAAGAATAATGCCATCATATCAATATTTTCATGTCTTACACCACTTGTCACATAATGGCCTATTAAGTATGTGAAGATGTATACAACAGTTGGAAGAATTTGAAATATTTCAGCCTTTTATTTATTTATACCGATCTATTCGGATTCACTTTTTGAAGCTCGTCTATCCATTTGCAGTTTGCAAGTTTTGAAAAATGTTGACATGCCCATGGTTCAAGGACTAACGTTGTTAGCAATGATTGGCGAATCGGGCCCCTTTTCACGACGACTTCCACCAAGAAATCTTTGAAAACGCTTTCAGTACGTAATCATGCGTGCTATAAACCCTTTTATACTTTCGCTTATAATTATGAAAAATCTGAAAATTCGATTTCTTTACTCTTCAGAAACCTTACATATTAAGCGGGTGTATGCGTGTATGTACGTTGCCGTTTAAATCAATATTTTTATGTATTTCGTTTAAAGTGATGTCCTTTAGAAAACATATGCTAACAAAACAGCATTTAAACGGTAACATGGAACGTATGCGTCATTATCTCGCGGCAAAATGATATCTGTCATATAAAATATAACATAACTTAAAAGCGAAATGTACTACTAATAGGAGAAAGGAGAAGACTAGGGAATGCACGTTTAATTTGTAGTTTTTTTGCTTATTGCCTGCATGAACCGTTTTAATCGGGCACAAATATAGAGCGGGAAATTTTTAAAGCACTCAAGGTCTCTGTCTTTGTTCTAGTTCCGACTTTGAAATTGCAGATGTGATGTCTTGTTCTTTGGCCTTTCAAATGTAGGTGATTTGATATATCGAGACATTATATAATCTACCAAATTGATGCAATCAAACAACATGCCGTACGGTATCTCAGATGCGATTTTGCATTTGGGCAAAATCGATAGACTTCGCATTGCATGGGCAATAGTCCTTTTTAAAAGTTACTTGTTAACATAACACTTATCGTGCTTTGCATTGCACGGACCAGCAATGATGTGACAAAGTTTTCATTTATCAATGACCGTGACTTGATGGTACACAAAACTCTTAAAAAATTAATTGAATATTCAAAAGATTATTTGCTCTGTACACAGCTCAACAATGTGTATACGAAGTAAAGAAGAATTCCGCAGTTACAACAACTGAATAAGAGTTCATTTTTAATTTAAATTATAATACCTTAAGACATACATATATATACAACGTAGAGCTTGGCCATCATAAAGATGCCAATCAATAATCGTTGCAATTGACATTTCAACCTAAAAAGTATAAAATATATAGCAAGATACGCAACATGGTTGCTAAGTAAGGGCAAATTTATATATATATTTGTGTATATGTATGCATGTTTATTACTTTTCCAAAATAATAAATATATCATGGCCATACACATCCATTCATATATATATATATATACATAAAAAGATATCCAACCGGGGTGCCATTTTTTTTTTGTTTTTTTCTTTTTTTGCTGTAATATTGTGAATTTCAGTAATATATATATATACGTACAGAAATCATTTTCAAAATAACCTTCAAAAGATATGAGGTGTACAGTATTTGTCATGGCGTTTGCAATAAATAGGACATGTATCCTTGCGAGAGAGATTGCTATTAAATTCATACGCGTTTGATAGCTTGTCTCTTGACGGATATTCTAGAGATGCAAACATTGAAATAGATATCTTTTTACAGTGTCGCCACCTTGTCTCTTCTCTTCTCTTCTCTTTCTTTTTTTTTTTTTTTTTTTTTTAACTTCCATTGTAACATTTATTTTCTTTTGACGTTTTAACACGTTAAAATTCAATCGTGTAACGTAATAAGCAACAAAGTGAGAAAATTATTTCATTTTTTTTATAGTTTTTTTAATTTTATTTCACAAAATTCGCTTCGGTTATTCCTGGTTAAAGAGCTGATCACGAATAATTCTTCGTGTTTGATATTCTTTACAGAGTAAAATTTAAAATCAAGTTTTTCGCAAAACATTACTCGAGCTTACGAGGTTATGTCCGATTTTTCTCGTTGCGACCGCTGCAAGTTTGACTCGATTAAAGTCCTAATTTCAACGAAACGAATTAGTAATGCTTGCCTAACTAGAGTGAGGAGCATTTTCAATATTTGATGCATATTTTCATTTATGTAATTTTCTGCGTAACAAAGACATTTCGGTAAGCAAAATAGGCGTAGGTTCTAATATGCACATCTTTACAATATAATTAGGCTTCGTATACGCAGGTAATATCGATGGATTGAATACGTCGATGAGTTTCTCGTCACGCCGATGCAGCACGGAAACGGGAGTAATGGAAGGATTATTACGAACGAATACTAAAAAATTGCTAATGCACAAAATTTGAAGGTTATAAAGATCAGAGGCAATGGTACAATGGTTATTGCATCACGTTGGTCGGTCGGTCTTTGCGAACTCAAAAGCGATTTTCAAAAGTTAGTGACGAGTGCTCTCAACTAGAAACGCTATACATCGCTATACATCTTGCGTTCATTGCAAAGAACAAAAAAAAAAAGATAAAACGAAGAATTTTGACAGCAACATACGGCAAACTTTAGATCGGCCGGTTGATTTTTGAAAAGAAAATCAGTCAGAATTTTCCCATTGAATCAAATTGTACGCGGAATTATTCAAATGTCGGATTGTAAGTGAGGAGTGCAGAGAATTCGTGATAACTTCTATTTTTTCCCGCAACATTTTCATTATACACTAGTAATAAATAAAACGGAAAACGGATTTTCATAAAATCGCAAAAGCACGTACCGCCCCGACAGTTTCGACCTTGATTTTTTTGTTTTTTATTGCCATTCATTTCATTTGTTCGATTTTTTTACTACCATAGTACGTGTATTTATGCGTATTTTTATGATCAGAGTTTTTTTTTTTTTTTTTTTTGTTTGTCTTAAAATGTCCAAGTAATTGAACGTAAACATTACAATTTTATTGAATTTAAATATTTTCATTTCAAAATTCGATTTGCTTTCTTTCTGCATCAGAAGAAGGGTTTTTATATTCATTTTTTATTTTGTTACCCATTTTATTTTTACTTTTTTTTTGGGAAGGCGAACCAACACAAAGGGGAAAGAAATTCTAATGCATGGACAACAATGCTAATATCGATAAATTGTGGCTTGAATAGAATGTCAATATCTTTTGTAACCGAGTGGTCAAGATGGTATGCACCAACCGCATAGACACATAACAATATACGTAAACGTATAAAAACAGCCATATACACGCGTACACATACACACACACACACACACACACACACACACACACACACAGGCACACTTGTATTGGCTTGATTATGCATTTGGCTTTGCATGAATTCACTCATTCATTCTATACAAAAGTAATGCATGTGTTGGGAACGTATGCTTAAATATGCATTTATTTGTAAATGTATATGTATATGTGTATGTGTGTGAGAATTGGTTGGCATATTTAACCAAAATTCACAATGCACAAGTTTAGCTATAATTCCCTTTCTTGCACACATACCCAACGTACGTAATACTTTAGTAAAATGTGCAGTTGATAGCGAAGCTCTATTGTGCATGTATTGTATCGATTGCTTATGTGTGCCAATGAATGAGATGTGAATACATACATGTGTATATACAAGTACGTGTATATAGCTTATGTACTTTGCATGAACATGATATCATGATTTCTGCAGACTCTGTCGAATGCATACTAGATACTACAAGATACAAATACACGTACGCATATATATATATATATATATATATATATATATATATATATATATAATATATATATAATATATCTATAGATATAGAACAAGATTTTGCGATCCTTCAAGTTGTCGCATTTCTCCTTTACTTGTGGAGTCAGTTAGTTGTCTTTTGTATTCAAAAATAAATTGAAAACAAATATTTAAAGATGACTTTGGGAAGACGTCTTTCTTAAAAACTTTCTCCCTTTTTTTTTTTTTAATTTTATAATCCCGAATCATTTATCTGTCTTATTTTTATACCATTGTAAGCATAGTAAAATAAATTTGCAAGAGTCCTTGGCACGCTTATAAGGACACTAACAATATATGCTATGATACTTAGTATATAAGTTGATAAGAGAAACGCATCTTTGCAATATTTAAGACCAAAAGACGCGCTTATGTTGAGTTTCTTTTTCCATTTGTAAAATCAGAAGCTATGTAATTTTCAATTTATCTATCAATTGGTCGATCTACAGTTAATAAGAAAAATTGCGACGGTGGGGAGAGATCCAGATTTCTCTTGAAGCGCAATATAATTGTGTGGCTTGCTTTGTTTTTTTTTGGCGAAAATCGCTTACAGTTTTAATAATCAATGTTTTTGTTTATTGAATTTTTTTTTTTGCTCTGCAAAATTAGATGACAAGTAATGGGGAATAAAAAAATGGTTTCTTTGCCATATGCAGACTTACTTTGTTGTAAAACTTCCAGTCCACTACAGCTAGATAGTGTTCTTTTGCGAATGTTGCGCTTTTCGAACTTATAAAGCAACTGTTGTGTTGTGTGTTCGGCCTGCTTATCTCTAGTATGTACCGAACATTGCATTGAACTGCGATACAATCGTGTAGGACTTCAATAGAGTTTTACTGCTCACTAGGAAATATATTATGCATATCATACAAAGTTTGTTTACATTGTTACGTAATCGTTTTTTTTTTTTTTTTTTTTTTTATTTAGCTTGCCTTAATTATATTTATGTCACGGAGTTGTGATTTCGAATTACGAGCGTAAATTAAAAATGCCTGCTATTTTAATAATTATGTGCACGAAAAAACTTTTCGTCGATATGATAATATTGTACGCTACATTATTTGTTTTACAAGGGCATATTAAGTTAATAGGATATAAAGATTTGGAATTTACTCATCTTTTATTATACCGGTCGATGCAGCATCTAAGCTTGTCTGTTCGTATGTCTGTCTGCGCCATTTGTTTAATATATTTTGATGAAATTTGGTATCGTGACGTGTTTTGACCCAAGGACGAACGCTATTGAAAATGCTTCGGTTCGGTTCACTTTTTCGACCACTTCCCTCATAACGTCCTATTCTGAAAACTTGTTATATGGAAAAAAATTTTACTTTTCAAAAGTGACTAACTGGTAGTATTTCGGCATTCTAAATTGGTATGAAAACTTTGGACCGGCTGTGGCAATTTTTGAAGCGGGTCTCATATAATGAAAACTGAAGTTCATGCGACAAGAGTATAATTTTCAATGCTTCATGATGAAAATTATATCATAACATTAATCTAACATTAAATAATTAACTGTACCAAATTCGGGCACTCTCGGCCTACTTTTTCGATCCTACCTCGATATTCGCGCAAACTGATATTATGTAGAGGAGAAAAGTCGAAATTTTAATAGGTGGCGATGAAAATTGTCCCATAATAGTAATTTCATACAAAACTGAACTCTACAAAATTCATTTCAAAACTCTTTTGACCTGTTTTTGGATCCTGACCTATGTAAGGATTAAATTTGTATTTTGGGCTCGCTTCTTAATAAATACGCACTTGAAACATATGTTTTCATATAGAAACAAGATATAATTTTTGTGTTCTATAATAAAAGCAAGAATTGTCTTAGACAATTTGGGGTAGGGTATTTAAGAGTCGGCCAAGCCTGACTATAATGTTCTTACTTGTTCTTATATGTTTTTCACCATTTAATTTCATTTAAGGGGTAACTTCAGGGTAAATTGTGTAAGAAATCATTTTATTTTTTATTGACTGGAATGATCCCTTAGATCGTTAAGAATGAATGACACGAAACGATAGTTGTGAGCATGACAACATTTTTCAAGGTAAAAAAATTTGCTTTTCAAAACATAACTGTAAGGCAGCGTGCGGGCACTTGAAGATTTTGAATGTGTTTTCCTCGGACTGCAATTTTTGCAAATTTTTCACTCGACTTTTTTACATAGTTACATAATTTCTCGGGTCATAATTGAATTTCTTCATTCAGACACTTGCCAATCATACAACCATAAATATTTGTAAAAAATCCTACACCATTTTTTATATATGGAAACCTAATTTAAACGACTTTTTTTTTTTTTAATTAAATTGAATCGACTCTCTGATGTTTCTTACATATATTATTATTGTCTTTTGCTGTTATCGATATATTTGATGTCTTACATCAATAATTTATCGACTATAATAATGTCATATCCGTTTCCAGTATTGTCGAATGATTTTTCATAATTTCCTATAGTTATTAACTGAATAAGAAAAATCACTTTAAATTGTACTTTTAAAGATTTTTACTTTAGAATAGCGCGTGAATTTAAAGCAGAGGAGGAGGACGATCCAATGAAAAGAATTAAGAAATCTCAATGCCCTTAACGCATTGACAAGTCATGATTGCCATGTAATAAAAAGCATCCGTAATCATCACTAATAGACCTTCGATATGGTACGAATGGAGTCTTAGTTATTCTACCATAAGGCATTACTTTGTATATTAATTTAACTAAATTTAGTTACATAGTCCATCAATTTTGTGGTTCCGAACGTAAGCGTAGATGAAGCACACTTTCGAGTGACATTTGGATTCACATTTTTTTTTTTTTTTATATATTTTTTGGATCTTGTCAATATTATTTGTGGAATACATACACACATACTTATATGGGTAAAATTATTATGGAATCAATGAATCCAAGGATACGTTTCGTGTATGTGAGATAGAGTTGATAGTTGGTTAAGCGACTTCGTAAATAAGGAATGTTGTCATTTTAGTGCGTAAAAAACACACACTTACTGTTGCCAAAAAAACCTGTAAGTGAAAATGGCATTGCAGTTACCCTCAGCGCAGAACGCTACACAAATATGAGAATTGATTTTGTTGTTGTGGCACGATTTAGATGAGCTTAATTTAGGCGAAATGTGATTTTAACAAACAAATGTTGCCACATGCCATACATCTGGCGGCACTAATTAATTATGAGAAAAGCCCCACGACTCTACAATCTCCAAAAATGGCTACGAGAGTTTGCTAGAAAGATCATTTGGTATTTGGATCTATTTGCACTTTTTATTTTGGATTTATGTTGGAGCATTGGCTTAGTCCCAAAAACCACAAACTCTCGATGACTTTATTCGCCGGTGAAAGAAGAGCAAAGAGTGAAAAAATGGAAAATTGGAAAAGTGACTGTAATTAGTTTTTGAGAAATGCATATTTGTAAAAGCGAAGAGGCGGTCATTTACCTGAACTCATTTTTAACTGCAAATGGCATGAGTCAATTCCTAAAACAAAAAGGTAACTCATGTTGTTATTTTTCACCGGCTAGTTTTTACTACAGATTAAGAAAAAAAAAAAAAAAAAACATTTATTTTTTGATCCTATAAGATTATTTCCGTCTAAATGGCCATTTAGGCAACCTCTGTCGACTAAAAATTTAGTGATTGTCGCTTCAAATGTCAAGGGTGTTAGAGTTTTTAAGAAAAACCCGTAGATGTCAGTGATTAAAACCTTTAGGCTTAGAGTGTATTTCTTTGGTTAAATTAATTACAATAATAATAATAATAATGATAATACTAGTAATAGTATCTCTATATCCATATTCATAATAGAAATTTTTGGTCAAATTCATAAATTCTAACCTAACATTTCCTACGGTTCCTGATGTCGATTTTGTACTGTGTTATAAGTGCAATTAGATGTGGGGCTTCGATGTTGGATGCAGTAACATTTTCATTAATTTAGTTTATGGTAAAATGTTTAACGAAATTTTTAGAAATCATTGAAGCATGCGTCCTAAGTCCTATAAAAATGTTATTGTGCACTTTTCACAGATTATTATCGGCGGCTTTTTTATGTTTTAAGCAGATGGCACGCGCTTCATTATCAGCAGGTGAAAGAGTTTAATTTGTGTTTATGTTTTTCATTTTTCTGGCATGGCTTGATGATGAATAAACCGATTAATCCGTGTAAAGCTTGTTTTTATTTTTCTTTTTTGATTGAACAGGTGCAAGAATGCACGCAATTTCAGTTGATTTCAATGTTTTCTACTTCGTATGTAAAAGATTGTGTTTTTTTTTTATATATGAGCATATGCACGATATTTGTTTAAGTGATTTAGAAACCAACGGTGTGACCTAGTTTTACATTTTGAAAAGCCTTTGATTTATTGGTTGGTTTGCAAAGCAATGATTTCATTCACATCTGAATAATTAAAACGTTATGACACTAAAAATGTGAACATTTATGTACGTAGATATGTATGCGTAAATATGCATGTACACATAGGGATATATAAAGTTGTTTAGCAGTGTATGTGATACGATATTCTGTTCTTGTGGATCCTCCTAAGTGCCCACCTATGAGATCCACCCTTTGGACGCGTGCATATGCTTGCCATTCTGAACAGATTTGAAGGTGTTTCAGTTCACCAGCTAAAGACAACATAGCGAAAAACTCCCCTTTAAACGCTAATTTGCCCCAAACGGCTTGTTTGTGTTTCTTGACTAATTAATGCCGAAACTAAATATAAACGAACGTAACATTAATACACACATACGATCGCACTCACAGCCATACACATTTAATTAAAACTACAACTTGCAAAACGAAAGCAACAACAAAAAGAAAAGAGGAGAAAAAAAAAAAAAGAAAAGAAAAGAAAAGAAGAAAAGCAAGCAGCTTTTGCTGAAGATTCACATATGTACAGAAATTCAGTGAATTCCATAAAATTAAGTTTCACAGGTTTAATGGTCACATGAATATGAACGCACACGCATAAACATACAACAGCATATGTATGTTCATGCGTATGTTTTTTTTTTTTTTTTTTTTTTGAAAACTGCAGATGATAGTTTGCCTGTGAATCCATTTAAAAATCCGGCAGAAAATATTTCATACCTCGTAATATGTATATAAGTAAAGAACGCATGAAAGCGATGTTCTTCAAAATATATATATATATATATTGTACACATATGCACGTATAAATATTGGTTGTGTCTATCTACAAATTTATATAAGTGCGTACAGTGAAAGCTTTGGCAATGTATTCCTTACGCGGTAGCTTTTCGCAGCCCAGAAATTTTATATGGAGAACGTTTTACTTATAAGTTGCGGTCTGCCCTAATGACAGCCTTCACGGTAAATATCCGTGGCTGGTTAAAACTACGGCGTTCCATTTTGCTGTGCATGAATATCAGCCAGTAGTGAGTTCGTGCGTATACATATTTTTAGTGCTGCTGTGTCTCATGTCTCATCTTTGTTAAGGATTATTAATTACGGTGTTTTGAAAATGTTCTGTTCAGTTCAGCTCTGTTTAGTGCAATCATGTATCATGGTTTTGGAATGATAATAACAAACCTTAAGCTCAATATAGCCCAGTCTCAAAAGGAAGATGAAACCAGCTAAAAGGTCGCCCCAAAGTAAAAGGTGTTCGGGCACACGTAGGAACAGCAAATCATCACAATTTGGATCAACTGCATACCTGTACTGTGAAACTATCCCTCACTACCAAAAATTATGATGACCACTATTAATGGTAAGAATCGTTATAACATTGCGCTTTTTAAATTTACTCATTCATCCATTTGCAAATCGTTATAAACATATGTACGTATGTATGTATGCATGTACGTATATATGTTATATATATATATATATATATATATTTATTAGAAGTACGAATACCTTGTCGACGTATGCGCTGCGAATAGTTTGATGTGAATCCTTTTTTGATTTCTAAAATTATTCTTTTTTTTTTTTTTATAAATATTGTAAACATTAACAACGTTTTCAGACTTAAAAAAAAAAAAAGGAAAAAGTAAGAAAATTATAGCCGGTTTCGACCGAATCTTTAACAATCACTACCTTTATCGTACGAGAAAACTGAAAACAAAAATTTATTGTGTTATTTCATATTTCAATATTAGGCGGGTGTGACCGAATTTTCAATTTCTGCATAGGCACTATAGGAGCACCTGGAAAACTTTCTCATCATTATATTTGTTGCGGTTCATGAGTAACGAGCAGTAAACAGAATTGCGTTTTTTATTTTGATTTTGGAAAATAAAAATATTGTAAGTTTACGTTGCACTGTCGGTATGTTCTCTAACCGACTTGGTTCATTTTCAATACCATTCTGCCTGCATGAAGTTCTAATTTTTTTTGTCAAATTCTTTTGCTTTGTTTAAGTTTTGCTACCGGGCGAATGTTTACCGCAAAAATGTGCCCTTGTGGACAGATAAAAAAGCGGACAAAGGGAAAGACAGAAGAACGGAACGACAGAAATGCCTAGACCAATGTCGAAATTGATACTGACTTCTTTTGCGTAAGTTTGTGTGTGCGTGTGTGTGTATTGTGCAGCAAACGTTTTCACAAAATCGTCAATTTTCGTTGATGAATATACAAACGAAAAAAATTGCGAGAAAAAATGTTAAAAAACCTTAAGCCAAATATGTGTTCTAAGATTAATCACTTAACCTTAATTGGCATAGATTCTATCGTAGAAAGCAAGTATCTAAGCTAGTCAATTATTAATGTAGGTATGTATATATAAATATGTTATTATTATTATTATTATTATTATTATATAAATTTAGCCAGAGAATAAATTCTAAGACTAAAGTCTTAAAGCAGTAGCATCTAAGGCTTTCGGATTTTATTTTTTTTATTATTATTATTAAAAACTCGACCGCACTTGAGGTTTGAACCCACGACCATAGAATTGCTAGTCGAGACTCTTGCCTACTCGGCCACTCAGGCGGATATATAAATACATGTTTATATACATTGAAGTTAATTTAAATTTTCTTCATTATGCATGATTGAGATCGTGTTTATCATTATCGTGTCACATTGTTCGATAGAAACTTGTTCCTTTTCTAAAGTTGCTTCAGATTTTTACGTCTTCATCCCGGTCAAAGCATTCAGATCGACTAAACCACGCACCATTCAGTAAATGGTGGGGAACTCATGAATACTTTGAATACGAAAGTTCTAATAAACAGATGACAAAGCGATGAGAAAGAAAGCATTCAAGTTTAAGAAGTAACCATTTGAAGTGAAAAATGTTGTGAAAAAAACAAATGAAAACTCTATAAATGTGCGTCGACAAATCATTGAGTCCGCTACACCATATTGCTTAGTGCAGTTATTCATAAAACGAATTTTTTAAATATGGGAATTGATCAACGAAGTGCTGCGATACGAAACATTTTCGATGGGTCCAAACACGTTAGTCTATCAAATTTCACCGAAATATCTTAAAAACGACGACCCACACATTGAACATATAAATACAAGACGGACAGATCGATTGAAGAAACGACTTCGGGTCGTTGCGTATAATAAAAGGTGGGCCTGCCTTAAGTCCCGTGAAGCACAAATCGTGTAGAGCATAATTATCGCCTTAGATGTAAGCTCTTAGTTTAAGTTTCAAAAATTTTGGTTACATAGTAGAAAAAGCGATTTTTATGCGGTGAGCTTTATTGCCATATAACGTTTCGTACAATTTATAAAATATTTAAAGGTAATTGATAAAAAAGTTTTATTTTATTCTGATATAAAAACTGATCAATGCCTGTAATGCCCCGTGAAAGATATCTGCAAACACAATCTCGAGCGATTAATCGACAATAAAGTTTACATTTAAGGTTCGTGGCTGGGCAAAAGTAAGTTGCAATTAAAATTTTGTTTATCTGCATATGTAAGTGTTTTTTGGAGCACCAAAACCATAAGTTCCGTATCGCATAAAATATTCCATATTTTATTTTATATGTACGAAAGCATATATATAAATAAATCCATGTTGCTAGTGCTTCGTTTCTCTCTCAAGACAGACTTCGCGTTTATATATCAGTTAAAAATGCATTGACCGTTCCGGAATTGTAAACATTAAAAGAGGCAACAGGAGTAGCAACAACAAGACCAATTAACAATTTATAATACAGCATAGATCACAGAGTAATGCACTCTGCTTAAACTCATTAGTAACAAACCGATGAATATCGTGACGTGCTAACAGTTTAACAGTAATTTTGCTTTTTACTCATTATTCATTATTGCTGCCATGCTGCGCGAAACAATGAAAAAAGAGAATGAAATTTTAAAGATTTTAACACACATTTTAACATTTCTAAGCCACTTTATGAGATAATTGTTAAGTTTTCATCGTCGTATTCGCGTATATTATATCACGTGTCTACTTAAAATCAGTACAAAAAATTTACTAGCAAATGGCAGACGTGGAGGCTTTCTTTTTTCAAATCTGAACACTTACGACAGTTTCCCTTTATTTTCCGAAAAAGGGCAAATATTTATGTACTTATGCATCATAATATCATAAAATGTCATATAAATATTTAGTATATCGTTTGAGGCTAATAATATACAATACGAGATTGTTGTTAAAAATGTTGAAAATTTTGAAGAATTTTAAAATAAAGTCGCTTTTCATCTACGCATGGTGTCGTGTCGCCGATTTCTTGCCCAACATACCATAAAGTGACCTGGAACAAGTCATTTTTGTATCTCAAAACAATTATAGAGCGCAGCCGTGGATTTTCAAAAATTTTCACTTCTATATTGTATTTATTTATTCATTTATTTATTTATTGCTGGGGGCATTTGAGCAAACGCTAACTTTGCAGTTAATATCTAGAATAATTCGTTTTTTTTCAATTTTTTTTTATTTTTTTTCTTAAGTTATTGTACGGGGTTGATGTACTGCTTATGATATGATTAATGTTTAAAGAGTAGAAGTGAAGATGAATACACCGCATTAACTCACGAAGTGTAATTTCGTGAATTCAAATTAAAGTAATGCTGCTTGAAAACTTCGCAAGCGGAAAATTGCTTTGACTTAGCATTTTCCACTTTTTTAATTTTTAGTAATATTGACGCTATTTTTTCCTTTTTTCTCATTTCTTTTCTTTTAATATTGCCATGCATATCTAGGGTATATCGATTATATTATGCTGCTTGTATAGCTCGAAAGCGATCATCAACGTTTCAGATAGTCATTTATTATTGTTGCGAAAGCCTTCTCTGTATATAAAGAATAACTTTGGTTACCAAGAGATGGGAGAACATTATCGAGGCGAAATTTTTACCATATGATAAACGTCGCCTCCAATATTGTCAAATGTAATCCCAGAGAAAACACAAATCTATAGCGGTTACGATGAATTTTGAATGCTTAATATTTTATTAAGAGAATCATTCATTCATTTCTGTTAATTATAGTCTTCGAACTGAATTCTGAATTCGTAATCAATCCGCTTTCAATCCGCTAGTAAGGTTACCTGTTATCATAGATAATCTGTAAAGTAGACCGACGCTTATGTCTTCTATTTCTAATGTTATTTTTTTAAACAACATTTTATCTGTATAAGGTTTTTTTCTGAAAAGTTCATATTAAACGAGGCCTTGAAAATGCCTACAAAAAGTAGTCAGAAGTCAGAAGTCAGATGAATTCGAATCACATTTAAATTGCATCATATGTTGTGTAAGTGTATTCCGATAGACGTGAAACCGCACTTTTCACTTCCGCGACCATATAGCAGTTGTATGGGTAGTAGTTCACATAAGTACTGACTGAGTAAAATTCAATCCTGTTTTCTATTGTAATTGTCATATTATATACTTTTGGGTTCAACTTTTGAATTTTCCTCCGATTAGTGAAATAATTGTGTCCTTAGCCTTATGAAATAAAATAACTTTTATTGCATTAATTCATGTTTATATTTACTCGTCAGCTGAAAAAAACACTCGATTAACTAATAAATTATAATTCTATAAAATTTTAATTTAAAAATTATAATTAACTAATAAATTATGATTCTTGGGGAGAAAACTATGTAACTATGTGGCAAGTAAGCTCAAGCCTGAGCTATAATCTATTGGACGATCAAGAGAAAAAACTACTGTATAGACAACAATGCATTAAATTGATTTCTATTCGCAGGAGCTTGGACTTAAGATTTTTATTCGGAAGCCCTCACAGACAGATGCATTTGCATCCGCTTCAAATTGATTTATGATGAATGTTTCACTCGTAAAACTTTGCCGGCAAGACTACGTTCCTATATTAGACACTAGTACTAGCTTTTACTATTCTTTGCTTCAAGCAAAAGGGGGCACAAAATAAATAAGAAGAGAAACCTCTCGTTGTTACTTACGTCAAGGGTCAAAGAAGGGAGCGAACCGAGAGGCGGATGGATGGAAGAACTCTTAAGACTATATAAAATTCATATACTATTGGAAAGATTTCCGAATGCAGCCAAAAGGGCAACACAATGAAGACATTTTCTTCCTTGTAGATAGAAATAGCGATGCGGATAGAAAAAGAATATTACTGACACGGTTTGCGGTGAAAGCATTTTTCATTTAAAAAATATTGACAAAAGGCGTTCAGGAAAGTCGAAAAAACTTGCAGATAAAAAATTGTAGAACGTTAATAGCTTCGCAATGTTTTAAAATAAAATTCGAAAACGTGCTAATAAAAGCTGAGAGTCGACGAAAGTGAATTTTTGGTCTTTAATATACTAACCGCAAAGGCGTGGGTCTGTTACAATCATATATACTTTGGGGACAAAAAGTTTCGGCATACGTCCATTATTCGTATCAAACATCGGAGACAAGTGATATTTTCTCTGTTTTCAAGGTGACGCTGCATATTTGACGGGTGTTTGATTATTACGGGCGCTAGCAACCAATGCGAAGTTATGCGAAGTCAAAGAATAAGCAATACTTGATTGTTGATAGATCGAATGATCAGGGTATAAATAAATTTGTGGATTCAATTTTAAAGTCCATTTCTAAAGTTTTCTAAGAAAAGAATGAATTCAAAACTTTCATCTATCTCCGCTTGCTTATTGTACAAATTTCAATACTTGCGGTCAAATCTTTACTTCCTTCCAATCCTTCGGTCTATTCTTCGCTCTTGGTGCCGTAACGCAGTAATAATCTTCATTATGTTCGATCGGCAGCTTACCCGAATATATTTGGTATCATCATCTTGACTTTTTTTTTTTTTTTTTCATTACAAAGCTGACCGACTTTAGGGTGATCACCACATTTGTGTCTTAAGCTGCATAATGAAATCATCCTATTTGGTTGTGTTTCATTTTCTATTCGTTTTATGCTTGTATTTGCTGGCAAAAGTGTTGACGCTAATGATTACTAAGCTTTATGCTGCTCCAATTAATCCAACAGAATAGCATAGAAATTCAACCTAAAAACGCTTTACTAGATTGAAGGTTAGAAGTTAATGAATTTACCATCACAGCAGCAAAAGTTTTTCTCTTTCTTATATTGCTAGGAGAGAATTTCGTTTTATCATTTCAAAGTCGCATGCGATATGAAAAGAATCAAATTAACACCGTTAATAGCTTAACCTGCAATTAGTTTTAAATATTATTGAGTGTATGGGTGGGTGATTTAAATTGTTTCGTATTTAATAACAACAATCAAGAAATCGAATTGCTTTTGCAAATCGTGTTTATTTAAAAAGCTATAAATTCGTGATTCATCGCACTTAAAGCGTAATATAATGCAAATCGTTATAGAAGAATTATATTCAAAGGATTAAAAAAAAAAAAAAAATACATCCTTTTTTTTCCCCCCATCATCGTATCATATGATTGCCATGTTCGGTATACGTTATCTTTCACTCTACTCAGTGGGCTAAGTTCATAGGGAGCAACAGAAATGCATAATTATTGGTCGATAGTTTTTTAACTGATCAACGACAACTGCCGTCCAATGAATATGCACATATGAGTATTGCATGCTTGCAATAACAATGACGTGGAAAGGCACCGTAGATGGTAAAGTCAAGTGAAATTCTAGCAAAATCCGATAATAGTAAATGTGCAAATTAAAGTCACACCCCCAGGGCTTCGATTTAGCTTAAATTACATACAACTTGTCCGTACAGGTACGTTGAAAAGGATGCCTAAGATTGGGATTGTGTGTACGTACGGCATCTTGACATTTGTACATCTGTTTTCTGGTATGAAATATGCGGTTTATTTTTTATGTTTTAGGTGGAAAACCATAAGCAAATTTAAATTGAACGATATTTATATATATACGTAGATATGTGCACATGTATGTATACTGTTCCTTAACTAACTAACTGAGCTAGTAAATCCTTATGTTTTGATGCGGTAAGGATTTCAAGATTTTCCGTTTAGTTCTATATTTCATGTTCGTTCTGAATTATTATTAAATGTTCTTTTGTTGTCTCTCGGCTTTAACTTTAGCATGATCATTATTGTTATTTGTATGCCGTCGTTGTTATTGTGGTCTGCTCTTCCTGGCATCTCTGGGAATTACACTAATTTAATGCAATTGTCTTTTTTTTTTTGTTTTGTTTTGTTTTGTTTGGTTTTGCTTTTGGAATCTAAAACTGAAACCAGATAGATACCAAGACATCAAGTCAGGGCAACATATAAACCTGAAAATGTTTTGCATTATTTTTCGAATTTCGACAAAAAGAATTTTAATCGATTTGGGTTTATAAAGCGAATGAATGGATGTACGGATGGTTGGTTGGCTGGTTGGTTAGTTGGTTGGTTGCTTACTTGCTTGCTTGCTTGCTTTGGCCGTTTGGTATTTAAAAAATACACCAAATGGAGCCGCAATTTATACATACGTCACCCGAAAAATGTTCACCCAAAAGTGGGCGTTACTCCACCGAATGGAAAATGAGTATGCGATTCCTAACAAACGCATACACACAAACACACACACACACATATATATATATATATATATATATATATATATATATATATATATATATACTTATACATTTATACATCTATACACACACCTGCATTCATATAAAAGTAGCATGTGTTGAGATATACCGCTTTAGTAAGTAAATGCAAGAAAGTAAATTGGTTAAGACAGTAAGCCGAGTAGACGACGACCATGACGGCAATAATATGATGATAGTGACGTTTCAGGCAATGATGATAATGGTGCTGTTGTCGCTGTTCGTTTTTTTTTATTTCTTTTCTTTTTTTTTAGCTCCGAGCAAAACTAATTAAAATTGGCCCAAAACAATGCCTAATGCACACCAGAGACTAGTGAATCGGGCAAGCAGCAGCAACGACGGCCAGCTGCCAGGCATCACCACAAACATTAAATTGACTCTTTTTGCGAGGCGCATCTGTGGCATAAAATCTGCATGTGCTTCAGTTTAAATGGTCGCTAGCATTAGGCGTCCTTATAAATAATAAGGTTTCGTGTGATTGTTTAAGTTGTTTTCTTTAATTTTTTACGATATTTTCTCATCTTTCGGCTTTCAAAAGACTGCTTCTAAGATGCCCCTTTTTACTTTGGTTTCCTCAACAGGATTATATATATTTTTTGTGTAAATTGACTTTGAACGTCATGGTAAAATGATAACCAGAGAGGCCAATGTTTTTTGCATATCGTGGATGAAGTTTCTTTATCGTAATATGGGGTCAAGACATTTCCTAATGTAAGCACTAAATAACAATAACTTGAATTAACACTGACCGCAATCTCATAAGCTGCTCATAAGTTTCATTTTTAATGCGTATATATATATGGTATATGGTGGGCGTGTGGGTATGATTTCGACTATAATCTTAAAAAACGGATTCTTCGACTTAGTTAGAAATATTAAGAATGAAGTAAACTTTTAGACTTCTTGTGGCGTACGTTAATGCAGGTAATAGATTCTCTTTCACTTAGGCTTTTACTTGCATTATTTACGGGGAGACCTAATATATACGTGTACACGTATAGGGTATAACTGAAAGTTTTATTTTCATTTTTTTCGTTTGTGGTTTTCAAGGAGAGAGAGAAAAAAGGTTTTTGGTGTCTTGAAAGCCACTAAAATTAATAATAACTGATCTGCTTTGACCAAAGCTCAATTTTTTTTCTTCTTTTCTTTTCGGCAACAACACAAACATACATAACAACACCACTCAAAACCATAAGTCTCGTCGACTAGTAATCATAGTCATTTCTGCTACTTCTGCTGCTGTTGCTGTTATGATATTTCTTTTTGTTGCTGTGATTGTTGTTGTTTTGAAGTCAAGACAAGTCCTTTAAGTTGTTGGCAGTGTTGCCCCGAGGCGAGGCTACAAAGAAAAAAATAAAAACTATATCGCCTCTTGTTTGATTTGGTAGTTAAATAAAAACACACGCACACCTATGCCTATACATATACGCGCACTTTATTCTCGCTCATATTTTACATACATACACTTACACATTCATACATACAATACATATATGTATATTTAAGCATTTACGTGCGTTTTACGTTAGCAACAAAAAACGTTATCGCGTTGCGCGTGCTTACTACCGATCATCAGTAATGGTGGCAAAGTAGTCTCCAGTTTAAGGATACTTCTGTTTGGCTGCTGTTGAAGATGGTTGATTACATTGCATACAAATACAAAAGTACATATCTGCTGGTGTACCCATCATAGTTAGGATGGCTCTTCACTGGTTTTCGTCATTCATACATTCATACATTCATAGTTTCATAACATTTATGATTGACTGACGCTAAAAGAAAATATGTGCATAGTAAGCTAATGCGTATCAATGGTAATTAGGAAGACAAATGATTCAATGCCTTAGTATTTTTTCCGCGATATATATTTTTCGGATGTAAATTTTTTATTTATTTTTTTTTTTTTTTTCATAAAATATTTGCTAATTGTAAACAATTTAACAATTTCTAACTATTTTATACTTATCTTAAAGGCAATAGGTTTTGCATTCGCGTTTAGATGTCCCGGATAATTTTTTTTTCTTCGCAATTTGTTTAGCTATCAAAATCATCAAAAGTTAATTATGTTAATATTCGATTGAAGCGAATTTCTAATTCCGTTGATAAAATGACAATAACGAATTTTCTCTCACATATGGACGAGTAACGATGCAAGAGCACTTTTGAAAATCTATAACGCGTACGAATGCGTACGCATACACGACCATGAGAAATAATTTGGGTTGCTTTGTCGTTTCGCATCCATTTGATGCATTTTGCGTCACACTGAGCCTTTCATGCTTGGCTACGTGCTACGTGTCAATTTGTTGTTCTCTAAGGCGCAAATGCGCTTTTGCGTTTAAATAAAATCCAATGATCGGTTAATTTTGTAATGTCCGATTTCATTGTTTCGGGCATTTAGTTTTTCTTTGTTATGATTTTTCACAGATTTATCTATATTTGTGTTCGTGTGTGCCTCTCAGTTATTGTACGAGTTCCTGTGTGTGTGCGTGTGCGTGTGTGTGTGTGCTTGCGCGTGTGAATGAATTGTTCCATTTTATTTGGGAAATATTTATTTTGCGTAAAACCTACCTACCAAAGCAATTTTCCGGATTTGTTTTATTTTGTTAATATTCGCTTTGTTTTCGCATTTACCACCGTAGGGGATATTAACTTTGCGAGGCAGTTTGTGAGTAATGTGAAAGAATGCGGAATATGTGGGGAGCGTACATTCAATATTATTTTTAATTTTCATTCCAAGTGATTCATCGCACGTGAAAATTCAATTCAGAACAAAATTTGTTTTTAAGGTCTTTGTGTAACAAATTTCTCTTTTCAGTAATACGAACCTTGCGAAGGCTTTGTATTGAAAACATACTTTACCTAAATCGACTTTCCTCAATTGATGCCGTAAACATAACACAAACTGGCCGCCAGAGAGTGATGATAATGATGATAAATTCAATATCCTTCATTTTCTATGCAAGTTTTGCCTTTCAATTGCATTGAAATATCAATTCAGTTGTTTTTCATGAAACGTTTAGCAATTGTGTGCTTTTACAGACGCCTAAAATTCGTGAAACCTGGTGCAAATTTTAACGCTTTAATGCTTGCGTAATTTAATTGTGTCCTACTCAATATGATTAAATGATAAAAAAGTCTTTGATTAGTTGAAGAATTGAATGAAATTGAAATCAAAATCACGATATCAGACTGAAAGAAGTAAACGAAACGTGGTGGATCATTGAGATCGTTCCATTCAAGTCTCTTGAATCGAAATTTTCGTTTACAATGAAAGAATAGAACGCTAGAATTGTCATCAGGGCGTTTACTGGTGGCTGTCGAATCGAAAGTGTAGCTTTTACGTTGCGAACTCATTTTATTTATAATAATTAAAGAGGTATCATTTTTAGAATCGATGTAATCGATGTAATTTGAAATTTGAAATGTAGTTTTTTTGTATAGAAAGAGTTGCTCTCATTCAACACGCACCGTTTAGACACTTAATGTAAGAATATTACGTAATTGTTAAATTCTGTATCATTATAAATGGAAAGAAAAATAAAATATTAAATTTCGTAAAAGGTATACGATGTACATAGCAAAGGAAAAATCTACAAATAAAACTTCCAGAGAAATACCGCAGAGTCGTTCATAAAATAGGTTATGTGTTAGGGTTTACAAAAAGTTAACATATTAGAGAAAATTTAATATGACTTTGTTCTTGTAATTTAATAAATATTGTTTGTGATAAGGTGAAGGCACTTTAGGCAAGTTTTGCATCATTGCATCATCACTGTTAGCCCATTCCGGATAAGTTTCATCTGAAAGGGAAGCGTAGAAATGTCTTTCAGGTAAAAATCTTAGTTAATTAATTTAAGTTCGAGAAGCGGAAAAAACCAAGAGATGATGTTAAACATCAAACCATCAACGTCAGCGCCAAACAATAGTAAGCGAGTAGATCGTTTAGATTTAGTCTTTAATGTGGTTGGTTGTGTTTGCGTACTAGCTTGTTCTGTGAAATATTTTGCTGGTTTTTAAAATGACATTTTTAATTTCGAAAAATATATTTCTCCGAAATTGTTTTCAATACTTTGCCTTTAATAATCCTTTCAAAGATCTTGGTTACAAAACCCAAGAGACAAATAGGCCGATAACCGTTGATATTATTTGGTAGTTTACTTGTACAAAACAATATGAAGAGAAAGAATTTCCGTAGTTTAGAGATTTATTCAGCGTCCTTCTTGTTTTATTCTCATCACTTATGGTGAAAGTTATGTTAAATTATTGCCGATATATATATATATACAAAGCCAAGAAGGGGATAGACTTAAGGTAGACTCCCATTTTATTATGTCGATCGATTCGGAATTATTTTGTAAAGCGATTTAAGCATTTGTGCCAGTCTGTCCATCCGTCCTTCTGTCATGTATTCTTGCGTTTAACGAAACTTGGTACGGTAGTTTGTCTTGGCCCAAGGATGGATGCGATGGAAGTAGATTGGATCGGATCATATGATTTACGATCCTCTCAAAAGCCGTTAAATTAAAAAATTTGCAAGAGATGTTGTTGTTCAATGGTCGTTCCTATATAAGGGCTCCTATGACATGGGCCTGGAAACAAAATATAATTATTGGTATTTTATTTTGGGTTAGATGGAATAGGGCAGGATGTTTAACAGTCGAACTTGTCCGACAGTCATATTTTTATTTGTTTTTATTTTAAACAAAAGATACACCTCCGATTCTCCCAAATTTTTTTTTTTTTTTCTGACATTTTTTGTCAATTTTTTTCATCTATAGACAAAATAAATCCTGCTGTGCTACGGCATCAATAGATTTTATATGTTTCGTGTATAGTAAACAAACGATGCGTACTTTTTAAAATTTTTTTTTTTTTGTTTAATTTTGTTTCATTTTTAAATGGGTTAAGCGGGGATTTTTTATTGTTGAAATGACTCTACATATATAATGGTAGTGAGTTGTTCAGATATTATTGTAGTTTTAAATTACATCTAATAAGTGCAAGTGATTTGGTCGAAACAACATACCACATGGATCAAAAAGTGTTTATTGAAATTAATTGGAAAGGTTCCGGGCACTAGTACATATTTTAGAATTATATCGGTACTGCAACGATGCTTAGTTTAGTACTCGGTCGATTGTGTTATCTCGTATGTCTTAACATGAACAATAATTATCATTATTCGCTATAAAATTATTTCAAAATAAACTTTTTAAAGCAAAAATATTTAGCGGAATATATGTAGAGAAGTAAGCAACAACAAAAACAATAATAATAATAATATTGCACAGCAGAAAGTTAACCATGTGTATACTTTTCTCACTTTACCCTTTTCTCTTTTTCCTACCTATTCTCTAATCGAAAATGTGAACAAAATTGCATTTTCGTTGATATTTATCTCTATGTTAAGCGATATTAATCTGACATTAGAAATTCTTTTAAAATTTTTTAAAATGTTGAGGTTGTGCTGTTGTGCCCTCAACCATTAACAATAAATATATATTTACGTACGCGAATATAAGACGGGGGGACGCGTAGTTGTTACGCTTGGAAGTTTTAGAAAATGTTTCCTTTGTGTACACATTACAGAAATGATTAAACGAACATCATAATGTGGAAAAAGTAGTATTTAACTCTGTGTGTGGATTTCTTGCAGTCTTCACCTTATCAATGTAAAGTGTAGCGTTCTCTTTGCTGCATACACATACGATACGATAGATTAAAGTGATTAACGAAACTATATATAATTTTGAAAGTTGTGTGCAATGAGCACCTGCCACCAAATTACTGCTTTATGTTATGTTATAGTGACGATCAAAATGACGATCTTTTATCGCACTTGGTTTTTTACAGCATAGGGATGTTGTTGTCATTTATGTTGAATCTGCTTTACATACGGCACATTTTGCCGATGATGGTGCGGAAAGAGCTTTACCACTTTTCATCAAAGATACTCTTACTTTACTAGTATTTTTTAAAATTGGTTCCATTTCGACAAGTTTCTATACGATACGTGGTACTTCATCTAATCAAATGGCCAATGTGTATATATATTATGCGCTTGGAAGGTGCGTGATACCTTGTTTATGTAACATTTTATTAAAGAATTTACGGTTTTTTCTGTGGTCGCACGGAATTGTTTTAAACCTCATCACAACTTTATATGGAAAGGAACAAAAACATTCCAACAATGCATGATCCATGGCCCTGTATTCCATAACAAACGGAATATTGTACGTTCCAAAGAAAATCAAGAAACTATTCATAATACACTATATGAAGCAATATTCTCGTAGAGTTTGTGAAACTCTGATAGGACTTCGAAAATGCTTCCGCTGGTTAAACATTATATACAACTAGCATGTTTCATATAAATTCAGGTTGCAGGAAGTTACAGGCGAAACATTTTTAGTTTTTTTTTGCTATTTGAGTGGACGGACGCAGTTTTCACAAATAAGTTTTATTCATTTCCAATTGGTTACAAAAACATATTCCAGTCAAAAACTAGAGTAACTACAATACAAACTAAGACTTAAACTTTTAGCTAATACTACTATTGATAATGATAATTACAAATTTAAGGAACAACGTACGCGTCTAGTGACAATTAATTATTTAGATTACCCAGCATGACAAAACAATTCATTATATACTACATCTTCAATTTATAACTATGTGCATTACAGTAATAATAGTCTGTTTTTAATTGTAATAATCGAATCAGCAAACTGATCCTGTTATAAAGTCTACATAGCAAGCTAAACGGGCTGACTAAACAGTAGATAATTCGTGCGGCAATGGGAAAGTGTCAAAGGAATATATTGACGTAAAGATCGATACGGAACATTGAAGAGGTTGATGAAGAGATTGATTCAAGAGGAACCCCAGCCCCGAATCAATTTGATTATAAAAACCACCCGAATAATTTCCCGTCTCTTGACCAGTTACGCTAATCGTGTCAGATTAAGTCTGTTTTCATATGAGGGAAGAATTCTGCCGGAGAAGGAAATTTCTCTGAACAGAATGTGACATTGTCCAGGTGTCCAGACAATTAAAGAGTATACTAAAATCGCACAAAGCAAAGCAGTGTGTATAAGTACGGGTCATTAAATTCTTTAGCCGATCTTTCAATAAAATCCAAAACCGACTTAGCCTTGCTAAGGCAAACCCACAATGTGAAGGCGAAACTTGACTCTGGAATCAGATAACACACCCAAAACTTTGAAGCAAGTTACATTCTCCGGCACATAATTAATGATAGAATAACAGGTAGGCAGTTGAGACACCCAATGGAAGGAAATTTTCTGGCATTTGCTTAAATTACATGACATACTGTTCACAGAACACCAGTCGTTCAAAGATGTCAAATCAGATTGCAGGCCATCAACGTCCAGCATTGAGTTAATAGAAGTATAAGTTTTCACATCATCCGCAAGCATAAGAATTTTAGAAAAGCGAACACGCAAAGAAATTTCGAAGTGACTCTCCTTAGGAACACCCGATGAAAGCAGGATTTCCCGCGAGACAGTGGAGTTTAAGAACACTTTTCGAGCGCGACCAGTAAAATAATTGCAACAACGGCAAAAACAAATTTTATCAAATGATTCATTTTATCAAATGCTTTTGACAAAGCCGTATTTATCGAAATCATCTGCTTGCCAAAAGCAAAGGCCTGAGAAATGTCACATGTAAGCTCCAACAAGATACTTGATCTGCCTTTAAGAAAACCGTGTCGACATGATGATAGCACTGACAATATAGCCGATGGTAATGTCCCAGATAATAAAGCTTCCAATAATTTAGTCGATATAGAAATGGCAGACAAAAGATTGCTATAAATAGCGGACAGATAGCTTTCAGTATCGTGATAACAGACCAAGCCCCGACACATTGAGTGTAAAGCATTTTTAACCTGGCGCAAGTGTTCTCTCAATCACCACTACCATTTCTCATCAAAGAAGCAAATCTGCTGGTGATGCAGTCATGCTTGTTATGTACTATTATTCTTGCTATAACTGTTGCTGCTATTCCAACTGAAGTTGGACGCACTGAGCAAGATTTTTGCGTCGCAATATTATGAAGCAGAAAGTTTAGTGAAAATTAATTAAACAAAGGAGATGATTTAGTAGGAAAACGAGTGAAACAGTTGAATCCCCAGGTAACTTTATTTCACACCGGTAGGACTGGTGGAAATTGGCTGCCGAATGCGTTTTTTTGATTGAATTAAAGTTTTTCGATATTTGAATATTGTAAGGAAACATTTTTTTTAGAGCAAACGAGGAGAAAGCACGGTGATCCACGCAGCGTTGCCAGGTTTTGCCGTAATAAACGTAAATTGTTTTCACTTTTAGCACTTTAAGAGCTTCTGGTTTCATAAATAATTATGTGAACCCATTATCTCACTGTATTAATGTAGTATACACTAAGTGCTTACATGTATTTTGATCGGCGAAATCTATTGGTAAAAATGAATAAGTTATACGAAGTATCGATAATTAAATTCGGTGACTTTGACCTTTCTCTGCATAAAATAATAATTTTCTAATTAATTTTATTGAGTTATTCAGTGTATATATCTCTGTGGATTTAAGGTCTGCACCTGGCATATGGCTTAATCAGACGTGTTGCCTATAACCATTGGCAATAGAGTTTAGTTGATTGAGAAAGATAATCCCAATTGAAGAGGGCCTCGCTACCTTGAAGTGCCGCAATAGAAAATGGGTGTGGGCCAAATTCTCGTTTAGGGGTTTACGTCGAGGCCTATCTAAGCACTTCTTAGATAGCTCGCCGCGAAACTTTTGGGAAACCACAGCCACCACGAATACTCCCCGAAGGGCCGTACCCAAGCAGCCAGGCAAGAAGGCATTCGTCCGGCATTCCGATGGGTAGTGTGCATCTTCCTGCCGCAGCAATTCTACTTTGGGCAACGTGACACTCTTGGATACCCTTTAACTCCTTGGTTTATCGTTCAAGCAAGAACTTACACCAAACTATACAGCTTTGGGTGATCTCATACTGTACGCATATAGCATTTGCCTTTGGACTATCCCGGAAGGCGGATCCATTCGAAGCTTATGGTGATGGTGATTCATCATATCGCAGTTGTTAATTTTGGGTTCATCGGTTGAAAAGTCGTGGTTTTGATGTCAATGACAAGGAACAGTCTCCAGGACCAAAAAAAATTTAAAGACAATGCATTGCAGAACTTATTGGACGAAAACCCATCTCAAACTCTCAAACAACTTTCGACAGACCAGTTCATGACTCAGCAGTTTCTACGCTTTTACATGCAATGGGAAAGATGCAAAAGGAGGGAAAATGGCTACATTATGACGCAGTTTCATTGTATGCCAGGCAACAAAATAAGAGTTTACTGTGACGTGTTGTGACTGGCGATGAAAAGTGGATCTATCACGACAAGCCCAATCGCAAAAAGTCACGGGGTTAGTCCAGGAGAGCCACATCGATATCGAAGCAGAATATGAATCATGACCATAAAGTTTTGCTGTGCCTATGGTAGGATCAGCAAGGTGTAGTGTATTACGACCTGCTAACGTCGAATGAAACTGGTGCTGTAGACGTCTACCGACGTCAATTGAACAAATTAAACGATGTATCGTCGCAAAAAAGACTAGCAATAGCGGTTAATAGACGCACAGTCATCCTCTTGCATGAAAAGGCTCCCTGCATCCAGCGTGCTCACCAGACATAGCGGCCTCCGCTTACCATTTATTCAAATCGATGCAGTATGGCTTGACTGGCACGCGGTTTAGGAATGCTGAAGAAGTGCGACAATGAGTCGATAAGTGCCAAACTAAGATCGCTCTTTCGATACGGTATCGTCTTGTTGCCGGAGAGATGGGAAAAATTTGTAGAAAATGATGCAAAATATTTTGATTATTACATATTGTACCGAATGTTTTCCAATTAATGCCCTTTTCTAGTGAAAAAATGATCAAAATATCTGCAAGCACTTACTTTAAAATAAATGTTACACATAGCTGTTCGATTGTTCGTCTACTTTATAAGCAATCGACACACAGTTTGCTTGCTTAATAAACTAGTTACTAGTTTCAAAGAGCTTTACAAAACACTCTCCTTCCACTAAGCGATTATTTAACAGCGATATCTGGTAATGTTTGCTTAAACGTTAAACGTTGCGTTAAACGGCATAAATAGATTTCATATCCCCGATACTGATGATGATAAGAAGTGGACTTTACTATCTTGAGCGTATGACTACGTTGGATTTCTCCTAAATTCATTTGTCATATAAATACGTGAACAGCTTCATAAAGCTTAAAAATTCGATTAAATTAAAAATCAAGACAAGCTTTATATATAATAACAGTATGATGTGTATGCGTAAGCATTTCATACTTAATCATCATTTATTTGTTAAAACCGTTTTTCCCTAGAAACACTTGACTGTCTTTTCTGCAGTAACTGCGGTAAATGCCGCATTCTCGTATAAGAGAATATTGCATATTTTATAGATTGGTGTGCGCGCCTGTGTGCATATAGCGTCAATAAATGAGAAGCATGGCTTTTTAATGATAATACGTTTTAAATGTGGAGAAGGCCGTAAAATATTTATGGAAATAATTCGTTAAAATATATGATAATGAGCAGCTGTGACAGCCATATATGTGCATATTCACCTACACGCATATACGAGAATAAGTGAATAGATTCAATTTATATGCAAGGAAAATTCCGTTTCGTGGCTGAAGGGAAATGTTATAATATTACGACGTCCGTACAAGATAGAAGTACTTATTGCAGACTTTTTAAAATATTTAATTGCACCGCAAGATTACAAATTGATTTAGTCACGTGCGTCCATACGAACCGGTTCTATACATAATACGCAATATATGTCACTGTTAGAAGTCAGATAGATGCAGGGGTCTTGAGGCATAAAGTAACACAGAGACATAATTAGGACACCTTCCATTAACGTAACACTAGCATCTACATATAATAGAAAGTAGAAGAAATAAAGAAAAACATTTTATTCGGGCAAGAGCGACTACCAAGTATCCTACATAGCTTCACTTAATATAATTCTTTGTTTATTTTTGTTTTAAAATACTGAACATTATATCTCGCTTCCATGTGGAGAAGACCCACTTTTCATGGGAGTCGTTATGTGTAAGCGGGTCTAAAATGCGAACTGATGTAGTCTAAAATTAGAAAATTTGGTTGTCATGTGATTGCTTTCATTAACCTTTACCAGTTTCTTACATAAACTGGACGGATAAGTTTAAATCAATTCCCAAAATAATTCGCAATCGATCCATAGTCAAAGGTGAGTCTGTCATAAATTCTTTCCGTTATTACAAATGCATTCGCACAAATTTAATATGTTTGTATGTATGTAGAAGTGTAGTTGTAGGGTAAAAAAAAAATTCAGAATTAAGTTTGAAATTTTGAATTCTATAATGGGAGTAACGGATCATAGGTAATGTGAAAAATGTGTGATGTGAAACACACTGCGAGATCTTTGATATAGATTTCTCTGTGTGAACAAATCTTGCGTGCATTGCAGGTGAAAGACTTCTTCAGGTTCCCAGGTTCTTCATCTAGCAGGTTTCTACTTTAAAAGTTGTGTTGATGGGTATTATCCATCTTGAGAACATAGTACATTTTTTTCGTTCAGTTTATTAGGTAACATCCGTTTAGGACTAATAAGCTTAGTTGAAAAATAAAAGATTTAGTGTCGATTTGTTCTTCTCAACAATCGCATCAATTCAATTGTTGTTACTACACTTTTTTATTGTACAACATCACCCATTAAAAGCTAATAAAACTCTAACAAATCTATAGAACTAAATTAAATCGTAATCAAGCAGGTGTTTCTATGGGAAATTCTAAAGATGTTTCAGAATTTCAAAAAAACATTTTAAATTAATTGATATTTATAACGATTAGTAAACTATGACGTTTAACTATTTTAGTAAAATTTTTTAAAAAGCATAAAAAGATAATAACTTATATCAACTACGTAGTTACCAAATACTCTAAAGTTAAAAAGCAAGAAAGAAAGAAGAATTCGGCGGAGGCCGAATCTCGCATACCCATCACTATGCTTTTCGCATTCTATTCCCCATGTTCTTTTATTTGATCTCCATCTCGTTGGCATCATTAAGAAACATTTAATCGCGATGTCGATCGTGTTCATATTAAAATTAAACCATTTTTAGGTACATAATACATCTTCGTTTGGGGAATGTACGAAATAGTCTCAAGCATTCGGTGTTGTTTGCCTTCTCAAAAAAGTGAAAAAAATATAATTCAATCACTTGTAACTTTGTGTGGGAGTGTTTTGTGATTTAATGTTTATAATTTCTGCGAATCAAGCAAAAACCCACAAATTTTTGTTAAGAAAAACAGATCTGCGTTGAGTTCATGTTGCACTACGAGCTTCTGCTCTGACCAATTTAGCCCATTTTCAATACGAACTTGCGTTGAAGTCGATATCTTCATTTTTGCGGCCATAAGAGTGCCGAAAACAAATACCGCACAGAAACGCAGACGGACAGATATGGCTAAATCAATTCAGAATTTCACTCTGATCAAGAATATATATATATACTTTACAGGGTCTCTGAAGCTGCCTTTTGGGTGTTACATATATTATGAAAAAAAATAAAAATAAAAAAAATAAAAATGAGTTTACCACCATTTTACAGTGGTGGGTATAAAAATAAGTTAAGCTAAGTTTCACGATTAAAACAATAAAGTGAATCTATTCAGTTGTTTGGCGGGGTATCCTTTGTATATTAATTAAATGCAGATGCATTTGTATATGTAACAGCGTTGACGCATGAACTACTGCTAAATAAAATTTAACAATTTTTATTGAATAAATTATTATATGATGTTAAGCAAGTGTTTTTGAAAAAGCATTTCATATTATTTGGAATTAAACTATTCAACTACTATGTAGGTCTAGTGTGAAATTCTGTATTTTCATGCATTCTTATGTTACAAATTTATGTGCATTTTTTAAACCTTATGACCATTTTGCTTAAACCATTCCTAACTTAGATTATTACAATCGCTTAACTAACTCTTGGATTCAATACAAATTCTATTACCCGCACTGATATAAGCATAAATAACCTGTAAAGGATTGCATTTGCATGTCCATGAGTACAATGCCACCAGTAACCTTCAGGACAGCCATTGTATCAAACCTTCCCATTGATGTAATAGTGATAATGAAGTTTCCACAACCACCTCTGTATACTTATGAACACTTTGAAGCAAATGAGCATTTTAATCAACTGAGCGACTTCCATCTTTTCGCCTGTTTGTTGCTGCAAATATTTCGAAAATATGGACAAGAATATTATTCCTTTAAATACTTTTAGTTTCATTCTTCCTTTACAATTGCTCGCCGTAAGTTGCAATGTGAACAGAAAAAAATTTTTTTTTTTTTTTGGTTATGGCAAACAGACAGATTTTCCATATTCAGTAGGCGTATAATAGGTATGAAACTGAAAAATATTTTCCTTGATTACTTAGCTCCAAGTTTGCTTTTAAGCTGCACGTCATGGCTATTTTGTCAAAGAGTTAAGAAAGGGATAGAAAGGCTTACATATTATAGGGCCGATCATATTGTCATTCAAATCAATCGCATTGATTGCCGTTATAATATATAATATCTACGAAACTTGCCAGGCGTATATATGACGTCATTATTGTTATGTTCATATTGGCGATTGATTTACTGGCAAACTATCAATAAATGAAGAGTCTGTACCTTATGTCGCTTGTGATAAAAATATATATTTAAATTTGTACAGATTTATGCGACACCGAGAAGGACATGTGAGCTCGGATAGGCCCACTTTATATTATATTAATCGTTTCAAAATTATTTTATGTCTGCCCACCTGTCCCTCTGACATTGAATAGTGTTTTTTGAATGATTCGATGAAGGTTGATAATACACCAACAGGTTGGTGGAATGGAATTTCAGATAATCCGGACAATTTATGCATAAACGCCTAGCTAGAAAAAATTATTGTGTGAAAAATTTTCATGGAATGGAATAAGTTACTCAGCTCCGTCTCACATATAGTTTGCAATGTTTTTGATGACACCTGCCACACCCCCCTGGTGATCTGACATATAAATTTGGTGTGATGTTAGGACCGCAGATATCCGGGCGGATTTTACAGATCCCCACATTTACAAGGCTTCCGATTAAACATAAGGTTTTATTTGCCAACATAATATGATCCGTGGTATTTTACAGCGAAGGCAGATGAAGAATTTGATTAAACGAAGTGATATACGATGTTTAAATGTCCCTATGAGAACTAAAATGTTCCTGTTAAAAAAAAAAGAACAGAAATTAAAGAACTGCATTGTATTCTAAAAATTGGAAAGTATTAGCATTTTCGTTGTACTACAACACTAATGCAATATATCGTCTCTTTTTTGCATAAGGCATGATTAAATAAATCCGAAACTACTATGAATGTAATCAAGTTTTCAGCCATACCCGTAGCTATGGCCGCAGCTGCAGCCACATCCGCAGCCGTAGCCGTAGCCGCAGAAAATTATTACATATGCTACGCATTTGGAAGAATAGAAGAGAAAGTGAAAAATGTCTTTAAAGAAATAAAGAAATCTAAAGGAATGAATGGTCTTCGTATGCACATGTTTTTGTTTTTAAAGCGTGGAATATTCAATGTTTTTTTTTCGTTTCGCAGTCTATTTTCTTTCTCAACGAAGGTAAGCACAAAGCACAGTGTGTCAGTTGTCAATGGAGATTAAAGGCTCAACAGCATCCTCGACATGTATATGGTTAGACAGTTTACGTAAACATGCCTGCAAGATAAGGATCCTTTCACGAATGCTAATACGGCAACAGTTGGTGTGTGAAGGACTCTTGAGGTGGAAATGTTTTTCTTTCCATTCTCGTACGCTCTACAGAAATTGAGAGTGAATGGAAAGTGAAATGAAATGCTTTAATAAATTGTTCAATTAATGTATCTGAAGCACGTGCATGACACAAACATGAACGAACATATTGAAAACAAAACGACAACACTTGGCAGTTTTGTTTTTTGTTGTTGTTTTTGTTTAATACGCGTTTAAAACGCTGAGCACTTAAAGAAATGCTTTTCTGTGTGCATTTATTTATAATTTGACTTTAGTTTAACAACATATGTTTCTCTTCTTTCCATATTTTCATAAAGAAAAAATTGTATTGTGTATTTGTGCGTGTGTGTGTGTGTGTGTGTGCTCTTGTGTGCATACATGAGTGCATATGCAACTGTATCTATATATAAAAATAAATATTTCCATTGATGCTAATATTAATTACAGCAAATTCAAAGGTTTCTATTGGTTGCCATCTGGCGAAAGAACTGCTTGGGCTATGATGGGCACGCGTCCACCGCGTGCGCTTTCCACTCAATGGTGCACAGTTAAAGTGGTTATCCGAAGGTGAATGCTATCAAAGCTTTGATTTATTTATATTTTTTAGCGAGAAAGAGGGATAGAGAAAGAAAGAAAGAAAGAAAGAGAGAGAGAGGGGAAGAGAAAAGCTGTTGTATGCAAAGTAACTTTTATTCAATGCAATACTGGATTAAAAAAACTTTTAGAAATGAAAAAAGCCACATCTCCAAAACTGGCTCATACGACATTCATTAAGAAGCCCAGATGGTTGATATGAGACTGGGCAATATTGCTTGTGCCGATCTAAGCATTCTCAGAATTGAAAACAATTCACAAACACAACGAAGTAAAAGTCTTTGAAAAGTTTACCTGGGACGTCTGTTAGTAGTGTGTGGATTTAGCTTACTAAGAACAGATCTGTTGGCGGTTGCCCTTATTGTCATGTATCGCAAGCAGCATTGTTATTCGCCCTTGAACAGTCTAGACTCTTTGGGTTAGATGTTATACCTACATAACATCCCCATAACATACATTTCCTTTTCTAACCTTATTAGCGGTTAATGCGTAAGTACATAGCGTAACAGATTTGAAAATCTGAGGAAGATTACTTGCAAGATAGTTCAGGTTTCTTCGAATATCAGTCCGTTACCACGTTGCCATGTTGTTCAGCAAACATATTAGTGTAGCAAAAAATCTTGTGTTTCCATATATGTAATACTTATGTGTAAAAAAGGGAAACGCATAAATTATGCTCAGATTTTAATTATAAGCTAATGGTAATTAATGAGATGCATTTATATTCATATTTATTTCATTAATGTTCTATAGTAAGATGAAATTTTATTGAAATCATAGTAAGAGTTATTGCAAGGTATTTTATATATCCTTGAGATAAATCAAATTATATGAATATTTATTACCATTAACTATGTATATATAAGCATTACATAGTATGAATATGCCTGAAGGCTTGAATATTTACCATAAATTCTTACGTATACAGATGTCTGCCGGTTTTTATGCAAAACGAAAAATCGCACCTCGTTTTACATATTTAACCCATACAAACAGAACTACACTAAAAACATATAAGAACTTATTTGATTGTGTGTCACATTGATCATGTGTACATATAAAAAGGAAGGTCTCAGCAAATGCTTAACACACTTGCCAGATGTATACAAAAGTCTTTGCTGATTTTTTTACGATACAGTTTTCCACTGCCTGTAAAGATTTGTCAAACGGTGACCTCATCGTGTGAAACCACTACGTTTAAACTGTAGCAGTGTAAGTTATTTTGCTGAAGTGCAAATAATCCACTTTTCAGGATAATCGATTTTTTCAATAAATACATTTGTGCGTCACAGAAAGCTTTAAACGCGGGAAACGTTAGTTTTTGTGATATCCGAAGCTCAGCAGGCCATTGTGAAGATCTGGGGGGCCATCACGATCGGCAATAAAGTTGAATATCCGTCCCGTCAGCTTGTGGAGCATCAGCTATGGGGATAATGGGGATGTATTATGAGCTGCTCGAGGTCAACGAAATTATTACAGAACAACGCCACAGAAAACCGCTGATGCAATTATGTAGATTGCTGAAGAAGAATCGGCTGAAATATGCGAAAAGGCACTCGCATCGGTTAACTTTTCCACATAAGAACGGTTGGGCTTATATTGCAGATGTTGGGAGCACTGAAATGGAATGCGTTGATAACTCTCCTGTATTTATCCGGTTTTGGTCGTTACAATTTATGACAGATTGAATTAAAGAATCGTTTGTCTGAGTAGCATGTCAATTCTTCCGTCAATACTTAAAAAGTTGGTTTTTCAGGGACAGCCTGAAAAGAACAAATATCCGAATTCATATTATGTAAGAAGAAGATGGGGAAAATGCGCAGCAAATGATGGATAATAATTTCAATAAAATATATTTGATCGACCTCTTTAAAGAAGCGCTACTTTGTTGCATCAAGAGAGTTGGTTAGGATTTATCCTTACACGTCTTGCACACGTAGTTGATTATCTAAGCATTTTTATGTTGTGTGTTTTTGTGCTGAGAGTTTCTTTTCATTTTTCTTGTCTTGAAAATTCTGATTTTGAAACGATTCGCATAACCAGCTTGTTTTATGGTATTTTGATTATGTTTAGGTGTACGTTGCTACAGACAGATTGTTAGATAACAAGTATAACTGTTTATGAGGTGACATTCTACACTTGGGCAGTGTTAAAATATCTAGCTGATGTTCTCGCCCGCATAGATATTTCTCTGTTTTTCACTTCTGTTTTCTTAACATATTTACATGGAAACCAGGCGAGAAGGCAACTTAATTATGATGATAACAATGTTGTTTGTTGTTTGTTATTGGTTAACGATATCTTTAACTCAGCCTGGAGTATTTATCTGTTGTCGTATCTGTTGGTTTGCAATATACTATTAACATCCATAGAGACAATTTGTTCACAGTACGTGTACTGCTTACATTAGTAGTAGTAACAATTTTATCGATAGATTTGATCGTTTTGCTGCTTTCCTTCGAAGTAGATAGCCGTTTACAATTATGTCTCAATTCAGTGAAAAAACCTCAGTGTAATCTTAAAGTTTGAAAAGAGTTGGTCGCTTATTAGGTGGCTTAGCCCTGTTTAAATATTACGGTAGCGTATTTTAGATTTGAGCGTGTGAAAGCAAGGAGGACGCCGGAAAACAAGCAAAGCAACAAAACAGTTATTCGAGCTGAGAGTCGAGATTATTAAAAATAAGGATTTTTTACAATTGTTTTAGAGACATTCAGTATATAATCATTATTCAGAGTGTTTAGTATGCCATAAAGATATCATCATCCTTATCCGTACATTGTAGTTCAGAGAAGGACAACACACAACAAATATCATTTATTTTATGGAATAACAATAAATGTTGAAAACAAGTTTGCTTCTCTTTTTTTTTTTTTTTTTAAATATTTAAACGTTTATTATAAAAATAAAAAAGTAAAAAGAAAATAAATAAATAAAAACAATTCGGAATAAAAAAAAAAATTAACCGGAATTACGAAAACAAAGAAGATCACAAAAAAAAAAAAAAAAAAANAAAAAAAAAAAAAAAAAAAAAAAAAAAACGAGACAATTTCAATTGTAAGTAGATAAAAGGCGATTTTTGCGGTTAAGACCGGCTCAAAATAATTGCTATAAAAAAAAAAAAAAAAAATGAAAAACTGAAAAACAAAATTATTCTTCATTATCGGTATTAGCACAAAAAATCCATTACAAGCTTCAACGAAATGAATTATATACAAAAACCCATGACAGCGACTATACAAAAGGAAGCCGACAACAAATCATATTTTGGGAATCGAAACATGTTTCCATTTGTTTGTGTATTTAGAACAATTAAAGCACGGATCAATCGTTTAATTGTCCTTTGCGTGCAAAGGATTCATCCTCTTTCTTTTTTCGGTTATCTTTGATTGTTATTGACTGTCAAGCATGCATCACGCACCTAAGATTATCCGGGTTATAGTCTAATTCTCATTAACTAACGAAACAAACACAGTACGAGATGCACAGGTCCGGTAGTAGTACAAAGGCAGCTGCCCTCAGTAATTTAAACGGCGAACTGAGAACATTTAATTTTTCTCAAGATACATGTATGAGATAGTAATAGTTGCTCTAATTTTCTTTACTTTATTTATCTTACGTATGCTAATTTTGGTTAATCTACTTTCATAATAAGAGCCGCTTATGCGCCTATGCATTTCGACTAATGCATTCATTTCAATAAGATTTATTCGTGTTAGTCTATAATCCGACAATGTTCTTAAATATGCTCTTTGTATGCGAGAGTTAACTAAGCAACGCTTAGTCAATTGTGCTTAAGTTCTATTGTAAATGAGTTCTCCTAACTAATTCATTAGTAGAGCAATAGGAAATGCCTTTAAACAATAACGCCTTTTTTTTATTGTTGCCGCTTGTAATAGCAGTAACTAAGCAAATCGATCAAATTGTTGATTTTCAAATGATTGAAACGTTTCTTCTCTCACAGCTAGCTAGCTACCTACACGTACCTAAAGCAGTTGATAAAACTTTATGTGTTTCGTTCCCTTTGTGCATAAATATTATAAAATAATAATAAAATTTTTAATTAAATTGCAGAAAGGGAAGAAAGTTTCCAAACGCATTGTGAAATTTTATAATAGAAAAGTTTCGCAATTCTTCGTAAGCAAGTTCAGTTTGTCGCCAATAAGAAAAGTCTTTGCCAATTGCAACTTCCCATTAAAGTTATTGCTTAGCCTCAAATCTGGATTCTTTTTAATTCGCCGCCCGGTAATCAACATAATATCGAGTTTCACTTACCCCAAGAGCAGCTAATAAGTGCAATGCTTCAAAGTAACACTTCTGCTCGTAACAATTTTAAAAATTTGCAACCAAATGGGCAAACGTCTGCAGACATCGTAATTTGCTAGTAGCAGTACTAGTAGTTGCACCAAGTGAGTGAAGATAGCATTTATTCGTACACCTCCACAAAATGCTAGCCTGTATAGACGTTACCGCGATCACGAAAGCGGTTGCCCTGGCCATTCCATTCCATTTTCGGTACCATTGACCTCCGCGTTTATTCCTAACATTCCTAACTCGTGCCTGTAATTTTCGTTAAGTCCGATTGCACCCGTTTTAAGTATATTCTATTTTAATAATACAGGTGCGAAGAATGCTTTGTTAGTTACGTGTCTTGAAACTTTCAATTTCATTTTTAATAAGGATTTTTCTGCTCACCGATATGATCGCTAAGAGGTTTGTTACTCATTACAGTTCTAAGTCGCTCGTTTCTATATTTCCGTCCCAAAAATTAATTGATTTATTATGTATAATATGATCTAGCACATAGTTCATGGTCTTAATATAACACTTTACGATGATTACAACCGTAGCACAGTCCAGTGGGTTGTCTTTACTTAAAGGTCGTTAAAATCGTCTGACATTAGTCATCCAGAGATTTTATTTATTTGTCTATTTCTTTATTTATATATATACATAGGACCTTCAGGGTCGAATTTAATGTACTGAAGCATCTACAACTAACATGCCACCACAATTTGCATTAAATAGTTAAAGTTTACACTTAACACTAGGTATATACAAATATTAATATTGTATACTTCATCAGAAGAGAATAAAACTTTCATAAACACAGAGGGCAGTGTTGTAATATATATATTAATTAATAAATCCATTCATTGGAGAAACGGGTCCTTAATAGTTTCCATCAAATTAATTCTCAGGTATGATAAATTGAATATGCGTGGCGGTGGTATGGTTGTTTTCCTGTGGTGGCCATTTTATGCGATATTTCTTTCTTGCTATACACATAACAAGTGTGGAAGTAAAGTAAAGAGCGCATACATGCTTAACATTGTGCGTTGTGTTTTGCAAATTCGTTTGCTATATAAGAATATATAAATCCGAGTAAACTCCGAGTAACGAAGTGCACGGGTGCTCGTTGCTCAAATGTTTTATAGCACATATGTTATCATATATGTTAGTAAAATGATATTGTTATTAGTTAATAAATAAAATTGACAAACATTAGAAAATGTAAATCCATTCATATTGATCGTGTCAGTACATCCTTTTTGTATTCTTATGTACTTTAAAAGTTATTTTCATTTTTGTAACGCACACCTACCTGTCTCAGCTTCGAGTCATTGCCTTAATGTTAGTGCATTTTAAAATTAATATCCAAAATTTGTTATTGTTATTTAATTTATTTTTATTTTTTTTTTTTTTTTTGTATTAGAGATAAAAGGACTCTCGCAAATGCAGCGAAAAACACGTTATGATGTTAATTGCGTTGTCTTGCTTTACATCTTTACGAGGAAAAGATTCATATCAGAGCTTAAACTCATATTTTGAAAAAAGAATTTTTGAAAACTCAATTCAAGTTTCATTTTAAGAAATACTTGACAAGAACGTGCAATAAAATGTTACGCATCAAAAATTCATGATCAGATGGGTATGTATTGTTGTCAATCGCCCATTTTCTAAAATTCGACTAACATGTGGAGTCAAATAGGTATCAAGTAGGATATTGTAATAACAATAAGACTACAAATATTTGCTATACATGCAAAAAAGTGTCTGCGGAAAGTGTACACGCAGCAAAATCTACATATGTAGAAATTGTGACTAACAAACTGTAAACAATTAAGTGTTTTGTTATTTGAAAATGATCTAAATAAATAATCTATTAATCTCTTGAAAGCAAAAAAGAAACTCAAATTGTAATCACCGCGTCTACGAGTGTTCTATGCATAAAAGTATTCTCCAATACAAACAAATAAGTAGATGGGTATACAGACAAGTTAGTGTAGTTCATGTTATTATCCCAATAATACAGCAAATGCTTGTTTAAGTCTCATTTTGAGGGAAACAATTACGAATAGCGATATAATTAGTTGACCACAATTTTGCTCGCCGTGATGATAGTGCTTTGTATATGTGTGGGTGCAGTCGCCGTTTTACTGTATTAAATTCGATTAACATTTTCAATACAAGTGCTTGAATTAGGCAATGCCATTACAATGTTTATGTATGTGGTGTATGTTGTGTAAATGTTGGCGGCAATCAAATTGGCGCCGTCCGTAGAAAGCCGCATATACACATAATTGTTGGTTATCACAATAATTTCATACATATTTCCCACAATTGCATGTATACATAAACACTGGAATGTGTGAGTATTTTCGCACAGAAAGGATGCCGTGCGCTCCTTTCATTCTTTAATATTTATTTAGCGATAATAGGGATATCATTCTAAGAAAATTTTTGTTTGAAAAATACAAACGAAAGATTTGATCGTAACATATCCGTCAGTTATAAAGAAACTTCCTTTACGATAAAGTGATGTCAAAGATGGAAAATACGATGTTTGCAATGGTAAAAGTGTCTATTGTGTATTTGGGAAAGCAAGCAAGAGTGGAATTTTCAACTTATTCTAAACTTGAAGATACATTAAATTTTGCATCTAGTTGCAGCCCACTGAAGTAATCAATCTAAGAGTAAATGGCTTCAACGTTGGAATTCTAAATAGCTTGAAATGCCTGGGATGACTATCGATAACAAGTTGTTATTATTATGTATTAAGCTTTGATGCACACATAATTTCTCTGTGCTGTCCGGTTAGGTTCTCTTAGAACTTAGAAAATTTTATTTCTTGAAATAAAATCAAAATTTGAGCGGCGAAAGCAAAGGCAGAAATTGAGACTATTATGTAATCGTATAATTAGATCTCCTTGAAGTGGTGTAATCATATCTTAGGTTAGATCCGATTCCTCCTTAATCTTTACAGCGTTATCTGGCGGCAGAGACCGAAGAAGCTTTTTCATCTCTTTCTTTTTAACAGTTCAATAAACAATTGTTGTTTCGTCGAGTTAGGTGCTCTTTGGCCAAATCCTTCCAGGTAAGAGTTATAAGAGCTTATAATTCCCCACCTAGGACTTACAGCAGTTTAGATGCTCTCATCTCACTTGCAAACGTAAGCTTTTAATCTTCGTCGCTAATAATGCGATTAGCTAGTTATTTGGAAGTGGGACGATAGTGGGGGTATGAGGTGTGTGTTATTTCTTTTCCTGCTAGCCTAGTTACCTCCTTGTTTTGGATTGTTTAAGAACATTTGGTATTATTGTACTTCATTATTACACCTATGGTAGATATTGTAATCTATTATGATTGGCCTGAATGGATGGCTTCGAGATAATATAAGTGTCAATGAATAAAATAAATAAATTTGAATCTTTATAAAATATTCATAGAGTGTGCAAATAAATTCTGATTATTTTCTCATGAAAAGGGCGCTTATTTCGTGTGAAAATGGTGCAAAGGATATTTTATTTCAAATTTAGTCAACTTTCGCTTACACGGTAGATGTGTTCTTTAGATGAAAAGATTCGAAATATTTTCCAAAAAAATTGTGCGACAAAACTAGTAATGAACTCTATCTTTGTTACAAAAAAAAAAATTAAAATTACCTTACAGTGAAAATTCAGTCCATAAGTACAGTATAAAAAAATTTAAATTGAAATTAGGAACAAAAGCTAATTTCTCCACTGTCCATCGCTACTTGATAATAGGCGTGCACGTTTATTACCAACTGGGCCAAAAGCACTACCATCAATAGATATGTCAGACAGTAGTGTATATCTAACACTACTGTCTCGTTTGATTCCTACGAACTAAACATCCTAAATATCCAAAGTAGGTACTGAATAACGAAATACTGTGGTCAAGTTAAAGTATAACGAGATAAAGTGAAAAAAAGTGATCGTAATATTCGGGTGCTCCCCGTGTAGTAGACGATTAAAAAAAAATTTGTACTAAAAAAAAAAGAGTAAAAAAGAGAGAAGGAGAGAGTAAAAAGAGTTTTTATTGGCGAACCGTATTAATTCGAAATTGGGTAAAAAAAGACATGAGCGTATATCGTTCATCTAAAGCTCCGCATTCTTTCGACTATTTTGACGTAATAGGAATTCTATACTCAAAGAACATCTAGTATCACCAATTAGTTATTGATTGAAGTCGCTGTAAATTATAAGATAGAAAACCTGGTAAAAACAGGGGGGAGGTCAGCATATTCAAAAGTTAACTGACAAAGCTTCCTCGCATATTGTAGTCGTTTCTTCTTCAGTAATCTACATAATTGCATCAGCTGTTAATGATGGCGTTCTGCTGTAATAATTTCGTTGACCTCGAGCAGCTCATAATACATAACTCCCCTGGTTGACTCTCCGAAAGGTGACGGCATGGATATTCGACTTTATTACCGATGGTGATGGCTTTTTGAGCTTTAAATATCACAAAGCAGTGATTATTTATCACACTTCACACTTTAGTTTCCCTAGCTTTCTCAGTAAGCAGAAAAAGTAACGTTTCTCGCGTTTAATGTTTTTATGTGATACAGAAATCGATTTATTCAAAGTTTCCAAAAGCTAGGCTATCTACACTTAAGCGACATGGCTTATCCCACTACGTCAAGTACGTCAAGAAAAGGTCACAGTTCCATAAATGTTCACAGTAACTGGGTAACATCGTTTCATAGTGAAAGTAATAAAGTCAGGTTTTTTCAAATTTTTCAAAAATTAAAATCAGCAAAATTGTATCATGAGCCCGCCTATATTTATGAAATAACTGATAGCTTTCGATTTTTTTGTTTAAAGAAAAAGTAGAAGAGGGTGACAGAATTGAAGTGGTGAGAATAGCAGAAAGCGATTAGATTTGATGATTCTATGACTAGAGCTACAAAAATTTGTATTGTATTGCGTTCAAGAGCTCTCTCTGTCTCTCTCTCTCTGTCTCTCTCTCTCTCTCTCTCTCTCTCTCTCTCTCTCTCATTCAACTTTGTCACTTCTATTTTGCTTTTAATGAATTAAGAGGATCTAACAGAGCGGTGCGCATATCCTCTCTGTCCCACGTATTCGTTTAAGAGGATTGATAGCCAATGTGTTTATATTTTTATTGAGGTCATTAATCCTTTTTACAAGTAGCTGAGTCAGAGGTTTTAAATTGGCCTCTGAAGTGCAAATAATAGTAAATGTTTGTGGAAAGTTTTCAAGTATTTGTCGATTAATTTTGTCTCAAATTTTATCGTAACAAATTTCTAGTGTTTACAGATTACTTCTCCAACACCATTGTGCTGGTTTTAATTGACCAAAACAGTCTACTATTCGGAATGTTCATGTGATGCATGATAGCCAGAGGCGGTTGTATCAAATGTTGCGGTTTTAGTGGCAAATATGGCAGCTGTTTTTTTGTTTTTTTTTTTTTTTGTTTTACCGACATCACTCACACACGCAGCGCAATACAATGCATATGCACGTGTGGTTATGTGTGAAATGGCAATTTCATGCTTGACTTGACAAAGTGTAGCAACACAAAGAGCTTTTGAAACAACAAATTATGCAAATACTCTGTGGTTTTTCAAACATATTTATGAAATTTATGAATACCTGTGCTCTTTAATATTTATTTCCTAAAATCACATACACAATATCTACCTGGTGAAGCGTAACGATTCTCACGTTAAAATGAAAGGAAAAAAAAGTGTCTCTTGTTATCTAGATTATGACACGACTTAAGGATTTGAGATTAATTTTTCGTTTACGATACGATTGCGCGGATGCATAAGTAGCGGACCGTGTAAGTCCGCTACTGAATTCATTACACTTGTTCGTTGTATCGAGTTCGCATCGTTTGTGCCTCGCGATTTCGTGGAGTTAAGTGATTAACAAAAATCAGCAATTGAACCGACAACAGCCCTCTAAATCGAATGCTTTATGGAGGGTGAGAGAGATGATAATGAAAAATGATTTCAATGTGATATGACAAAATGGCTACTTTTTGCTTACTTTTTAAATAAGAAAATTACGGTTAATTTCCTAAAAGAGAAAAAACCAATTTATTTCAATTCTCTTCATCTCTGTGATGATAATAACAATAATATTCAAATGAATTTTTTTTCGCATGGAATGAGAGCATAGAGTAACGATATTATATTCTCATTTTAATCCTTTAATCGTTTGCATCCAAAAATTTCTTCAAATATTCGGCTCAAATTCATACAATAACACATACAAAGCTACATATATTTATATATGCATAGACATATAATATAAGGTTAAAATAAATTCTTAGTTTTCAGTTAAATCCGTTGATAATGAAAAAGAAGCAAATCTGTTATTCATTTCTTTCGTTCGTTTTATTGTTTCCTTTTCTTTTTTTTTTATCTGTCCTCTGTTAAGCATTCATGAATCCTTTTTTGCAATGTTATTGTCTTGTTGGACATTTGGACAAAGCCATTGCTAATATTTTCCATTTGATTCAAATTATTAATCGAACAAAAAAAAAAAAAAACAAACAATGAAACAATGAAAGAAAACAAGTAAGAAAATCTTATATGTCTTTGAGCGAATCTTGGGTACTCACCACGTCAAACGAACACGCATGGACAAGTGTAGTGTATATAGTATATATGTAATAGATTTTAGATCGACAATGGTATTTAGACAAAAAAATGTTGTGACATTTTTTGATTATTTTGAACGTACACCGGGGCATTGCCAACGTTCTTCTCTTCAATTCTAACATCGCTGCTGACAACGAATGCTTACCGAGCCGAGTGCGACAGATGTTATAATTATAATTAAAAGTCTAGTATTTCTCCATCTTTCGCTGTTGCAAATATCTGCATCAATGAGGGAACAGAAAAATATTGGTTAAGATTAATTTCCACTTATTTCAGTAGGGCATATAGTCAAAGTTTTTCCACCCATTAAAAATCAGAGAAATCATGTTTTTTCTTGGTTATAATTTATATCGTGGACTTAAAGAGACGGAGAGGAACGCTGATGGGAAATTTTTTTAGATCACTTTTACAGCAAATGTATTTCATTGCGACAGGTATTCAACATGTGAAACGGAGCAAATTGATTTGATTTCATAACAAGACGTAAAATGCCGTGTGTGTACCACTAAATGCTGAATATATGCTTCTTTTAGTGGATCCCAAAATATATTCTAAAGTTCTTTGTAATCATTTTTGACATTAACTTTGCAAATGCGTTGAATGTCTTTCTAATAATATTTTTAAGCCATTTACACACAACAATATTAACAAATAATTTTCTCATTTATTTTAGCTAAACTTGAATATAAGTCTTACAAACCAAACAATACAAACAAGTAACTTTTTAAAATATTATTTATAAAATTTTTTAAAAAAAAATTTACAAAATTTAGCGAAAAAGTTTCTGTAGACTTTTTCAATTAAATTGCCTTAGAGAAACTATATCGACCAAATTGAAGTTGTTGTCCTTGAAAGCAGGAGAGTTTCCCGATTATCTTGTATTTCAAGCTTTAATAGCGCAATACTTAGGATTGATAGCCTAAGACGAGACAATTGCAATGAAAAATTGCAACTTGAGAGCCTTATGACCAAATGGATGAATGGATGTAATGTATGCAGTATTCTAAATGCACTGCTTAAAATCTGCACACATTTTAAAAGTAAGCGACTAATTTTTATTAAGAGTTCATACCTATTAAGGGTCGGGAGTCGGGTACGCAATCCTCTAAAGTTAGAAATCAAACATGAATCTGTTACGCTTACAGCCGAGATGATGGGTATTCAAAATTCGTTCAAGTCCAACGTTTTTTTTTTTTTTTTTTTTTAGCTTTATTTCTTTTAGTACTTTTCGTGTTCGTAATCCATAAAATATTCATCACAAATCTTTTGTTAGCTCTGAGTTCGTTGAAATCATGACAAGAGAGTGAACGAGGATTTAAAATTGAGATTTTGTTGTATGCTCATGTAATAATTTTGCTTTTCCTACAATTTGTGCTTATGTCCGAATAGATTTAATAATAATAACCCCTTTTTTGTTTTTATATTTTCTTTGGTGTCATTATTCTTTTCATTGTTTGTCGACTGTCATAATATGAATATGTTAAGTCTCACTTTCAACTGAAATCCGTTTCCATTTTAATTAAATGTTTTCCTACAAATGTATCCTTTTTCACATTTTTTTATGTCTTAAATAGTTCTCTCGCTATGTTAATAGCGAGAATTCTGGTTATCAAGTTTTATTTTTTGGTTATTCTACGCCTGCTTATATTCATTGATATTTGAAGAGCTATCGCGATTATTGGATACTATTTTTTTGGAGATTAATAGGCCGGTAGACAAACGGACGAAGGGTAAAACGCATAAACGGGCCGAGGAGGTGCTCGAGCGAAAACGCAACTGAACGAGTAAACTAAAGTATATAAATTTCTTTCGCCTAAAACGTGACCTTTCTTCAAAATTGTTCGGATCTTTGCCACAACAATTAATAATTGAATGATTGAAAAATGAATAAAATGATTGTAGATATTAAACGTTTGTTGTTCTCTCTTGTTTCAGTAACTATACGCACACATTAGACGAAAGTTAGTAATAACTAATTTTGTTAGTTTTGTTATGATAATAACGTTTCGTCCGTTAAGTGCGTTAACGAAGAACGCGAACGAAGAGATTATTGACGAATGGAATATGGACAACTAAAGATGCATGCGGACAGGTAGCTCTAATGTCTAACTGCGTACGTATGCTTAATTCGGTAGTACTCGATAGCACATAGGCTAAATGTGAAGCGGTAATCGCTGCCTTCGGTTAGGTAAAGCAGCCGACATCACCTACAAGATTCTGCTAACCTTGACGTGTCAAATTCATTCTCTGTGGTCAAGTCGAGCCTTATCTAACATCTTAATATACATTGCCACGGAATTGTGTAGTAACTACGGTCGACCATGTATTTACCCAAAGGGCGCTGTTTAGGACTCAGAACACGGTCGCACTTTTACCCAAGCATTTTGCAAGCAGTAAGATTGCTAGCAGCTATCCTTTATTATCTATATGACACTTATTGTACTCATGTTTCGGATTATAATGCTTTTGGTTAATAACATTCGTCGATTATCCATTCATCGTGGATTGCCGTGAGAATTTTTTTATCAATAGATTTGTAATGTCCAAGGAACAGTGTTGATACAGCAATGCCATGCTCTCAGCAGCCGTACTAGTATTTCACTGGTTCAAGGAAGCTCGGCGATCTGTTGAGAAGTAGATAGCGAACCTACGTAATACTTGACAAGACAGAAAAGAAGTATACAACCACAGGATGTCCGATATTCTCCATGTCTCCTTTATGGAAAGTTTCTGTGCCACCAACTTAGGTGAACAAAAAAACTGACACAAACAGAAAAATTAATTAACAGGCCGAACAGGAAAAAATGCCAATATGATGAGGCCGACTCAGAATGTTGTTCTCTTAATGAATATGTACACTTTCTGTGGTATGTATGTAGGATGTTAATTTAATATATCGGCGCCTTATCTAATTGACAAAATTTGTGACCGAAGTAAATTGTTGATCATGTTGCAATAGACGAATGTGGCAGCGTCAGTTAAAACGTCGAAAAGTAATTGGAGACCTTGAGGAAAAAACTGGTTAACATTCCTAAGGAGTGGAAAAATGAAAACAAAAAATCAATCGATTAGCATCAATGAGAAAGAAATTCGTATAAGGAGCTTTAAGAAAGATATAAAAGTTAAATAATCTTTAACAAAACGGCACACATACATCCTAATTGGCAGACGCATACATGCGCGGGTGCGCTAACTTATACATAATGAGTGAGGGCGAAGTGAATAATCTTATAAAAAATTAACGCTGCTATGAGACCGGGTCAGATAAAGGTAAATGATTATCGCGATTGTGGTCGGCCGCAGGGTTTGCGTGCTTGGTCGCTCTCCATCACATTATGCTAGAATAATTTATTCAATCACCTACATTATAGCCGCCAAGTATTATAAACACGGTTTGCCTTGTTTGGTGGCCGCTTTATTAATGAGACAGACTGTTTTTGGTTGGTTCAAGTTAGTTAAAGACGTATTTACATCTGATTTTTTAGTAGCGTAACCATACATACACGTGCACACATGTATATATAAATGTTGTGTTATGCACATATGTATAGATGTATATATACGTGTGAATGTACTTGTATATATGTATATATATATATATATATATATATATATATTGTCATCAAAGGTTTCGATTATAGTGATGCCCTGTTGAAGCTAAATTAATAGCGCGCTGGTGTCAGATTAAAGTGTCGAAACCCGCTGCGGCTAGCTGCCGTACGTGTTCTTCCCTGTCTTGTTGGATAATATTTATAAAGGCCAGTGTCCCAGTGCCTGTATTTGTTTGCATCATCAATTTAGTTGCGGCTTATTGTGGTGACGATTTACTGCGTCTCGTATATTATCACATTAATGGCTGAAAATATGTTGTTGCCGTTTATTTCGATTCTAGGTACGCGTGTATGCGTATGAATGTGTGCATTCTGAGACCAACATGCTGCACAATATTCATTGTTATTGTTGTTGGTGTTGATATTTGACTGTGTGTGGCATACAATTAAGAATTTACACATTTTCGTCGCCTTGTTCTGGATGATGTTTCTGGTTTATGGGCACAACACCGTGCGGTATCACCGGTGATGATACGTTTGTACAAATCTCACACTATCGGGTTTCTTTAAGTCGTTATCAATTTTTTATTTATATTTTTTATATATTTTTTGTTTTTTTTTTGCTTTCTTTTAAGTGTTTTCTGTGTGTATTTGTTTCAATTAAGTCACTAAGCTGCAGATAGGTCAGCACAATGCCTTGCCCTTGTCTTTCCCAGCACACTTGTTAAATGTCATTATTGTGCGTTGTTTGCGTGTATGTATACGTTTATTTTCATTTATGTTTTATTGTTACAGGTTAAGCACACACATATACACAAAGTCTAGGTCAATTTTTTATTGGATTTCTTAAAAGCTAAGTGACAGAGAGAAGCATTTTGTGTGTTCTTTATTAATCTTTAACAACAATCGTGCCATTAAAAATGTTTATTTTATGAGTCTAGCTTATCTTGACCCTAGCGCTTTCTAGCTGACCGTTTGGTATAAATGCGTTGCGTATTAACGTTTCAATTATGTGAACGCCTCTATTTAATTTAACGAAATGCATCAAATAGCCTAAGCCGGTAGGTTTTTTTTAGTTTGAAATGTAATTAGGGAAAACTGAAAAACTGAAAAATCACGCAATAATAATAACAAGAATATGATAGGAACGATTATATATATAGCAAATATATATACATGTATAATAAAAGGAACAATGGTTTCGTTCGTTGGAAAAATCTTACAAATAATATGAAGGAAAGTTATCACGTTGGAGAGCGAATTTGATGTGCTTGTCATCTGTCAGGTTAATGCGTGAAAACTTAGATAAGTTTTGTACTCAGCCCTGAGGAATAGAATAGGAATAGATGTAACAATTTTGTTAATTTTTTTATACATCCGAATTCCAAGTAGTATCAAAATGGCAAAGTTTGCAGCACAATGCTTCAAGCAATTATAAGAATGGGTATTGCTTTCTATCCTAGTTTCCTTACATATATGAAAGCCGTAAAATTCTTCGTTTAGATATGTAATATTGCGTGGAGGTAAAGTTCGTAAAGTTTTTATTAAGAGATAGCTTTAGGCTTGTGTTATTTTATTCATATTAAGCCTGATAATCTATATCATAAGACGTCTGAAAGATGAAAGCCAATAGGTAATTAAAATAAAAGAAGAAAAATGTTGTGACATTTGTCCCAAAATAATGAATCGCAATGTCATGCAAATATTTTGCTATTTTCCATTCTAGGAGTTTCGATGTTAAAAATTCGCTGTGCTCTGCTCTATGTCCACTGACTGATGAAATCAATGAAACTCGATAAATAGTTGAGGGAGATCGGAACATTTCATCTGATTACGACGCTGCGAAACTAAAAATTTATTTGTATAAGGCTGCAGGAGAAAATAGTTCAATATTAGACTATTACATAAATTAATCGTTAAAGATTTCATTTACTGAGTTCTTTTTTGAAGAAACGATTTAGATAATAATCAACAAATAGCGTAGATTTGAACTTTTCTTTTTTAAGAGCATCGCTTGGAGAGCGGTCATGGAGAACACGCGCAAATAAATCTGATGACATTGACTAAAAGATTTTAGTTTGAAATCGGGGCAGCTAAAATGTCGACGCAACCCGCAGTATATGTTTTTGAAAAAAAAAAATAAATAAAAATACATTAAAACACTTAGGTTCAACTTTTGAGCAATTTTCGTTTTAGGTCTAATTTGCGATTCGTGCACCACCTAAATGGACCAATGGTTTTCATCATTTATATGGGCGTGGCAGAATATTGCTTAATAATTTTGTACATCTCCCATTGGTTTATCGACTGATCAAGTTAGTCAAGCGATAACACTTTGATTTGTTAGTTGCTAGTTAATTTCTCAAAAACATTTACTTGTGTAAACGCATTTGTATGCAATGAAGTTTATGTGCTTATTAACAATCTATTCATTCGACAACGTCCGCATGCTTTAGGCTTTGTAAACTTTGTATGTAACTGAACAGTGTCGATTATCGATAAGTTCCGCCAACGCTACTTCCGCATAGCTGCGGCCAAACTTTAAATGTAGTAAAATGTTAATCAAATACATAAGCACAATGTATACATAAATATATATATAGATATATATATATATATATATACATGGGTAATTACTTATCATCCATCAACTCAACTAAGACCGTAGGAAAATTTTTTTACAAATAGCTTAATAAAACCATGAAAATTTATAGAAAAACAAAAAGCATCGGATTGATTACTTCAATCACACGTCACATATCCACTTACGAAGAATGTAGGTTAAATCGTCGCATTTAATAAGTTAGCTGTTCTGCGGTTATACCCTACACCATATGTGGTGTTTTAGGTGTATTAAGTTCATCCACAAGAATTTAAGATACACCCATTTTTAATTACACCGATCGATTCAAAACCATTTTCCGAAGCTTAGCTTTGTCTTTCTGTCAATCTCAATCTACCCGTTAAAGGTTTTCAGATATTTTGACGGAACTCCTCATAGTGACGTGTTTCCACCCAAGCATAAACGATACTCATCACCGCTTCCCACTTCTCCATACAATCTTGTTTTGAAAAAAAAAAATGCACAAATTTGAATGAAAAATGGTGTTGTGAAAAAATTTCACGCCAATATTTTGAATCTTCTCATGCATAGACATTTCAACGAAAAGTGGGCCATTATTTGGGTTTTGTGATGAATATTGGTTCACAATATATAGTTTAGCCTAAAAATTTACAGCACTCAACTCGGACCATTTAAGTCTATTTATGGAAATCCATTTCATATAAGGAACACCATCGCATTCTGAACAGTATGCGTTCATATGGCAAAACATTAAGTAAGCACTTTTTAAAAGAAGATCATTGAAGAATAATAGGATCCTTGACAGAAAAATTAATTTCTCTAAATTTGGATCACGTGAATTTACATTATAAGTCCAAAATAATGGTTCCCATGTAAAATAATTTTTATTGTTTTACTACGAAAGTGAATGGATTATTGTTTTACGCACAGTATGAATGGTCTGTCTTGGACCATTATAATGCCATTATTTCTTATATTCTTATTACCAGTAATAAAATGAGAATGTAATCGATTGCGCATGGAACAAGAAATTGTGTATAGATGTAAGAAGTACATATACGATCAGATATCAGATGAACGATTTTTAAGCCAAAAGGATTGTAATATTTGCCGTTAAACGTTTAGGGTAAGGCGATTAGGACAAATGTAATCAACAAAATGTGTGAAATAATTTAAGCCTTTCGGAATGCGAAACTGCAAACTTTAACTATTATTGTAAAGGACCCAATCAGATGCTTAGGGAATGTTGTGTAAGTGAGGTCATCATCGCAATTTATGCGCCATTGATTTAAAGGCTATAAAATATATCTCTAAAAATGCAAACAGCTATATGGACATCGACATTTATCGGAAAAGTATGAACAATTTGGCGTAACTTCTACAGAGGAAAGGAGAACCGTCACCATTTCTTCAATTAGCTTTTTTTTTGGGATCCGCTTGGCATATATTTCAACATAAGACATCGATCAATAATAGATTTTCGGAATTGTCACATAGATGTTGTCCCTCACAAAAACTCTATTTTAGTTTTCGAAGGCGTCATTTTAAACGGGGAAAATATTCGTTGAACGCCGCAAATAGCTAATCCTATCGGAAAACATTACAAAACTTCTGAAAGCGAAAGACATAACTGATATGGAAAAAATATCATGAGGCAGCATATTTACTATATATATATATATATATATATATATATATATACAAGGAGATTTCGAGAAAAAAGAATTTGCTTTTCTAATCCCCAAAAATTGTTAACCGATATACTACGTTAAAAAAAAATTAATATAAATCGCTTACCACAGTTGTACGTGACGTTGATTGACTTTGAGTTCCTAAAAAAATTACTTTCTTTAGAAAAACTAGAAAAACTTGTGGTAACACATAAACTTTTTATGCTTCATGTATCCTGTTCTCTATACGTGCATACAATTATTACTTATTATCTTATTGAACAATGAGCATCGAACTGCATGCAAACTATTTTTAAAAATAAATTAATAAAAAAAATTAAAAAACCCGTTTCCTTCTCTAAAACAATTATTTATCATATAGTGCTGGTATGCAGTTACGTGTGGGTGCTTATCGAGACATACAGGCAACTACGAAAAGTCTAGTCTGGTCTGGTCTGGTCTGATCTGGTCTAGTCTAGTCTGATCGACTTATGTGTGTGCCGGATTACATATGAATATATTCGCACATATGTACCAATGTACAAAATTGTGGTATTTAACTGGTTTGTTAATCTCTTTGTACATGCATCCACTTATCTATATATATATATATATATATATGTATGGTATATATATATATATACCCACATACATCCGTAGCTTCAAATGCACATACGACTTGTGCGCAGGAAGTATAATTAATAATGTTGCTTTCGACTCTGCTGCGGCAGTAAACCACGCAACCTTAAATGTATAAACAAACTGTTGACATCACTAAGATTTTGCAAGTTGTTGAACTCCAACCAACATATTTTTTTGTTTTTTTTTTTTTTCTTTCTTTTCAAACTTGTGCCAGACCTTTATTGGCGTTGTAACGTAGACAGAATAAAATGAGTAGGAAAACGATATTCATCTTGGAGCGAAGTTTGAATACCCACTACCCACAATGTTTACATGAAAATCGTTTAGATTTTCGCTTATTGTGAGCTTGTCATTCGATCAGTACAACTTTTCATATTCACTAGAAATTTTATGTTTTTCTGATTAGATTTCACAAATTTTTCATTGCATCATTTTTTTTTTTTAACTGTTCGTTATTGCATGATATAGAGCATGCTTATGGGGGACATCAATGTTTTTCAAATTGGATCTATATAGTATTCAAGTAAGTTGAGAGTGCCAACAAACAGATAAACAGTATCGAGTTGGATAAACGTGTACATACGTTATGGGGTCTATAGTGAAATTTTTAAGATCAAACATTGAGATTGCGAATCTGGAGATTCTACTTAGTGCACACATATATTTTCTCAGCGAAGTGATTTGCCAATGTTTGCCTATGCATATTTGTTTTCAAAACTATTGCGTTCGCAAACATTAAGTCTGAAAATAAAGTGATTTTAGTTGATGAATAAAATCATAAATGTAATTATAATATTTTTGACTCGGCTGGAAGGACGTTTAAAATTGAAAAAAAATTGCTAAAAAACCTTTAAAAATGTAGATGAAAATTTCAGAATGTTGCTACTAATAATGAATCGAAACTTTGATGCGTATATTTAACAGAACGTTTTAAAGGCTCGGTACGAAAAGCGTGGGCTCATTTACAGATACGATAGTGGGTATACAAGATTCGCCGTGAGGTGAATTTAACCCGTTTGCTTGTTGGACTTACGAATGGAATAATAAAATTAGTGTATCCTCGTTTTCCGGCAGCGGGCATGAAAAAGCAAATTATTACACAAAAATGCCTATCAAGATATTTGCGTCGGTGTGTAGCTGTGTATATAAAGGTATTGCACGAATTCATTCATCCATGTATTTAACGGAGATACATGTACAGGTAACCAGTAAATACTTCATTCATTCATAAATGCAACGTCTAAAGTGAATTGCGTAGTCATACAAAAATAGAAAACGACAGTACGTGATCTTGCTAAGACCGGTATATATTGTTGGAGTAATCAATGAGCTACGAGTGCCTTGAAAAGTGTTTGAAGCTAAGCTTAGAATATTTTATTTTGCTTCTTGTTGTTTACATTAAACAAAAATGTTGCGATTACTTTACTCACAAAAAATGACTCATATATTCCTATTTTACGTGTATTCGTATGTGTTTGCTTTCCTTAATATATTGCATATAAATAAAATATGTATGTATGTATGACCGCCCTCAGGAACGTAATGAAAACTAAAATATTCTTAACTCAAATATATTTAAAGACAAATTGATGTCAAGAAAACCGCAACTCATTAACCATTCATTCGATTCTCTTTTAATAGTTAACAACCGCGCTGAATGTATTAATGTATACACTTACATGCACATGTATCGTATAGTTGTACGTATTTACATGTTTGTTAACTCAATTCATTCATTCATTCATTCATTCATTTAATTTTGCAAACATTCGCGCATGCTTATGTTACACGTGTAACATACGTAGCGACGTACCAGTATTGTCTGATAAATGCAAAAAAAAAAAAAAAAAAAAAAAAAAAAACAAGAAATTTTCTGAAAAAGCCTATCTCAGCAATATACGTAAGCTGTTATATTGTATAAGGTTGATGCATACATTTGTTGCAAGTATTGCGATTAAAACTTGTTTTTACGTTCATTCATGACTTAAAGCATGACGATGTGGGTTGGCGCTATACTCGCTCCTATGGATGTGATGCGGATGATAGATACAAAGACAATATGCTTTCGTTTATATCCACATAAACACGCATACACATGAGTTCATGTTCATAATAATTGCAATAATAATGATTATGACGACAAAGTCGTCCCGGCTGGTGCTGGGTGCTAATGATAATGATGATCAAGCTGATGACTCATACTTTATTTCAACTTTGAACGTTAGCTAAATCAACACATTGTTTATGGCCGGCAAAGTAATTGTGTGTGTGTGTGTGCATTTTCAAAACTTATATGTAACGAAAAAAAAAAAAAAATAAAAAAAAAAACCAAGAAAAGGTGTAGAGCTGTAAGCGGCTAACAGTTTGTGTGTTGGTGTATCGTTGTTTGCATAAAGTGGAAGTTAATTTTTAATTTTTATGAATGAAAGCGGAGGCGCATACAATTTATATAAACAATACATACATACATACATACATTCATATGTCTATATATATATATATATATATGTATAATATATATGTGCATACGTCGACATCACTTTATATTTACGTTGCGTGTATCTTTTTTTCTCATTTTATTCACATTCGTTTGCTTTACGAGTATAAAACAACTTTTTCAGTTCTTTTTTCTATTTTTTTTTTTTGTTCCTTCTCCAAAGACAATTTTACAAATTTATAGTAAATCGTGTTGTGAATAATCAAAAAGAACATTTATATGTCTGCATTAGCACGTTGGATGCCAATGAGTTTGTGTATAAAAGCCAAAGAGTTTATATCTTTTCATATATTAATAATACTTGGAATATTAGATAGATTTTGATAATGGACACACTTTTTTACACACTGTTCGAGATAATCAAAATTTTTTTTATATCTCTTTCTATATGCTTTACCAACTTATGTAAGGTTTGATTATTGTTTGATTATTATATTTGGTTGGATTATTACGAGTTGATTGGTTATTCCGTTTAGATCACTCGGATTTTACTTAGACTTTACGTTAGGCAATGCCATGTTGCCTTAAAATCCCGGTGACCCAAACGTCTGATTAGTAGACCGGATGCGTGATTCAACAAGTTGCAAGGAGTTCAAGTAAATTTGCAAAACAGTTTTCAAGTTATAAATAAGTTCAACGGTACTTAGAACGCTTACGTTGCTTTTCATAAAGTAAAATTAAGATGCCTTCAGTGATTGCATTGTAAAATTTATAAATATTTAAATTCATTTATCTGCATATTTATACATTACACTTGTGATGGTGTAGGCGGTGGATGCAGTTCATTCGAACGTGCGTGGCTCTTAGAAAGACTTGAAATATCCGAAACTTTTATTATGTTAATCAGACTAATTGCTTGAATTGATTTAAGCATGTCTGTTTGTCCGTCTAGATGATGTCTTCTCGTGCATTAGAAGAGTGAATAAGTTTCTGACGATTTTCTAACAAAAATTTAATGGTTAGTATAAAAAAGAAAAGGAACCGGGTATTCTTTCACAGTACAGTGACACTGTTGATCTCCTTCTGCCGAAAGGATAGCACAACTTTTGAGACCACCTACAAAACGCACAGGCAAATATTACTTTTTAGCTATCGTCATAGATATGGAAACCCAGCACGTGCAGCTAATCAGAGAAAGTAATATCTGCTGAGCAAGGAATACAGCGCATTCCTAATGAACACTGCCAAGCTTTCTTCGGCGAGTTTTGTCGTTTGGGGTCGAGTTTCGTTATGCTGAGAAATCCCGATATTAGGAATTTTTGGCATAATTGCTGTTGATCGCGTTCTCCAGTGATGTTTTCATTTAATTAGCCATTCGCCCAAACGGGACTTTATCGTCAATGGTATATTGTTCGCCTAGTCTGCATTGTAGTTAGTTACCTGTTGGACATTGTAGCATATGCCTTATACATCATCCAATCCATCAGCAATCTTTCAAAACAAAACTCATTGTTCCTGCGAAGGTTTTCTTTCTGTCATAGTCTCTAACTATGTTATGTACGCTGCAGTGCGATAACTTATTCCGGCTCAAACATAATACTTTCAAATCGAAAAGTCACAGTTTCATCCAGCATCCTATATAGCGCTATGTCGAAGTACAGCGATAACTTATTCAAGGTGCCAAAATTTCATATTCGCGATATTCTAATAAAATTTTATTTACTGACACATTTTGAGTTAAAGACAAACGCGATCGAAGACGAATTAGACCGGACCACTTCTACGACTGCTCTACATAAAGTGATCTGTTTTGAAAAGGCCATTTAATGAGAAAAATTGGCGAGACAGACATACTATTTTGATGTATTAAATGAATGTCGAAAATTTGAATAATATGAGTCCACTTTTGTTGTATATAACGCTTCATGGAAAAATTCTTATCAAAAATCAGCCTTTATATGGCAACAAGGTGTAGCTTTTGATATTTTTTAACAAAATGCGGCGAAGAATTTTATTCAACTGCGTAAATGGCATATGGTAGTCGGTAGTCCTTGCTGCGCTCTAAAGTTTGAACTTGTTTTTAGGTAGGTATTTTATTTGGAAGCTAATTAATAATAAACAAATATTTAAGAATAAATACACGCTATTAACGTCGTATAAAACGTTCGAGTTAAATGTAACAAATAAAGAGCATAACTCACTAAAGTATGGTGAATAAGTATGAATACATCTATCACATAATATCAAAGTCACAAAGTTAAACTTAAAACAGTAAAAGACATGCTTTTCATTGCTTTAGAAGAGAATTCAAAAGAAGATAATGAATGTTAATATGTTTTATCTGGTATTTGAATATGCTTTCGCATTGCGTTACGCTCGCGAATGTCATGGGCTGAGAGGTATTGACGATCGGAAATTATTAAAGCTACTCAACCGCCTTGAAGTGATTAAGCCTAAGAATAAAATTTGACTTTGAACATTATATATGCTGATATATGCTGATATCTGCTGATAACCACCAACATAGGTTTGTTTTTGTTTGCTCAGTGCAGACAACAATGTTTGTAAATATAGTGCGAGCTTACATGTCTTTTCTTTTTTATACTCATCACTTTGTCGAAATATTTGCAACGTCCATAACGAACCTTCAGAGTACCCATAAATTGCATATATATCCTTGATCAACACCAAATTTTGAATCGAATTCAGTATGTCCGTCTGTCCGGTTGTGTGTTTGTCTGTTTGTCCGTTGCTATAGTGTCTATTGTAAACATTTTCCTGGCCATAAAACTAAAGCTATCGATTTCAAATTCTGCGAAACAGCGTATCAAGAAGAGATAATTTACTAAATTGAGTAGTAGTAGTAGTAGTAGTAGTAGTAGTAGTAGTAGTAGATGTGTAGATGTCGTAGACTTTACACGTATTAGGATAGCATTATGTTTTCCTTCTGTTCTGTTTTTCATTTAAATCGGAAGTAATCGACAGCTTAAAATATTTTTCATTTGCTTCTCATTCGAAAACATAATAACGTCAGAGACTGTAAGCTACTGCTTTCCTTGGAGGATATAATGAGAAGCAAGAATCTTTGCACTTTGATCTACAAAGCTGCGCGATAATGTTATCCAAAATAAGAGGAAATATTGTTTGAAGACGGGTATGAAAGACTACCTTGCTTTACATGAGTAATGAACGGATATATGCCTTAAGCAACTTGTCTTATGATAATGAGGACAATTTATTTAATACATACGCACCGATTAAAAAGAAGAAAGTTTATTGTTGGTAGTCGTGTATTTTGTTTCATTGCAGGCAATTTTGTTGTCGTTGTACTTTTATTTGTTATTTTTATTTATAACCGAAGTTTCATGCAACGGAAGTATAGTCATATCATTCATATATCATTACTTAATTATAAGACGTAGGGTGATTTTGTCGTTTCATTTTTAGCAACTAAAAAGGAAAAAATTTGTTTCCATAAATGTCAACCATTGAGAGCATGGCCAAATAAATCTAATTAGTAACTCGTTTACGATTTCATGTCGGCCTAAACATACTTGTTTATTTGTTCATCTGTCCATTTGCTATTTGGATTATAAACATTACAGTAATGGAAAGGTAAAGGACCGAAAATTGTCTTAAATTAATTGTTGCTTGCATCCACAAAGACGCAATGACGTAATGAGATCAAAGGAAAAAAGGCTAATGTAAGTCGAAACACAAGTGCGTGTGGAGTGTCCGCTCGCGTAAAGAAACTGAACTAAGCGATGTTTTTCCCGGAGTTTAAAAGTAAGCACGAACCACGAATCCAAGAAAGTTACTCGAAAATCGAGAGTTACGATGAAGCTCGTATTAATATTTAGCTCTGCGTTGAAGCGGACGCTAACCTTGTGCAAGCTGAATGCTGAATGCTGCATACGGCCGTGAATACTTATATCGGTATTTTCAAGTGGTGGTGCGAGGGTGGTTCAAGCTATTCTCTTTTAAATAAGGGCGACGTTGAATGGGATAATCTATGGGACAACTTGTTAACTGTGACTGACAGTTAGATCTGCCGTGGACCTCTTGAGATCCGTGGATCTCTTAAGATGACCGAATTATTTAGCTATTTGGTCAACCGTTGCCGGAAATCAATCTTACCCGTACGACATTCAAAAAAAATAATAGTTGCAATAATCAATAGTGCCAAGTGATCCTGAAGAAGGAAGAAAATCGCGATAACAAACGGAAACGTTTACTCTTGCACATGCACTGGAGTTGGAGCATTTTTTTTTTCACATAATCTTGCTAATTATGATTGATATTTTCTAGCATCGAATTTTGCTGGAAGAAGTGGACGCTTTGACAAGACGTTTATTTAATAAAAACTCAGCGGTTTTCATGTGTGGGTCAAAGTAAGTTAACTGTACGAGATTGGCTTGAAGGTGAATGCAATTTTCTTTCTTTGTTTTAATTATGCGATAGGTGTCTACATAACCATACAATTTAGTGCGTCAACACAATGAGTGGACGGTTGATGTAGCGGTTTTCGGAAATAGGATTTTTCATGAAATAAATCAAAAGCCCGAACGAAAATGCAATTATCAATTATTGAAATTGATACTAAACTTAACATAACACAACTGAATGATTGGCACCCTGATTAACTGATACTTATGCAAATAGATTGTTTGCCTATAGGTTGCATATTCGGTTTCGAATTAAGCTGTGGTGGTATTTACAGAATAATTAGTAGATCCGGTGACCTGGACAATATTGCTCATGTTTGGCATTCTTGTCTTCGATATTAATTGTAGATATGTCTGCAGTTGTATCTAAATTAGATACTGTCGGTGGTTATGTTAACATCGGCAAGTACCTGACTATGTGGTTTGCATAAGAGGTTAACCGCAACATAATGTGTTAACATGTTTGTAAAATTTCAAGTAAACGTGAATCTGTGAGATGAAATATTTTACACCATTCGGTTGTAAATATTGTCGGCGTGTAAGAAGGAAAACGGAGAATACAATTCAAAACAAGAGCGTACAATGTAAGGAGCACGAAAAAAAAAAAGAAGAAACATGTGGCAATACAATGGCAATCTACTCTAAGTATCCTTTATGAGAAACCGTTATAAAAATGCTAAATATTCAGTGTCCGAGCAAAACTTGATTACCGTAACTAAAATGTAAATGTTATTTTTCTGTTCGTCCCTCTGTGCGACTGCGTTAAATTTATATTTTAGCGGTCGACAATCAACGCAAACGGCGAAAATAACTTTTTTAACAGTATTTTTGGTATTGAAGATTCGTAAGTCTTATGATTAACTTAATATACTTTGACGATAAGTATTAGAAGAAAAACGAAACAAAAAAAAAAATCTAAAACAAATACAGGTAACCGACAACAAATAAGATACTAAGTCAACAATCCAATTCTAGAACTTAAATAATTGTACGCACAAACATACATTCATCCGTGCTGTATAAACAATCCGTGAAGGACCCATTAAATCGGTAACTCACTGTTTGTGTATGCATGAGATAGTTGGGTTTTGTTTGCCTTTGTGTTGTGAGTGATGTATGCGCCCACAATTATAATCAAATATAATATATGTTAAGGAAAAAAGAAAAAAAAAGAAAAAAATTGGCTGACGAAGTTAACTGAGCACACATAGGTATGCGTGTGCGGTCAACATCTAAAGGATGTTTCCTCTCAGCATCTTTAGCTCTTTAGTCGTCGCTAGATTGTGGTCGTCAGCAACCGACCGACATTAACAAGATTATAAACAAGGATTTGGATTAAAAGTATAATACGTGTTTGTATTGGTTATCGCACGCGATCATATCTTGAGAAACTCGTTGTGTTTGATTTTAGTACATTACCTTTGACGTGGCTGATGATCGTTTAGCGGCAATTCAGAAGATGAAGGAAAAAAATTTTAATTTGTTGCAATTTAAAAAAAAAAAAAAACAAAAACGATATGAAAAAAAATAAAAAATAGAATAAGAATAAGAAGAAGAAGAAAAGAGCAAGCATCAATTGAAAACCAACTTACTTTTCGAATTCAGTTTTGAATTGTTTCATTTATTTATTTATTTATTTTTCTTTTTCACTTCCAAGAAAATCGCATGACTTGCATTATTTTCGGTATGTTATCCTCGCCACACAGTTGCAATTTCACTCAAATTCGTTAACTATATGTTTGTCGGGCGGTCATCAGCTTTTGATTAATATTTTTATCATCAAAAGCGGCTGCTCTCGTCCTCTCTCTCTTTCTCCTATTTTTGTATAATTAGACTCCGAAATCTAATTGATTCAGAAGAATCCACTCCACACATTTTCTTTTTTCAAATTTCATTGAAGTAAAAGCAAAAATTTACAAAAAAAAAAAAAATCCTCTCAAGCAAACACAGATGAACAATGCGAACAGCTGCTCAAGAAAATTGATTGTTATTTTACTTTGTGCATTGACTGCAATAATAATTGATTTGTCAAAATGAATTGTTTTTCTTTTGTAATAATAATTTCTTTCTTTAACGATACTTTTATTAGATCTTTTCCTTTGGTTGTGTGGATGTGTTAGGCAATGGGTCGTTCAAATTAGCTCATATCCAATAATTACCCGATTACAAGGCAAAATCCATTTATACTTGCAGGATGTAGTCTAAAAAATAAAAAGCTTGACAATAAAAGTAATATTAGTTATTAGTCCCATGTAGGAATGAATTAAATAAATACGAGGTTGCACATCCTCACGCGTTCGAACTTCTCACATTGTGAAACAGAATCCTATACATGTATCGTATGTGTAAATCGATATACGCTTTTCGATAAACAACTTTCACTAACGTTACTTACGTAACTGTAATCATGCCAAGCATCTGCAATCGTAACACCGATTAATTCTCGACATTGCATTACTCGATTGCTCAATTGATTTGGCAGCACATACGCAGCAGCATATACTAGAAGGACTTAAGCATACCTCTCACAACATCCTTAAGACAAACAATTCTGAAAATGCAACACCTGGCACAAGCGCAACCCGAAAAAACATATCAAATTGTTAGAAATCTGAAAAATCAATCTTGAAAGATAGCAATTTTGAAATTTTTTTTTTTTTGAGTGGAAAACAGCTCTACGAAAGTCATGCAATTATTATCCGAGTAGGGCAGCGAGAAAGAAAGCTACACATATCGTCCCGATATTATAGCTTCCCAATCTACTCTCGGAGCTAGCTCCTTGACGACTTCCCCTATCCATATTATTCGATCGACGTAAGAGATTGTTGCCTTATTTCAACTCACTTTATAATTTAAAAATTGCAATTTAACAGACCGACTTGATTGATCTTGTCAAACTATGTCACTTAAAATCTAATTCTTAAATAGTTTATTTCCATATATATTCTAACCATATGGTTTTTGTTTTACATGGAAAGATGCGCTGAATATATTAGGTATTTGCATACATTTTGATCAGCGACATCTATTGCTAAAAATGATAAAGGTATACGAAGTATCGATAATTAAATTCGGCGACTTTGACCTTTCTCTGCATAAAATAATAATTTTCTAACTAATTTTATTGAGTTATTCAGTGTATATACCTCTGTGGATTTAAGGTCTGCACCTGGCATGTGGCTTAATCAGACATGTTGCCTACAACCATTGGCAATAGAATTTAGTTGATTGGGGACCCCTCAGGGAGAAAGATAATCCCAATTGAAGGGAGCCTCACTACCTTGAAGTGCCGCAATAGCAAATGGGTGTGGGCCGAATTCTCGTTTAGGGGTTTAGGTCGAGGCCTATTTAAGCACCTCTTAGATAGCTCTCCGCGAAACTTTGGCGAAACCACAGCCACCGCGAATACTGCCGTAGGCAGTAGGGGCGTACCCAAGCAGTCAGGCAAGAAGGCATTCGTCCGGCATTCTGATGGGTAGTATGCATCTTCCTGCCGGAGCAATTCTACTTTGGGCAACCTGACCCTCGTGGACACCCTTTAACTTCTTGGTTTATCGTTCAAGCAAGAATTTACACCAAGCTGTACAGCTTCGGGTGATCTCATACTGCACGCATATAGCACTTGCCTTTGGACTATCCCGGAAGGCGGATCCATTCGAAGCTTATGGTGATGGTGATTCATTATATCGCAGTTGTTAATTTTGGGTTCATCGGTTGACAAGTCGTGGTTTTGATGTCAATGACAAGGAACAGTCTCCAGGACCAAAAAAAATTTAAAGACAATGCATTGCAGAACTTATTGGACGAAAACCCATCTCAAACTCTCAAACAACTTTTGATCAACCAGTTGATGACTCAGCAGTTTCTACGCTTTTACATGCAATGGAAAAGATGCAAAAGGAGGGAAAATGGCTACATTATGACGCAGTTTCATTGTATGCCAGGCAACAAAATAAGAGTTTGCTGTGACGTGTTGTGACTGGCGATGAAAAGTGGATCTATCACGACAAGCCCAATCGCAAAAAGTCACGGGGTTAGTCCAGGAGAGCCACATCGATATCGAAGCAGAATATGAATCATGACCATAAAGTTTTGCTGTGCCTATGGTAGGATCAGCAAGGTGTAGTGTATTACGACCTGCTAACGTCGAATGAAACTGGTGCTGTAGACGTCTACCGACGTCAATTGAACAAATTAAACGATGTATCGTCGCAAAAAAGACTAGCAATAGCGGTTAATAGACGCACAGTCATCCTCTTGCATGAAAAGGCTCCCTGCATCCAGCGTGCTCACCAGACATAGCGGCCTCCGCTTACCATTTATTCAGATTGATGCAGCGTGGCTTGAAATGCTGAAGAAGTGCGAAAATGGTTCGATAATTGAATCGCTGCCAAACCAATATCGATACGGTGTCGCCGTCTTGCCAGAAAGATGGGAAAAATTTTTAAAAATGATGGATTGGACCGATGGATATTTTGATTAGTGCATTATATATATATATTGTATCAATTTTTCTCTTATTTCAAGTAAAAAAAATGATGAAAATACACGCAAGCACTTATTGAAGAAAAGAAAAAAATTGTTGATAATATGAGCAACGACCGATTTATGCTTTTGCATGGCTTTGCGATTACATCGAGGAGGCATATGTTCTATTGGTAATGTTTTGTGCTACGATTTTGTTTTCTCTTTCGTTGTTTGCAGTTTCATTTTTTCGATTCATAGTCGACTGGCTTTAATTGATTCGACTGGCAAAGGTTCTTAACTAACATCTCAATGGTCGTGGGTGCAAATCTTAAGTGCCGCACAATTTTCGATAAATGCAAAATAGCCTTAGATGTTAACGCCTTAAGAGTTTAGTCTTAGAATTTATTTCTCTGGCTAAATTGAATATGATAACGATAAAAATAAATAATAAAATTAAATAATAAAAAATAATAAGAAATAAAAAACAATCTTACGGCATGCCCTGTGAAAATGTGCACGCCTAAATTTACCATTCAAAATTGCTCTAGTCAAAGAATCCGCACTGAGAATTCGCTGGGTATTTCTCTCGTTTGCTTGCAAATCTGACAGTGCTATCCTAAGATTTAGGTTCACGTGGTAGTGATATGATTCAGGTCGTGGGCTAATTTTATTGTGTTTTAGCATATCATTTAGGCGTTAAATTTGTTTATGCACAGACAATACAAAAACGTAAACCCGCGTAACACGATTTCAGCGAAGAAACGGATGGTATCAAAAGATGAAACCGTTCCTTCCGAGAGAAGGTCATCGTTATTTTAACAAGCAGTGGAACATGAGGAACACATAAACATTAGATAAAAATTTTACGTTGCACACAACTACAATTTATGGCGTTTCAGATGCACTCAAAAACAAAGAAATCGGAGATCCCCCATATAAGTTAAAGTAAAGTACTCGCAGTTAGTTTTTGATAAACACATAACGCTTGCCCTTCATCTTCACAATTATTATAGTAGCAATAAAACAATAGAAACAACAGAAGAGAATTCAAGTAGCGCTGTTTTTCGCGATTATGCGCAGATATAGAAATGATATCGTTTCATACCAACTCGCAGTGTAAAATATTTTTTATCGAATACGAGACTATTGAGAACAAGAAAAGGAATACCAGACAGGACGCAACGTCTCAGCTGGTCATACTAATTGAAGCTGGGCAGAACCAAAGCCCAGCGGCCCGACAGTTAAATTTAAATCGATGTGCTATTCGACGTGTATACTAGCGATATCAAGAAACCGGTGGCTATAGTCGGCGACTAGGAAGTGGCCGAGAACGTATTACATACAAGACAGCGTGATGAACGTTTATTTGTCACAACATCACAAAACAGAAAAGGGGGGGTCAGTTCACATTCTTTTCGGCATTCTCTTATCTCTCTCTCTCGTTTATTCACTCTACCTCAATCTCACCCATTTATTTTCTATCTCTCGATAATGATAATGTTAACCGCAATAACCTGCATTCGTTTTACGAGAATGTTGAACTGACTGAGGTCATTGTATAAATATATAGCTTTATAGATTTTCTCTGAAAAATGCACGCACGCTGCACCCCGTAATTACTGTTATACCTACGCTTGTCGATTCTTTTCAAATTTAGTTTTATGCATAGTATACATGCATTAGTATGTGTTACGATGTTGCGATGACTTCCATTATCCAGCGAAGGCATTTGTTTGCCTAATTTGTGCTCATTATCGAGCCATGGCTGGTTTCAAGTATTTATTAAGATGTCGTTTTTTTTTTTTTAAGCAAATGCATTTAATTAGTTTCATTTTGTCATTTAACACAAACACATCATCAGTAGAACGAAGAAGAACGAATGCTGAGAATCTAGCGGACGATTTAGAGGACAAACTTTAATTCATTTGTTGATTTCGTGTACAATGGCTCTAGAAACTTAAAAAGAAGATGGGTGTCAGTCAACATTGTTCATTGAGAAAGTTTTCAGATAAATATAAAAGTGAAGAGAAAAACAAAATTTCTCCTCTGACCCCTTCCTTTTCTCGTAAGCTTTGATGTGTTCACGTTTGTACATAGTTATCCCGGTTGATTTATCAGCGTTTTAATTTTCTTTCTGATTCTGATTGCCTGTTACCCGTTCTAGTTGCTGACCTGAAACCGATTGTTTGTTCGCCACTACTGACAAATAAAAAATATTCGAAAATCACAATTCCTGCAATTTTAATTAACAGTTGTAAAGCGAATGGCTTGCTACATATAAGATGATGAAAATTCTCCAAGTTTTTGGTAACTGTTTTATTATTGTTTTGTTCTTTTCGTTTCTGTTTTCATTTTTAATACGCAATATACTCACGGCTGTGTAGAATTGCGCGCATGATGCGAGTCGAAATAAAAGTTACATTCTCTCGCTTAATTTCCCTAATGACCAGCAGCTGTTATTTATTTATGTGTTTATACCTTCTACCGTTTATGGTACAGGGTATAATGAGTTTGCGCTGTCGTATATGTAACACCCACAAAGGCTTAAACTAAACCCACTCAGTATCATTTTCGGAGTCTGTCTGTCTGATGTCAGTTCATGTATTTTGCGTTCAACCTGAATAAATCATCATTTGTAAGCTATTTTGACGAAATGTAATACACAGATGAGTTTTGGCACATTGGCGAACACTACTGCAAATGGTTCGGACTCGACTATTTTAACGGCCACTCCCTATATAGGGTGTAGTAGTGAGATTTAAAGAGAATCTTTAAATGGGAAAAAAATTGCATTTTCTAATATTTTCCTAGAAAAGTCGGCTAACAATAGTGTTTTAGAGAAGTAAATAAATACGAGACTCTTAGATCGTATCAGAACCGTTTCAAATCAAGGGTTCCTCTGAAAAGTAAGCATCTACATGGTAACAAAATATGATATGAGCTATTATATTAGGCGAAGTGGTGTAGAGTATTTAATGGTCAGCCATCACCGATTACAATGTTTCTACTCGGTTTTATTGTTTTTTTTTTCCCCTCTTTTCAGAGAATTTCTGTGCAAAAGTAAAATAAGATTGAAAAATGACTAAAGTTACAAATTAGATTTTGTTCTGGGCATAATATAACTGCATGCACATACATGCATTTATATGTCCATTTATGTAAACAAACGTAAACTCATACGTCTGAGTATAATAAAGAATTATATGAAAATTTTAATGATTATTTTGCTCGAAGCTAAATTAAACCTAGTTAACGGGTAATAAGAACAGCTGTCCAAGCGGCCAATATGCATAAATATGGCGATGAAATGATAGACAATGCATTATATATACATGTACATAAATATATTATTACGCATGTGTATGAACATTTCTTGACCGTCTATCATTTCCGTTTTGTTATGCAATCCGATCAAATTTCGAAAATTTCATTCATTTCCCTTTTTTATGCAAAGAGAGACAGACACACAAACACGCACAATTATATATGCCTTTTTGTTTATTTTCAATAACAAATTTGCTTGCTCTTCCTGTGAATTCAAGGTGTTTTTGTATCAGAAATTAGAACTAAACAAAAAAACTGCCAAAGGATAACATTTCATATTTGAACACGTACGCTGACAAATGCGCACCAATACATAAAATAAAGAAATATGACCTCTTGCACCCAGTTATGCGACCTAAGCTATGACCGTACTTGGATATAAATAAGTACGGTTATGGTGGCCAAGTAACAGCATTGTAATTTAAGTAGCATTTATCTGACCTTATAATTTTCTGTGTTCGCAGACTAGTTCCTCAAGGTTATGTGTGGCATGTGCTTTAGAACTCTTCAGTGGACTCATATTACATGTAAAATTATTTTATATGTAGTAGATACTCAACCGTACGGCTCTGTTCGAGTAGATTTAAAACATTATACAATTCGGTCGGTTTGCGTACTTGCGTAAAGGTAAGTAGCAGGCACTTTCAAGTTTTAATCAGGCAAAGATCCTTTTTTATTTTAAGTTAATATTAAGGTCTATCATATACTAATCAAACATGTACACGGTCACGCGTCTGACATTAATTTCACTATATTCCTTATACATTTAAGGCGGCATTACATTACTTTTCTCAGATATGTTTTTTTTCACTCTGACATTTTAAGCATTTGTTAAGAAAACCAACTCTTTTGTAACTTAAATTCGTCAAGTTTAAGGACCAATCGTTTTCTCGAAAGAAAAACAAACATATGAAAAACATCGCTTGCAATAACTCCACTATAATATCGCCTATCGTAAGATACTGCTATGTAATAGACCATTTTGATCAAATATTATTTTAACTAAATCTCATTAATTAAAGAAATATTTTTTATGCTAAATTCGTCGTATCTATGTTTTTAAATTTGTAAAAAATTCAGCGACTAAAAACGCAAGAATACATTTTTCCATTTATATATTGATTATCCCAATTACAATTCAATTCAAATGAAGACTTATAATCGACTAGCTTCTGCCCTGTTGTGGTCAGCGAATATTTGCCGAAATTCATAATTCGACTAAAGTAGCGGACCGTAAAGACTTTAGAAAATAATACGATTTAACTTTATAAAATCTGGCGTAAGAAAACTTGTTCATGACATTTTTCAAATTTGATTTCTGTTATACCCTACACCATTTGTGATACAGGGTATATTAAGTTAGAGCGGTCGTATGTAACACGCAGAAGGGCTTAAGATGGACCCACCTTTTATTATACTGATCGATTCAGAATCGTAATCTGATTTGATCTAAGCTCGTCTGTCCATCTGTCCGTCTGATGTCTTAACATGTGAATTTGTGTTCAACCCACACGTCGCAGTTCTTGAGATATTTCGATGACCGTTGGTACACGGACGCGTTTTGATCCTAGATCAAACGCTATTGAAAATGGTTCAGATCAGTTCACTTTTTCAACCACTTCATATATAGCGCCCTATGTTCAAAAGTCGTTATACGGAAAATATTGAAATTTTCTAAATTTGACGACAAAAGTGGCATCCCGAATTAATGTGAAAACTTTGGACCGGCTGAGGCAATTTTTGAACCCCTTCCCATATAACGAAAACTGAAGTTCATACGACAAAAGGGTATAATATTCAATACCTCACGATGAAAATGATATCATAACAGTAATTTGACATAAAATAATGAACTGTACCAAATTTGGACCATCTGGACCTATTTTTTGGATCCTACCGTAATAAGGATTTTCCCGAAAATTGATCCTTTCCAGAGCAGAAACGTCTAAGGTTTAATGTGTAGTGATGGAAATTGACCCATTATATTATAGTAATTTTATAAAAGCATCTACGCCGATTTTTGGATCCTCCCTTATGTAAGGATTAATCTTGTACTATGTTAGGTTGCGTTTTGGACCCGCTTCCCCATAAATACGCACATGCAAAATATGATTTTATATAGAAACAAGATATAATTTTTGTGTTCTATAATAAAAATAAGAATTGTGTTAGACAATGTGGTGCAGGATATTTAATGGTCGGCCTTGTCCGAATATAATGTTCTTACTTGTTTTTTAATTGAAACTATTTGTAAAACTGCAAAGGAAATATATATATATATATATATATATATATCCATATATACACATGTACATATATATATGCATATATATATATATATATATTTATACATATATACACCCGTAAATGCATTATATAAAATAAGGCATATGTCAAAATTGAAATTTGTGTAGCGCTAAATTCGATATGAATCACGTGTGCCACGTGTCCTCTTTAAAAATAGTTTTCATGTAAAACGAAAGAAATAATTCCAAAAAATAAAGGAGAGAAAAATGCTTTGTTTTTGCCAAGTCGCAATTGTAACAGTTGTTCATATATTAACGGCACGAGAGCTTCTTTTTTTTTTATCATATCCAGACATCTCGCGATAAAATATCGCTTAATATTCGTTAGTAACTCTAAGTTGAAGAGGCGTTGACACATTTTGTCAAACCGCAACTGTTTTTGTGACCACTGACAGCAGAAAGAAATGAAATGCGCCTCAGTTAACACTCATTTCTTTTAAGAAACATTGTTGGCCATAATTTAGCACATTTCGTGTCCCAAATACCAGTTGAATATGCTTTAGCACATCTGTGCCGAAAAGTTCCCGTTGTTTCCTCTTTTTTTCACGCTATACATGGTTTTAACATTTTTTTTCTTTTTTCTGGTTTTGTTTGGTTTGGTAATACGTATAAAGCATATCGTAAAAATAGGGACTGCTTGATACTCTTAGAGTATGCACGTCTTTTTGTTTGTATGAGTTTACTCAACCTAACCTTATCAGCTTCATAATTTATTGGGTCTTGTTAAAATACTTCTTCTTTTTTTTTTTTGCAAACATATTGAGGTATCTTATTGTTGTTAGTGTTGTTGTTTTCGTTTGCAAAGATCTGCAATTAAGATCAATTTTGAAGTGTTCCATATGTTGAAGAAATTGCCAGCGAGTACATATTATTATAATTCTTTTACAAAGTTTTTAGTTTTTGCATTCAAATTTAATTTTGCGGCAGATGGATGAGTATTTCTATGAACGGTTACCATGACGTTAGGGCGGTGCAAGAACCAAATGTGATTTTTCTTTCGTTAAATTCTTGAAAATATTAGAAAGTTATTACGTATCAAATTGATGGCAAACGTCATATGCGGACAACGAATCAGGAGCGGGGTTCTGAGAGAAACACCATTAATGAAAAGCGAAAGTTGCTCATTTCTCGGACGATTTCATACAAAAATTTTCAATATCTATTAACCTTCCCG